>NW_004624811.1:1289989-1355911 GCF_000247695.1 Heterocephalus glaber | reverse complement strand
ATAAAGAATAAAAAATAAACAAACAAATGCAACACCTCCATGATCCAATCACCTTTCAAACACATGAGGCTGTGGAGGCTACTTTAGATCTATACCATAACACTATCCAACACATTGATCTTGTCACTAGGTCTCTAGTTGTCCCTTTAGTGATGGTGCCTATCACATATCAGTGTGAGTCTCTATTATTGAAAATTCCAATGTTCCACTATGGCTGTAGTTAAAGTTGCATGAGTAACTTTTAGGAGAAGGTATTATCTCTCACCAAGAGCTGAAGACAGTTGACTCAAAACTTGGGGAAAATTAGGGAAGAGATCAGGTGAGAGCTAGAGAAACTGTCATTCTATATGCTCCCCAGCACTTAGAGGAGGAAAAGCAGATGAGCAACAACACTCATGAGCTGCCTTCCTGCCTAGCACCTTCTACCAACCCTCAAATCTTAAGAAATGTGATTTCTGTATACTTCCATGCTTCCAAATACCATGAAATGTTTCCTTTGCAACTAATGCTAACTTGGAAAGTGGGATTATGAGAAGCATATTTTTGCATTAAGTTGACAAAGAACATGTTTTAGGGAAACTTTTTCATAATTAATGTCATTTTTTTTTCACTTCATGTTTCCATGTAGAAAATAAAGGCTGTTATGTGAACATAAAGATGGTAGATTTAGTCTCATCTTCATTAAATTGATGAAAGATATTTTGTTCCATAGAAGAAATATAGGAATACTTTAGAAACATTTTCCTATTCACAAAATGGCAAGAAGGACCACTACAGCAATGCTGTTACCCTTTGAATGAAAACTGTGGTTCTTAAGGCAAATATTAGCAGAGTATGACTTTTGGAAAAACAGAAGTATGTTATTCCTCAAAAGTCATTGAATTTTGTTATTTTACTTTATTAAAGTTTTCTCATGAATAGATTGGAAGATATCACTCAGTATTTGATAAGAGAATTTGGGGGCATGTATTTACCATTTAAAGGAGTGTTCTCATGAAAGAGACAATGAAGAACGCAAGGCACAATGAAGGTGCTAAGGACGTATACAATCTTATCCAGAGTCTACCTGTGACCCAAATCTACAAAGAAGCCTAGAACACAATTGAACCATTGAGTTGGACCTAGTTTGAGGCAAGAAGGCCAGGGAAAGGTCACTCTGCTTTGGCCAAATATAATTCTCTGGAGTAGGGAATAGTAGCAATTTCCTTGGTGTCAAAAATGATAGTACTTAAGGAATGCATAATCCAGGTTGGGTAGATCATATTTTATGAGATTCATGCTAAGTTATAAACATACCTCTTAGACATCCCCAAGTATTACACTTATATTACCTACCATAATTCCATAACCGTTTTCCTCTAACACACACTGACATGCACATACACAAAATTTACTGCCATGATGGTACTGTATATCATTATAATTCCTACCTTCATCCATTTCTTCATTCCATCCTCTACTTAAACTCTAACAATTTCCAAGATCTGAACTCCTGACATCTAACCCTGAGCTCCACAGTACATCCTGAAGTGTGGTTCACTGCTTATTTTGCTTTATCCTGTGAGGGAAATCACTTGGATACTGATGAGAACATTTTCAATTTTACTTCTCATTGATGTCTACATGTATGTAATGTGACTTGAGAAGAACCTGGAGACTAACCAGGAGGGCATAATGATCTTTGTCCATGTTTATCTTGCTTTTTCTCTCAAGGCTAATGAAGTGTTTCTACATTTTCTTTATAGCCTCCAACTTGGACCTAGTTTTGTTATAAAAAAATGTGACCAATCAATGTTTGTGAAATTGACAAAAATCCTCAAATCTGTAGGTCCCCAGATACCATGGAGCTCTGGTAAACTCTAGCTAGGCACAAATTTAAAAAGTGAGCAGCCTATCCCTTGGCTCAGAAGTGGAGTGCTTGGTGGATTGATGCTGCTCTGCTTTGAGAGAGTAATTGTCAACCGCTTAAACCAGGAAAAGTCATAGGCACATAATTAATCTTATTTATGTCTAGATGTTTTGGTTTTGGTTACTTTTGAGAATAATGAGACCATCGGCTGATTCAATTGCTGTCTCCCTTTTGTATTACAGTTATTATTTTTTATTTCAAAGGCAAAAATATATTCTTGATCCCATAACACCCCAACCCTAGAGATATATGATCTGAGCTTCTGAGTTCCAAAGTTGTTCTCTTTTGTCATTTCTAAAGCACTCCTCGAAAAAGATTTACCTGGAAAACATTTGTGAGGCATACTGGGTTACTGTGAAGCATAAGCAGAGTGAAAACAATCTTGATGAAATTTTTCAAAATGGTATGATATTACAGAATATTCTCAATGTCTACTTCCTGGACTGGTTGTCATGATGAGTTTAAAGTAGGATGAAAGTCCTCATGGCAAAAACTGTACAAACATTAAACCCCCAACCACATTTTAAAATAAAGAAAGAAGATTCTTTTTGTGGGTAGATTTTAAACCCTTCATTTCATCCATTTTAGTCACATCAACTACTGTATTTGAGAAAAACAGTGACATTATTTTTAAGGGATCACGACTAATCCTTTGAAAGAAATATTCTATCATTGTTTTCTATAAAAAAAGGGCAACTTTATTTCTTGCTTTTGAAAGGATGACCAATGCTAGGACAAAGGTGTTTAACTAGAAGTGTTTTTCATTCAGGAAGGCCATCACCCACCTGTCAAAACATTGTAACCTTTCCCAGCCTGAAAGGGATGAGTGAGATCAGCTACATCTAGATTTTTGTCTTGTATTCTCTTGATCATCTTTCCTCTTGAATACATTTCCTCTGTCTCAAAAGAAAAAAATAAAGAGAAATATACTGTAACTTTTCTTCTAAGTTCTACTTCCAAAGTTTTGCCTTCATTTTGGACATTTACCACTGAAGTTACAACTACTATCGCAAATTTAACACTTAGTAGATTTCCAACAAACTTACACAAACTGTTAATATCTATGATACTCACCAGTTAACTAAGATAAAAAATTTGGAATTTTTTTCAACATCTGATTGCTCTCACATCCTGCTGATTTTTCCTACATTGTTTTTCAAATGTAGGTTTCAAATGTAGCTTTTATTTTTGAATCTCATGGACATAATTTTCATTCTAATTTCTCTCATTTTATTTCTGAAACCAATACTCTCATTTCTAATATCAATCCTGAACATTGCTGGCATATTAAAATCTTCAGCTTTACATTACCTTCCCTAATCAGACAGTTTTGAGGAGCTCTTTAATATAAACTATAGGAAGAATCCAATGGTTTACCTCAGGGGACAAGGTCTTCTGAAATTGGTACCTCTTCTTTTTTATTGTATTCTTTTTTTATTTTTTGTTAGTGAAAAATTTCTACATTCAGACAGGCTAATTTTTCTTATACTGTCTTTCTCTTTTTAAAATATGATTACATTTGTTTAAAATGGACAACTTGTATATCTGGAATCTCGTAAAAATGCTGTACATACAGAGATAGAAAATAAAGTAGTGACCTTGGAAGTGGGGGAGGATATGAAGAATGTGTGTCAAAGGATCCACGATACAAGATAGACAAGTACAGAGACCTATGTACAATATGAAGGCTGCATGTAATACTCTACAGTACTAACTCTGTCTCTTCAAAATACTTTGCATTATGTCATTATTTCTACACAGTTCCCACCATTTCTGTTTTTTTAGGACTCATTTCCACCATTGTTTTAACATACAATTGGAATATGGAAATAAGTTGAAAATTCTTCTAAGCAAAAGTATTGTCCTATTTTTGCTTTTGTCTTATAAATGCTATCCCAATAATACTATAAGATATTTTGTTAGAGTATAAAATGTGTACTTTAGAGATATTTATCCATTTCATATATTATGATATAGATCAATGAATTTCTTAAAATAACATAGCACACTAGTGCAAAACTTAGATGTTTTTTGACTTAACGTCCTTTCCTTCATTTATACTCACCACCATATCAATTATAAATCAAAGAATTAGACCCCATCTACCTGGAACCCTTCACTGTATTATGTTTTTTATCTTGTATGGGGCAGAAAGGCTGTGTCTTCCCAAACAATTAATTTAGCCAAGGTTTAATAAAGTATAATTGTTAATTCCTAAGGCCTTGACACCAGACAATCCGGTGTTTGAACCACAGCTTTGTCATTACTGTGACTTAAATGCGTGGATAAATAACAAAATGGCTGATCTTCCATTTTCTTGTTTTAAAATGGGGATGGTGAAGGTATTGATCGCATAGCACTGGGTTATGTTGAGTGTTCAATGACACAGCAAATAGAGATAGCTGAGACTAATTGTCTGGTATCTAATAATTGCTGCTTGGTTAGTATTTATAATTGGTAATGGATAAAGTAGTTGAGAGACTAAATGTTGAGATTTTCAAAGAGATCTTTACCTATTAGAGCCCTTTAGAGTATTAAAATTGTAGATGATGCATAACACAATGGAAAAATACATAAGTATATGCATATCTCTAGTTGGTTCTGTTTCTCTAGAGAAGCATAACTAACATGAGAAGATGAAAGCATCTGATTCAACTTATACTCATTAAAATTGTATTATGTGCTATACAATGTGTTAATATACATAAAAACCTGTATTACCTTCCTAACTCTAACAAGTTTGGTATCTTATTTTCACTTTATAAAAGTAGATACCAAGTCTTAGGAAGTTTGACTTTTTAAAGGTCATTCGTGGCAGTTGGTATCTGCACACACATGCTGTTTGGACTCCAAGGTTAGCTTTCTTTCTATTGTCTTATGCAATATCTTACCTATATATATAATGTGTGTCCAGATTTTAGTAACTCATATAATCAACAGCTTCAGAGCTCACAAAATAAAATGAATAAGATAAAATATGGGAGATAAATAATTCAAGACTCAAACTTTTAAAATATTTTCAGCCTTAAAATTGCGATTTCACAGTATAAAGTTAATGTGAGTTGAAGCCACAGAAAGATGTGCTGGACAAATACTATGGAGTAATAGATTATTTTCAACATATGATCTATAAGAACATGGTACAAAAAGAATGAACAATGCTAGGCAGATTTCCTCCTTTTCCTCTGTCTTTACCACTACTTCAACTTCCTCCCTTCCTCCTCCTCATCCTTTCCTTACACCTACCCCCCTTCTTGGTCTTGCTCTAGCCCATTCTACCTCTCATCCTTTGTTGTCCTCCTGTGTAAAGTTAGGCATATGCAGTGTGATTAAAAAAATAGAATGAATGTTTAAAATTTTTTAATTCTAAAATTTTATTGACATTACCCTGAAAATACTCTCCATTGCTTCGAAAATGCTTATCCCAATATTCTACCATTTTCTGAAGCAGTTTTTGAAGTCCTCTTTCATTAATATCTTTAGCTGTGCTGTCATGGGTGCTCCCAAGTCCTGAAATAATTCAAAATGTTTACCTTTTATGGCCATTTTGACTACAGGGAAGAGCTAGAAGTTACTGGGTGCCAGATCTAATGAATAAAGTGGATGAGAACACACAGTAATGTTTTTATTTCACAGAAATTAGAATAAATGTTTGATCAATTAGAATGATCAAAAGCTATGGTGAATGTTTAAAATAAAAAATGTATTACAGTCAAAGACACATTATCATTATTTCCTCCTGAAAAACACTCAAAATACTCTCCCTTACTTCAAACACACTTATGCTATTTTTATTGGCAATATGTCTCTTTATCAGAAGATTTATTTTAATTTAAACATTCATACTAGCTTTTATCACTGCTTGTGGTGTTAAGTATTACTAGAAAATAATCCGTAGGAGAATATATAACTCTAAGATGTTTCTGTCACAAACGTTGTACAAAATACATTACTTACAATGCATGAGCAAACAAATTTCACATTAGCAAGTATCAAAAGACATTTAGTGCCAAGGAAAGAGCTTCTTCAGAAGCAAAGGCAGACACTGAACAGGGGAAAAAAACCCAAAACGAATAAGTACCTGGCTCAATCAGAGTCCAGAAAGACTCTCTATGTTTGTATCCTCCATCTGTAAGACAAACACTATGGTCTATATGTGTCCCCCTAAAATTCATATGTTGAAACTTAATCACCAATGTCACAATACTGAGTTAGGAGCTCTATGAAGTGATTAAATCAAGGTCAAACTCTCATGCATGTAATTATCATTCTTTTAAGAAGTATGAGGGAGTTATTTTGCCCTGGAATCTGACAAAGTATCTAGATGGAACACGTTAGGGACAGAAAGAGCTATCAGAAGACTCCAGATAGCCCCATCCTTGTTCTTGGATTTCCCATCCTTCAGAACCATGTGAAAATAATTTTCTCATTTTTATACATTTATCCAGTGTCAGACGTTTTCAAATAACAGCAGAAATGGACTCAAGGAACTATGAAAGGGCAGAGGAACTAGAAGGAAAGGGTTTTAAAACTCTGAAAAGAGTTGTTCTCTGCTTTGAGCAAATGTTTGTACACGGCAGCTCTTCTTACAGCTCTTTCAGAAACTTCATTAGAAGAGGCACATGCATCCAAAGTAGCTTTTTATTTCTTGGGTATTTTATAGTTTTCTTTAATGTTAGCTTCATTTTATAAGTCTTTTAAGTTCTAATTAAGCATACTTATAGCCAAAGAGAATTGGCTAAATATTAGCATCTTCTAAAACTAATAAATAATTAATATAAGTATTCATTTGAAATTTTAAATTGATATATGATTCTTTTATTGCATCTGTTTTTGAATGGATTCATGTAAACTCTTCTACTTTCCAAAGATGTAAGCTGTTGAAAAGTTACAGTGCCAAGGGGAATTCTATTGATGTTTTCAAATAAATATTGTGCTTTCTTACGGCGCTTTGGAGTTGTGTGTCCATACTCCCATTGACGAAGTCATGAGATGATACAAAATTCAGATAAGGTAGTTTGGGCAACCCGCCTGCCAGATGCTTGAGGAGATATGTGGATTTAACTTGACTAGGCTAGCAGAGAAAAGCAAGAACAAAGTGATCAAATGCTACCTCAAAGCTGCCAAGAACATTCCATTCAACAAAGACCAACACTTAGTATTCAGAGTCCTGTGCTTGGGAGGCCTTTTATTTTAGTACTTGTAAATTGTTTTAAATTAATGAGGTCATTTTTAGGGGGGTTAGTTGTTCAGGACATTGTGGTTGTTTTTAATGTATGATGATCATTTTATATTTTTTTAAATAGACAAATCTGTCTTAAGACAACAGATAAAACAAATTATCGGAGATTTATCTCTTGGCATCGATTTTTCATACTATGCTTCTCTAAAACCTAAATAGAGGGCTAAATTCATTTAAACTCATCTATTTCTTACTTATCACATATCATTACTTTAATTTACATGGGAGGTAGTTCATAAAGTTTGTTTTCTTTGCACTCAAAATGCATAATGTGCTTGGTATGCCTCTCCTTCTTAGGTTGATGTGATCTACAAATACTTGTAGAAAGCTAAGAAATGGTTTCCAACCTTGCCAGCTCCATTAGAAAAAACATTTTTAAAAGGGACAAATAATTGATGCCAGTAGTGGAAGAGGGAACTTCAATAGCTCTTTCTAGGTTGATACCCAAACCATAGAGATATGGACATTAACCTGGATATTCATTTAGTCATTTCTTCAAGATAACTGATCACACACTTACTCTTAGCAAAGAAAAAATAAATGACCAGAAATAGCTATAATCAATACTTTAAGACTTTGGAGATCTTGGGAAGTGTTTCTAATAACTTGTAGGAATGAGCTGAACTATAATCTTAGGCCTTAACTATGATGCTGCGGCGAGGTAAATGTCTCTTGTGAATGTGAACATTATTTGCTTCTATGATGAGGTCAGGTAAAAATATTAGAGTTTTAGTCCATAAAGAATAATGAATCCTAATTATTCTCCAACTGTCCTCTTGGGAGTAGGATATCTTCTCTCTATATAAGAAGATAGTAAGAAAGTAAGAAAGAAAGAGTAAAACTAAGAATTAAGGGTCTAAGTTCAAAGCTTACTAGAAAAGCTTCTAGAGCTGGAGATTTAGCTCAGTGGCACTGTGGCCGCCTAGCAAGTACAAGGTCCTGAGTTCAAGCCCCAGTACTGGAAAAAAGAAGACATAGCAAGAGTCAGCTCATTTGAAAAGTCTCTAGGTTAGAACACAATTTGGTCAGCCGATGAAATAATACAGCATAATTCACTCAAAAAAGTATTTATTGAGGAATCAATATCTATTAGTATTAGTAATTCAGCAGTGTATCATTTATGTCAAGATCACATAGGGGATCCAGAAATCTTAACATCATAATAACTGACAAGATAGACACTTAACTTCATTCTCATGTAGAAATCTCAGCTTCTTTTGTCTTACTGCTGATTCATTCTCAGCATGTGAATCTTGGCACAAGATTTGTCTGTGATGACACTGTTCTGGTCAAAAAGAAGAAGGAAGAAACAAAAGAATAGCCCTCTTCCTTTGCCTTATCTTTACTATCATTTTCCATTAATGCACAAAGAACAATTTGCTTGCATCCTACTGGCTAGAACTTGTCATATGGAAATAACAAGGATTAGAAAACCTAGGAAATTTGTCTACTCTGAGTGTCGGTATTTCTAGTTAGACACACCGTCAAAATCATTGAGGAAGTTTGTCAGCTTTATGAGTACTCATGAAAATTGGGCAAATGGGTTTTCAGGATATTTCAACCAGAAATCTAAAAGAAAAAGAGCACACTGTGGCTGTTGCACATTAGTTAGGATTCAAGAGTGACTGTATGAGACCACTAGTGAAACCAGATTCTCTTCACAGAAATTTTCAGCAGCTTATTTTCTCTGTACAAATCTTGGTAGAATCTGATATGTGAGGTTAGTTGAAGAAAAAAACCCCACATTTTATATTCAGATTGAAAACATAAACTTTCCACTTACAGCCCCACCACCCCAAGATGGCATTTCCTGGCAATATTGATGATAACTTATTTTTTCTCCCAGAGGACTGAGATGCATACCTTTGGGAAGAGAACCTAAGTAATAAGTAACTTAGAAATCATTTAAAGAAAGTAAGGCTTCTAGCTCTTTAAATTAATCTCAATATCCACATCTAAGACCTCATGAAGTAGGTGGCCTATATTTTGAGTCAGTATAAAGCAATATTTTCATCCCAATATTTCTAAATGAGTATAAAGACATACAGAAAAATTTGGATTTTAAATTGAAGTACTATTTACATAAATCTCAATTTAAAACCAAGTTCAAATGTGTATTTGTGGATTGGGAACCTTACAATTTTCAAACAAATGAAACCAATTCCATTTAGGTGACAGTGTGTATATCAGAGCTCTGTATATATTTACATTTTTATTTCACACATTCTCCAGGTGAACAGAGGAAATATTTATAGTCATCAAGTCTGTGTTTAAATAGTGTTGAATGTAATAAAATATTGATGAAATATTGCATACTTTGAATATATTACCAGTTATAGTACTATCATGCATATTAATATGGATATTTGACTCTTTCTCTTCATCATTCAAATACCATTTACTGAGCACCTAGCACATGCCATGTGAATATGTATATATAGAGAATTTGAAGTATGAATTATAATAAACCTATATGTTCTGTCCTAATAAAGCTTACAGTTAAGTTGAATAAAAGAGAAGCTCCAGAATAACTAATAATATAATGTAGCAGAGGCTAAATGTCAACCTAGTGAAATAGGTAATCAGTTTTGTGGGACTGGAGAGGAAGAAGATTACTTTAATCTTGGGGTGCTGGGGCTGCGGGTAGAATGTTTATGTTTTCAATTTGAAAATATAAAACGTGATTTTTTGAAGACAGAAAAATGCTATGTTTTAAGAACTCTGGATATAATCATTTTCTGGGTAAGTACTTATAATTCTGTTTATTTTTATTACCAAATATTTTGTAAGTACATTCATATACTTCATAATAATGTCCTAGTCGAAAGGAGGTGAGCCAATCAATCCTACCACCCAGGAGGAATCTCCCCAGCTGCCAACCCACCACTCCCAGGGGAGAGGAAGTGAGCTGCGTGGGTGCCAGCAGCACCCACCCGCCCCGTGGAAATGAGAAGACATGTGAACAAGCCTTAAAAACAGACTTCCAGATCACCTACAGCTACCCTAAAGGGAAATGAGATGGAACACTCTGATACTCAACCACCTGGACTTCCTGAACTGGCAACAAAAGGGGATCTGGAAAAAATGAAATCAGAAATAATTTCTCACATAATGGCAGCGATTGTGCTCATAGTGCAAGACATGATTAATAAATCTAGAGAGGAGCTGAGGAACATGATGGCATCCCATCATAGGAAACAAATGGAATCCATAAAACAGATGCAAACAGATTTCCAGGAGATTGAAAACTCCACTGAAAGTCTAAGCACCAGAATGAACCAATGTGAGGATGGAATTTCAGATATAGAAGATAAGATTGCAATTAGTGACCAGGAAAATAAAAATTGCTTTAAAATTGTAAGGGACCATGAGAAAGCAATCCAGCAGCTCTTAGACGATGCAAAGAAGAATAACATAAGACTGATTGGAGTCAATGAAGAAACAGGAGAGAGTGCACATGACTTACAAAAACTGTTCACAGAAGTGATGGCAGAAAACTTCCCAAGGAGGGGAAAAGAACTTGACATAAACATAAGTGAGGCATATAGGACTCCAACTAGCCTTGATCAAAAAAATCTACACATAGGCATATAATAGTGAGGATTCCAGAAACCCAACAGAAGAACAAAATTCTAGAAGCAGTGAGATAAAAGAAACAAATCACATACAAAGGAAAGCCCATCAGAATCACAGCAGACTTCTCAATACAAAGCCTCAAGTCAAGAAGAGCTTGGAGTGACATATTTCAACCCCTAGAGGAAAACAGTCTCGAACCCAGATTGATGTACCCTGCAAAACTATCTTTCAAAACTGATGGAGAAATAAGATACTTTCATGATAAGGAGCACCTTAGGAACTTCATGAATACCAAACCAGCACTCCAAAATATTTTAGACAATATCCTAGAAAAGACAATGAGGATCACAACCCCAGGAAATCCAGCAGAATGAATCCATTGGGTGTGACAAATGAAGTGCAAAGGGAGAGAATCCAACAAAAAGAAAAAGTCATGACAAGGTTTTTAAAACTTTTAACTTCATCTCCCTAATGAGTGTATAATTCAATCTTGTTGTTGTACCGATTAGTATTTTTCTGATTCTATGTTGGACACCTATCCTTGTGCTGTACTGGCTATTTATCATCTTCTTGTGTCTACTTTTTAATTGGGTTGTCTATTAATGAGCTCTAAGAGTTCTCTATATATTCTGGTCATAGGTTATATGCATTGTAAATATGGTCTGTTTAAGGACTACTTTTCATTTTAACGATGTCATTTAAAGTTCTAAATTTTGATGGAATCTCATTTATCAGTTTTTTTCTTTTATACATCATGTCATCAAGACTAGGTAGTTCTTGCCTACCCTAAATTCATAAACATTTTCCCTTATAATTTCTTCTTAAAGTTTCATAGTTTTAGTCTTTTATATTTAGGTTCACAGATCTTTTCAACTTATTTTTATGTATGGAAATAAAGGTTGAGTTTAATTTTTTATATACGGATACCAGGTGTTCTAGTGCCATTTGCTTTAAACACTATCTTTTCCTCTGCTCTAGAATTGAGTTTATATTCTATAAAATGTTAATGTTAAATAATCTTTCAAAACTCAGTGGACCATATATGTGTGGTTCTATTTCTAGATTCTCTGTTTTATTCCAATGATCTATATGTCTTTCCTTATACCAACACTGCCTTGATTACTGTAGCTTTAGAGGAAGTCTTAAAATTAGGTACTAAAAGTCTTCCAACACTTTTTTTTTGTCTTTTTCTTTCTACTTTTCTAGGTCCTTTGTACTCCTACATAACTTTTAAATTTCAACATCCAATTCTTAATTTATATGAAGTATACATAGACCTGAATTTTTATATATACCTTGTGTTTTCTAATCCTGCTTAATTCAAATACAAGTTCTAGGGGCTCCTAGAGATTTCTTAGTACTTTCTCTGTAGATGATCATTTCATCTACATATAAAGATTTTACTTCTACCCTGCCAATCCTATCCCAATTGTGTCATTTTATTGCCAGACTATTTTGGTTTAGGCCTATGTTTCAAAGTTTAATGGACAGATGAATAGTAGGCATATTTGTCCTTGTTCCCCACCTTAGGGAGAGAGCATTGTACCTTGTCCACTCATATAAGACTTTTTTGCTAGAACTATGGAGTACATGTCTTTGATCTCTTGAGAAGTTTCTGTTCTACTTCTAGTCTCCTGATAGCTTTTACCAAGAACAGCTGTAGCATTTAGTCCAATACTTTTTCTCCAACTAGTGACAGGATCATATGGGTTTTTCCTTTCCTCTGCTAAAATGATGACTTTTGGGGGTGGATCTTCCAATGCTGAACCAACACTGCCTTCCCTATTATAAAACCACTTTCTACATCCTGCCAGATCTGACTTCTAATAGTTTGTTTTGTTAAAATTTTTTTATCTATGTTCATATTTTTTCTTCTATTATCTTTATCCAGTTTTAGTATTGGCACAATGTTGATTTCCTAAAATGAGGGGAGAAGTGTGCGTTTTTTCTGCTTTAAATGTTTGCTATAATTGATCAGTTAAAATGTATATGAGCCTGTTGTTGTCACAGAGGTAGGTTTTCAAGCTAGGAATATACTTTCTTTAATAGGTACTATTCAAATTTTATATATCCTCCAGGGTTAGTTTCATTAATTTGTCTTCCAAGGCACTTAGAATTTGTCAAATTTATTTCAAAAAAGGTTTTTGTAATATTCTTTCTATATCCTTTTAAATTCTTTAAAATCTGTGGTAATGTCTCCTAGATCTTGATATTGTAATATTAAAAATGTATAATTGATATTGTGTAATAGGAAGAAAATGTGTAAAGGAGTACGGGAAGTGGGTGGGTTAGAGGAAAGGAAAGAAAGGAAAAGAAAAAAATATGAGAAAAGGAAAAAATGGAAATAAAGTCTTTGGAAATAGGAAAGTGTGGAGGGGGTGAAGGGAGGGCAGGGGAAGGGGAAAAAAGAAAGAACTAAGATACTCATGTAATGGTACAAGATCTCAATGATGAATGTAACTGTATTTTATACCTAAAATGTACCAATAAACTTAATGGGAAAAAATTGTCCTAATCAACAATGGATCATTTATGGTATTGTGGTGCCATCAGATTGTAATGGAGCTAAGAAATTCCTACTGTGTGGTAATATTATGTGTAACAATATTTTTGTGGTGATATTTATGTAAAAATTCCTACCAATTCTTCTGACAGTCCTATAAAAGTATAGCACATATAATAATATATAGAATGTAATATGTGATAACAATAATGAGTGACTATGTTGCTTATTTACATTTTTACTACACTATATTTTTGTCTTTCTCATTATTTTAGAATGAACTATGCTCTGACTTACAAAAAATACTGTTATATAATATACCATGTTATATCAGCAGCATCTCATATTTACCACATATCTGGATTGCATCAAAAGGCCACATGGAGTGATTGGACTATATACTTTATATGTTTGTTCAAGTACACTCTATGATGTTTACACAGTGGCAACATTGCCTGTTGATCCACTTCTCAGAACATACCCCTGTCATTAAACAACATGGGACCGCATTATGATGGCATCAAGGTTTAAATTCCAAGTGTGTAATTGTCTTCTGACTGTACTGAAGTGAGAGCCCAGGTTACAAACCTAAATATATGCCACTCTTTGAGAAGTGTGAGATACACCGAGAGGTATTTACTTCACTGAACCATCCAAGTCTTTTCTTTAGTCTTTATATGTGATAAGCATTAATGCAAGGAATTTTATTAAGAAGATTAATTAATGGAAAACATGGTATAATAAATAATAAATAATTAGCTGGAAAATAGAACTGATGAACCAGTCCTTGAGTCCATCACAGCTATTTTGTTTTGATTTCTGTTTTACCTTGCTCACACTGTGTAAACATGGATTAGTTCTTTTGGGACCTGATGCAAGAGGATAGTCTTCTTAGTACTTGATACAGTCTGAAGTTCGTTCTTTAGTTCATGATCCAAAATACATCTTTTTATTTTTAGATTACTTTAATATGTTCTGATGACAGAAAAACATAAACCACTTTTGCAATGAGAATTCTTTAGTCCCCATTATGTGCTGACATCTATTCTCTCAGGTGTCTTTTTACTGTCCAGTAAAACTCTAAATCCACAGTAAAGCTACAAGTGTGGCATCTTCTATGTCAAATTAAGTCTAAATTTACCAACTCTACCATGGCTCAACTGTATGCTGAATTAGTAAGTATTTAAACTTTTTATAATAAGATAATAAATAAGATCTCTTTCAGGATTTCCATAGGTAGATTCTAGAAAAGTAGAGATTTTTTTCTGCATAATAAATTCTTATGAGGCAATCTTTACATTTTTACATTGGACATATTTGTTTTGCCAAAATGACTTGATCTTACCTTAACAGAAAAAAGAAAAGATTGCTTTTCTTAGAGACATACATAGGTAATTTCAATATGTAAAATGTCAAACTGCATGGAAGTATCTGTTAGTATATAGACAAAAGACAGTATTGGGAGAATTGATATAATTCTAAATGTGGAATAAAATTTAACAAGAGTAAGTTTAGGTAAAGAATGTACTAAAATAAAAAGAAAACATATTTAAAATCTAAGCATTGAATGTTGAGCTATGTATTTGAATTTTAAATTTTTTAATTTATATGATTTGTTTTAATCTGTCTTCTCTTTTACTTGGAAAATCATCTCTTTAACTTTGGACAGCTGACTTTATCAGCCATTCGGATTTATATTTTAATTTAAGTCTGTAATTTTCCAGCTTTATCAAAAAGACAAAAATTTTATACATTTGATTATACAACATGATATTTTGATATACATATGCCTTGATATATGTAAACAATTATTATAGCAATTAATTTTATGCTTTTCTGGCCTAGAAATCTTATATCTAGACTGAGGAAGGCTTCTAACATGAGGTGCAACAATTATTACATTGGACTAGAGGCCAAGACTTCCCCTGGCTATTATGAGTTCCTCATTCTTCTGACTCTAGAATAAAAAGAAAGTTACAGTATTGCTGGAATGATTAAGCCAGACTACTAAAGGAAAATTAGACTACTATACTACTATGGAGTTAAAGAAGAATATGTTTGGAGTGTAAGAGATTCCTTGGGGCATCTCTCAGTATTACCATGCCCTGTTTTTAAAGTCAATAGAAAACTACAACAACCCAATCCAGGCAGGATGACAAATGGCCTAGAACATTCAGAAACAAAGGTATGTGTCATCCTTCCAGATAAAGACCAAAACCTGCTGAGGTATCTGCTGAAGCTCACAGGAATATAAAACAGGTAGTAGAAGAAGGTAGTTATAAATACCAGCTATGATTGCATGACCAATTATAGAAATGAGGATTGTTATTTTCATGACTATTTTTTTCCGGTTTCATTAATATGCTTGTGCATGTATACACATATATAAAGCAGACATCTGTTTTGCTTTTTTGTAACTTTACATTAAGTGAATTAATATCAGCACTTATGTATTATCAAACCTACATAATAATGTTTAAATTGTGAAATGTCGGAAGAGTCAGAATCACCTAAAGGGAAACTCTGCCTTCTATTCCGGGGAGGGAATTCATATTTTTCCATTGGTACCCAGGATAGTTATATCATATTAGGTATAATTATGAGCTTCTTATTGTATTTGGACATTAAATATGTTTAAGAAAATATGCCTGGTTTTCAAGATGACTAGGGTTTGCTCGTGACAATTAACTATAATACCTCTACTTAACTGGAAGGAAAAAAGTACCGAACAGATTGCAAAGCATAATTTTGGACACTTCTGGATGACTGGCACATGGGCCAGTAAATTGAGGAGGGAAGATCCATCCCAGTTGTGGATCTCACCAACCACGGGTTTGTAGCTTGGATGGAATAAAAAAGGGAAAAAAGGGCCTGGAATTTAGCTCAGTGGTGCCGCCGCCTGTCCCACAAGCGCAAGGACCGAGTTCAATCTCCAGTACCAAAAACAAAGCAAAACAAAAAAGGGAAAAGAGAAGGAAGAAAGGAGCTGCATGTTAAACAGCTCTGGTCTTCTTGAGTCGGTGCATCCTTTGCTGTCATTTCCTTTGTAAATTGGTCTCCAGATCTCCAGTTTCTCTAGCTTTCTAAGGCAGATTCACACCTGTGATTCTCCAGTGAGCTTCCAAGCCTCTGACTTAGAAATGGTGCTGTATCCTTGATTCCTCTTTTTCTGTGATTTCCATCACCTTGGCCTGAGCAGCTACTGGATTCTCCTGCTCTCCAGCATGCAGATGGCCACTGCGGATTCTCCACACCCGTGATCCTGCAGGTGGCTGTTGTGTACTCCCCCACCTCTGATCCTTTAACCCTACCTAATACATTCCTTTGAATAATTGTACATATATTTTCTATGGGTTGTGCTCCTCTAGAGAACTTCAATGCATGTATCTGTCATCTCACATAGTTATGTATTGTGTAGGTGAGGAGAACATTTAAGATCTACTCTCAGCAAATTTCAAGTATAAAATACAATGTTATTAACTAAAGATGCCATACTACACATTTCATCTCCAGAATTTATTAATCCTGCATAACTGAGGCTTTGTATCTCATTCTCCCTACCCTGTAGACCCTGGCAACTACCATTTCCATTTCTCCTTTATAGGTTAATTTTTTGAGGGGGAACATCTTTGTAGTTTACCTAATCATGGAAATGATTTCAACTTTTCACCATTGAGTATGATGTTATTTGTAGGATGGTCCTATTTTTTTTATTACATTGTGATTAATTTAAGAAAACATGCCTTTTGTTCATTGTTTTTCTCATGAAAATATTTTAAATTTTGTGAAATACTTTTTCTGCATCTATTGAAATATATGATTTTTATTTTTTCAGCTAATGTGTTATAATATCACATTTATTGATTTGCATACATCGAGCTATCCTTGCGTCTATGAATAACTCCCAGTTAGTCATTATTTACAACATTTTTATTGTACTGTTAAACTTAATTTGGTAGTATATATTGAAATTTTTTAAAAAATTTATTTTCATCATTATTATTGGCTTATATATTTTTTCCTTTTGGGGTCTAGTTCTGGATTTGATAATAGGGTAATTCTGGCTTCCTAGAATTAGCTGGAAAATTTTTCTTCTTCAACTTTTTGGCAGAGTTTGAGATGGATTGGTGTTAATTCTTCATTAAATGTTTGCTATAAATCACTAATGAAACCATAAGGTCCTGGGCTTTAGTTTGTCTGTGAGTGTGTTGATTAATTTAATCCCCTTATTTGTTGTTCATCTGTTCAGATGTTCTATTCCATCAGATTAAGCTTTGGAAGGTTTTATATTTCTAGGAATTTATCCATTTTTGAAGTTATTAATCTGTTTTCATATAATTACACATAGTAGTCTTTTATGATTCTTTGTATTCTGTGTTGATAGATGTAATGTCTCCCTTTCATTTGTAGTTTTGTTTACTTAAGTTTTCTGTTTTTTTCTTATTAAGCTGGTTAAGTGGCCTGACAAGCTTAGCTTTTTGAAATCTTCAGTTTTGCTGAGTATTGTCTTACTCTCTATTCCATTCATTTCTGCTGTGATCTATATTATGTTCTTTCTTCTACTAACTTTGGGCTTAATTTCTTCATTTTTCCTCTTCTTCTTTAATGTATAAAGTTAAGTTGCTAATTTGAAATCTTTATTTTCTCTTAATGTGTATGCTTTAGTGCTATAACCCCTCTTAGAACTACTTTTGCTGACTTAGTCTGTTGTATTTCCAGTTTTCTGAAAGTTTCCTTAAAATCTTCTTTGATTTTTTGGTCTGTTCAGAAATGTTACTTGATTTCACATATTTGAATGTTTTTCAACTTTCTCTTCTTGTTAATCATTTTTAGTTTCATAACACTAATGGAAAATACATATGATGATATTTCTTTATTAAATATGTTCAAACTTGTTTGTCAGGCTAACATATGATCTATACTGGAACACATTTCCTGTATGTTTGAAAAGATCTGTATCAGTAGGTCCCTTTCTTGTTAAGTCTGCTGTTCTCATATTGTTTCCTGTCTAGTTTATCTCTCCATTGAGATACTGACCATCAAAATTCCTTCATGTTATTTGTGTTACTACCTTTTTCAATTCTGTCAGTATTTGTTTTACATAATTAGAAGCTCTGATTTTGGAGCATCTAGTTACATAAAATACATTTACACACATATTTACAACTGCTATATACTCTTGATAAATTAATTCTGATGTCTCATAATTACCTTTTTAATCTCATGACAGTTTTTTAAAATTTAAAGTCTATTTTGTCTGTCCACTCTTACTGCTGGATCTACTCTGGAGGCTGAAATAGGTCTATTGTCCCCAATGAGAGGACCTAGGAAAAGCCTGCAGTACCAGCATCCAGAGCCCCTGGCTTATGGCTATGCCCACCTTCACCCCAAATGCCAGCCCAGTCCCACAGTGGGGTTAGGGCCCATTCCCATGGTCTTGTGGGGTTAGTCTGCACTCTAGAAATGAGGCCCCTAAAGCCTAGTCTGTGGCTGCCCCGTGTGCAGCACAGTGAAGACAGTGCTCTTTGAAGAAGTGGCTCTTCCCCTCCTGCTTTTTGGGACCCTTCTGATTTTCCATATGGACGGGGGCCTAGAGGAGAGTAAATCTAGCTAGAATCAGAGCAAGACCAGACCTCCCTTTCCACCCTGAGAATCTTGACAAGTCCTTTCCATCTTTCTTGTGTGAACAAACCTAACTGCCTCTTCTCTGGCTGGTCTCTGGGGTAAGAAAAGGGTGGAAGCCAAGCAAGACTTGCTGTGTTACCTTTGACCTTTCTATGTCTCCATCTCTGCCCTGGAAGGAGTCTTGTAGTAGCTTATGAATGTGAAGGTCACCATACTTTAGGTAACGTTTCTAATTCCCTGGTTCTAGCTTTTCCACCTCTTTTCAACTCATGCTTTCTGGAATTCTAGAGATGAATATATACAAGCTTATCAAATGTACTATTAGGAAACTAATCTTCCCTAGTTTGCTTTACTCACTGTCAAGTGGTTTCTCTAGGTCTGGAATCTAGGATCTAAGCATGTAGGACCCTGAGGTGGGGCCAGGATGAGCCATTTAGTCTCTAATATTTCCTCCTATCTAGGTTTGTAGATGGCAGAGGAATGTCAGGGTTCCCCATTCACTGTACCCATTCATTGTGTCCTCATGCCAGTTTGCCTCATTCTTTGGCTCCAACCTATTCAATTTTGCTTCTTCATCCTGTCATTGGCTCAGAGTTCCTGACTGAATTGCTGCACACACAATCACAGCCTATTCCATTCACGCAGAACTGTTTCCTGGAATGGAGACAGACATTTGATAGACTGAGTTAGAGGACCTATGTGAACAGTCTTTCAAAACTTGGGGGTTAAATGTGGTCATGGAACTCAGCAGCCTTCCTGAATACCACCCTCCCCAGCAAATAAATGCAAAGCTGGATGTTCTGATTTTACTGATACTCTAGAACATTTGAAAGGCAGAGGCAGTGGAATGGTCCCAGTGAGCTTTTTATTAAGGCTGAACCACTAATAAAAGTTGGAGGGGCCATCTCTAGCCCAGACCTGAAGAATGTGGACTGGTGTTCTTGGAGTGGCATTATCTGTTTCCTACCAAGAGATCCAAGAGCAAGGTTTCTCCTGCTTCTTAACTCATAGCTCAATAACATCTTCCCATCCAAACTTCCAGCCACTTTGGAACATAAGAAGTTATTTGACTCTGACCCTTCCTGAAGCCTTGGGAATTTTTAGCCTAACATACCTCTGTATACCTCCTTCCTGTAGGTGCCTAATATTTCAGGTAGAGCAATGGAAAGATGGGTTGAAATAGGTCCTTGGGTGATGTCTTCATGGGTTTTCCTCATATTGTTTGTAATGTTTTTGTTTTTTCTGTAATGATGACATTATGGAATCATATCTTCAATGAAGGAACTCAGAATGGGAGTGGGCTTGCAATACCATTGTCTACCTCTGTCATGCTAAGTCCACATTAAGAACAGAGCAGACAGAAGTTGGGCTGTACTAAATATCTTGGTTGTATTAATATGATAAAAAAATGTTTTCTCTACATGAACTAATTTTTTCTTGGAAACATGTTTTACTTCTGGAAAGGTTGGATAAAGTTTTCTAGTTGACTAAACAAGACACCTTCCTGAAGAAGACAGTGCCTTGGGCAGTGGTGATAGTGGTTTAAGGCCCTGGGCACTGTTGGCCCCTGCTGGGAGAAGATAACTGGGGAAACAACTTTTCTGGCGAGCAAGGGTTGCCAATGCCTCTGACCATATTGCTCATTGTTGAATCATACACTTTTCAAGGACTATTGGCCACTGATTTGCCTTTCCTTGTTGGGACAATTGTGGTATTTGGTGTTGGCTACATAATCTGACTGTCAATTTCTTGACAAGACTTTTTTCTTATGTCTGAGGAGAAGGAAGGCCTGTGTCAGCAAGAAAACCGAGGAACTTTAGCATGATGACGCTCTTTGAGTTGATTTAGCCCTGAGACACAGAGTTCATGTTGATGTTTCAATTTCTTCTCTGGTATCTGACCAAGAGCTGAGTTTGAGCAATGTTGGTGTCCACATATGATTTGGTTAGGGTTTGGCTTCAGGCAGTGGCTAATGGCTTGCCTTTTTACTGTGGATCTCAGTAGCCTTTGGTTTTTTTCCTTAGGGAAAATCTAATGAATAAGGGGCTCCATGCTTCTCTGGAAATAGCTCTCTGAAGAAAATTGGAGGGCTTCTAAATCCCCAATTCTTCAAATCTTTCTTCAAGCTTTCCTGATCTGGGACTCCCACCAACTTTGCACTTATCAGAAGTAACAAATCTCTTGCTTTGGTTCTTCTGAGTCCTGGTCCACTGGCGTTCTGACTCCTGATGCTCTCTTTTGCTGCTATGAGGCTAACTAACACTACAAATGTAGCAAGACTGCAACAGACATACTTTGGAGATGGTACTGGGACATTATACAAGTCAAGCTATCCACAATAAAGAGCAAGCCATTGAATGATGGACGGTACACATTAATGAGACATATTGTGCCTGGTATACTGACTTTATCTCCACTCTGTGTTGAAACACTTAAAGTCCATCTGAAGGCCTGGACCTTGTGGATCTTGAGCAACACATGTTCTGGGCCGCAAAAGGATTTCTAATCTGCCTCTGCCATCTTTTAGGACCCTTCTGCTCTCACAAGCTCTGCCCATGAAGTTTCATGTGAGAACTCAAGAAGGTTATCTTCTGTCCTGTCCAGTTGGAGGGATCTCTGAGGGCCTGATGGGATTTCATGTCAGGGCCTTTGGATTGCCTAACACATAGGTAAAAAAACAAACAAATTCCTTTAGTTTTACTTCCTTTGTCAGACACCCCTGAGGTTTTCTTTTTTTCCCAGAACTTGTCAGTCTCATCTGTTGAGTTGCCCCAAGACCCACAAGTGGCAAGAGGGCAGAGCTGAACCTCTTTTCACATAAAAAAGTTTATTACCTTTAGAAGTTTTTTGGGGGGATGTCCAACTGTGCTTCACCCAAAGTTTGAGAATATATACTTCCAGGGTCTGCTGATTGCACGGATTGAGAAAAGGAAGTTTTCAAAAGAAGCATTTGCAAGTTTTCCAGTCCTTTGAGGATGGCATATTTCTGGTTTCCAACTGGCTGTGAGGCATAGAAAAAGCATTGTTGATATTCAGTCAGGATAGGTCTTCTGGCTCCTTGTTACATTCACTTATAGACATGAGGGATTCTGTGGGCCTGGGTTTGTCCTTTGCCTAACACATCCATTTTAATTCATCATGAATATGCATCAGTTCTAAAGACTCTTGGACCCCTAGGCCAAATCCCACCAGTGCTGTATGAGCCACTTTTGAATGTACTGCTCCAGTGGTCCATGGAGTTGATAGAAAATCTCTCAGGAAAAATAGACACAGACCAGTTGTTTTCGGCAAAGCTTGGGAATGAAGAGATTGTAGATTTCCTGAGATCCATGGACCACTGAGAGCAAAGCCCACACATCTGTTGTTCAACATGAGCCTTCTTGAATGTTGAATTTGAGTGCTGGAATGAGAGATAAGGCTTACTATGGAATGTAGGGGAAGATGGACCACAGTCCCTGAGGTGGTGGATAAGAAGGTACTGGGGTTGGGAGAGTGGTTTGGTGATGGTCCTGAGTCTTGTCCTGACCCAAGGTGGAGACTAGAATAAAATTGAGGGTGGAAATAGGACTCTTGATAGGGCAAGGGATAGCCTTTGGAAAGCAATGGAGGCCAGTTTACCCTGCTTTTGAACTCTAAACTTTTGAAATTCTGTTGAATAAGGAGGAAGGAGGCTGGAGAGCAAAGGAGTTCTCAGAGATCCAGGTAGCAGCCACCAAGGACTGACTGTGCAGAGAAGGGAGATCCTAGGAAAGCTAGGTTGCTAAAAGTGCTCTCCCGAGCTCTTGGGAAATATAAGTTTCTGGGGACCAAGCAGTTGTTCTGATTTTTCTTTCCAGCCCCAGATGGGATGTAGGACTATGTAAATCTAGCAAGTTGATCAAATAATTGAAGCAGTAATTTAGGCTCCTATGCTCTAGCACTGATCTATCTTTCTCCTTTTGTTTCCAAATGTTGATCTCAATTATCATTGTGACCTTTAATTCCAGGACTTTTTAGTCATCACTACTGAACAAAGGGGGGTTCCCAGGCTCCATCTGCCTGTTTGTGACATCTCCCAAGAATGAAGCTTCTGGTAGCTGGTGGGAAAAATTCTCTCTGGGAATCATTGTCTGGATGAGGTGAGTAAGACACAAGGCCTTGCTAGCCACCTGCCTCCAATAAAGGGCTGAAATAGCAGAGCTCAAGTGACCAGAGCCTGAGCTGGGTGGGATGGGAGAAGCCAAAAGATGCTTGAATGGAATTGAGCACTGTGTGACTGCACCAAGTGGAAGTGCAATTGAGGTGATGTGCGGGGGAAGGGGAAGTGTAAGTGGCTGGGGTCTTTCCAAGGGAAGCAAAATCTCCGGGGGCTGAGGTAGAGTGGGTATGTGGGCAACAAACAGAAACTGAGGCGACTGTGGGGCCGGGTGATGGGCAGGAGGGTAGAGGCAGAAGGCAGTTGATCAGAGGGGCTGGAGAGGCCGACAGGGACATTATGACCACAATGCTTTTCATGTGGCCAGTGGGCTTGACAGGTGTTCTTTGTCATACTTCATTGGTTGATTCTTGATAAAAGAGGTACAGAAAATTGTCTTTCTAAGGGTGCATCTTCCAGAAGCTGTAGAAAATAGTACACATAAGGTTCACTCCAGTCGGGAAGGCAAGCATGGCCATGTCCTGATTTCACAATCTTCCTGCTACTCCTTCCCCCCGGGTTTTAACATCTGCCTCTCCGGTAATCTCCCTCTCACAGTTCAAACCCAGGCTGCTCTGTTGCTATGGGGTCACATTCCAGGCATTAGAAGGAAGGATGCTGGAAAGCAGGAGACAATCCTTTACCTTTGCAAAACTGACATGATATTCCAAGCCCACATCAGGTACTTCATGCAGTCTGCACAAGTTAGAAATCAGCTGCTGGGTTATGGTGGTGCTGGGGGAAAGGGAGGGTGATAAGGAGAAGGGCCTCAGCCACAGCTCCCTCAACCCTGCAGCCCGGGCACAACTTCTGCTTGATCCCTCTCCAACTCCACCTGCTCAGTCTGTCAGGGACAGACCTTCGTTTACTTTCTATTTGCCCTGGAACTCAGATACTACCATTTATTTCCCATTGGAGATTTTGGCTTGAAGTCTACCAGATTTACACCTCTTAAAAAATAATGTTGATCTTGTAATTTTCATTATTTTGGGAGATATTCTTCTCAGGCCATTGTTTCTAACCCAATGTTTTTGTCATATCAATTCAAGACAGACCCTAAATTTCTCTTATACTCATTAGTTCTGTGAATTTTTCAATACTGCTTTTAATTTTTGTCCCATTTTCAATGAAAGGGTCCTAAAAACAAACAATATAAGTAATTATTCAAGATGTATAAATATAAGTATGAAAGAATTATAAGAAGCTAAAATTTCACATATGTGTACCCTTTATAATTCTGCATTTGATAAAGGTTAAACTTCATGAAGACATGTGACTGCTACACACATGCACGCTCATTTTTATACAGACACACATACACAAATCCTTTCAGGAACCAGCCTAGTACTTTCAAATCTAATATTGCATCATTCACTCATTAGCCATCAGAGAAATGATAAAACTACAATGAGATATTATCTCACCCCAGTTAGAATGGCTATTATCAGAAAAACAAAAAATAATAAATGTTGATAAGGGCATCTTGGGGAAAGGAAAGAGTTCTCGCATATACTGTTGGTGGAAATGTGGAATAATGCAACCATTATGGAGAATAATATAAAGAAGCATCAAAAAGCTAAAAAGAGATCTACCATAGATCCAGCTATGCTACTTCTGAGAATATGTTCAGAAGAAATGAAATCAGCATATCAAAGAAATATCTGCATTCCAATGTTTATTGCAGCATTTTTCACAGTAGTTAAGATTTTGAAATAACCTAGCTACATATCACTGAGTGAATGAAGAAAATATGGTGTTTATATTCACAACAGAACACTATTCAGCCATAAAAAAATGAGATCCTGTCAGTTGCAGCAAGAATGATCATTATGTTAAGTAAAATAAACCAGACAACAAAAGACAAGTATGAATGTTCTCTCATATATGGAAATTAAAAATCAAAATGTCAACCTGATATAGGATATTCATTTCTAGAAGTTGAGAAGGAGACAGGGTGCACAAAGTGAAACTGGACTTGATTAGTGCATGCTGTATCCATGTATTAAAAAGTAAACCTGAATACTGTAAATCTGTACAATTAACACATGCCAAATAAAAAAGCACCTTGTAATTCCCTTGTCTGGCTTTATGATCAGGGTGATGCTAGCATCTTAACTTTCAAAGTCTTCCCTCATTTTCAATTTTGGAATAATTTGTGGAATATTAATTGTCCTGTGACTATTTGTATAATTTCCCATTAAAGCTATCTGGTCTTGTCTTATTCTTTGTTGGGAAGTTGTGATTACTGATTTAATCTCTTTACTCATTGATCTGTTCAGATTTTCTATTCCTGCTTCAGTCCTGGTCAATGTATGTTTCTAGGTCTCTATTACTTCTAGGTTATCTAATTGGCTGTCATATAAGTAGTATGATCCTTTTTATTTCTATGGGATCATTTATCTCTTCTTTAAATTCTAATCTTATGAATTTGAGTTTTCTGTCTTTTTTTTCATAACCAGGCTGAAAGTTTGTCAATTTTGATTATTGTTTCAAAATAACAACAATTTTGTGGAAGCATTGTTTTTTTTCTAGTCTCTGGTTCATTGATTTCTTCTGTGATCTTTGCTATTTTCCTTCATTCTATTTTAGGGTTTAATTAGTTCTTTTTTTTCTATTTACTTGAGCATAGTTTACTTGAGATCTTTTTCATCACACAGGCATTGTCTATATAAATTTTGTTCTTAGAAAAATTTTTATTGTATTCCATAAGTTTTAGTACATTGGTTTCCATATTTTTATACCAAAGTACTTTATTTTTTAATTGACTCATTGGTCAGTAGTGTGTGGTTTGATTTCGACATACATGTGAATTTCCCACTTTTTCTCCTGTTATTAATTTCTGGTTTATATCTATGTAATACATGAGATGCATGATGATATTTTGATCTTTGTAAATGTGTTAAAAGTCATTTAGAGGCCTAATGTGGTTATATTGAAGAATGTTCTATAGGTACTTGAGAAGACTGTATTCCCTGCCTTTGGGTGGAATGCTCTGTGTATATCTGTTAGCTCCATTTGATCTATAGTGTTCTTCATATCTGCTGTGTCCTTATTGATTTTCTGTCTGGATGATCTATCCATTGTTAAATGGAGAGTATTAAAGTCTGCTATTATTATTGTTTTGCTGTCTGTTTGGCTCTTCAAATCTGTTAATATTTGATTCATATATTTAGGTTGCTCAACACTGTATACATACATATCTGCAAATTTTATGTTCTGTTGATGAATTAATCATTTATCATTATATCATGACTTCTTTGTCACTCATTAGAGTTGATTTTCACTGAAAATCTCATTTTTTGTATGGAAGAGCAGCTACTCTTACTATTTTGTTTTGTCTATCTCTTCACTTTTAGTCTACATGTTTCTTAAAGGTGAAGTGAGTCTCTTGTACGAACAATACAACAGTCTTGCTTTATCTACTTGCAGCTCTGTGGCTTTTGATTAACAAATTTATTCAATTAAAATTTAAAGTAATTGATAAAGTAATTGATAATTTTATTGATAAGTTATAATTTTCTACTGCTATTTTGTCATTTGCTGTTTTGTAACCCATCCATTTCTTTATTCCTCTCTTTCTGTGCTCTTTTGTGTCTTGATAACTTTCATTACACTATGGTTGATTCTTTCCTATTTTTTGTGTGTATGTACTACTTGTTTTTCATTATGATGAGCCTCATTTTTCATTATGATAAGCCTTCACTTATTATGTAGAAATATAATAACAAGTCAAATCAAAGCAAATAACCAACTGATCATGTTCAAAAACTGTCCTCTTTACTCTCTTCAATTTTAATATTTTTAATGTCACAGTTTATATTATTTAATGCTTACTTAAATACTAGCAAATTATTGCTACATATATAGTTAACAATTTTGTCTTTTAACATGTATGCCAAAGTTAAAGTGACATACACCTCGTCAGTACAATATTAGAATACCGTGAGATTATAATATACTTAATTTTTACATGATTTTTATATTTATAGTTTTATGTTTCTAAATAGTCTCATTACATTTCAGCTTTAAAGATTGCCTTTAGCATGTCTGTAAGTCAGGATCAAGACCATGTGTGTGTGTGAATATGGAAATCCTAGTCAAAGCAATTAGCTGAAAAAAGTAAGAAAAGCTACATAAATTTAAAAGGAAGAAGTAAAATTGCCTATTCAAAAGACAGCCAGGTCTTATATACAGAAAATTGTAAAGTCTCCAGCAGAAAATTGTTAAAAACAATAAGTTCAGTTAATGTGCAGGACATACAAGTATCATAAAAATATCAATTACTTGTCTACACAGTAATAATGAAGTATTCAAAAAAGGAATTCATGACTTCATTCCTCATAGTATACATAGGAAGAGAAGATATAATACTTCAGAATAAATTTAATAAAAGAGGTAAAGTAATGTGTGAGAGGTGAAATCGTGAAATTCCTAGAAGAAAATGTAGGTGAAAAGCTACTTCACATTGGTGTTGGCATTGTCTTTTTTTATTTTTAATCATTTTGAATCACTTATAACATCAGCAAACATAGCTAAAATTAAAAATTGAGACTATATCAAAATGAGTTTCTGAAAATCAAAGAGCACAATAAAATAAAGCAACATGCACAATGGGAGAAAATAGGAGTTAATATCCAAACTTCATTAGAAACTTATGCAACTTCAAAGGATCTGACTAGAATCTTATGTACAAAGATGAACAGATACAAAGAAAGATGCTCAACATTGCAAATCTTCAGGGAAATGAAAATGAAGACTACAATGATTCAAAACTTCACACTTGTTAGAATACTATTAAAAAGTCGAAATACAACAAATGCTGAAAAAGATGTTGAGAAAAGTGAAATCTTATGTGTAGTTGATGGAAATGTAAACTGGTTTACTTATTGAGAAAAGAGTATGGAATTTTGGCTCAAATTAAAATTGAACTACCATAGAGTTCTAATAATTCCACCTCTGGATATATCTTAACCAATGGCATCACCCATTTGAAGAGATATCTACATTCTCATATACACTATGGCCAAGATACGAAAACATCCTAAGTGTTAAATATATTAAACAATGAAATATATTTTATCCATTAAAAAGAAGGAAATCATGCAGCATTCTAGGAAATAACTGTCATCCCAGTTTCTTCTTATTTCGTGAAAATAAATGCACCCCCCACTATTTGCATGAGTCTAGTACAATGAATATACCAGGAAGGTTGAGCAGTTAAACAAAAGTGAGGGGGATCAGCAACAGGAAAATAATGCAGTGATGGGAAAAAGGCAACACATTTCAGTAATAACCCTCAATGTAAATGGTATCAAGAACAAAAATCACACGGTCATATCATTTGATGCAGAAAGACTTTGATAAAATTCAAAATTCATGCATTATAAATAAAAATGTTGAAAAAAGTACATATAGAAGGACTTAAACTTATAGCACAAATTTAAGAGATAAAAACAGCATGACATTGGTAAAAAAAAAAAAAAGCACATGGATCAGTGGAACAGAATAGAGGATGAAGAAAGAACTCCAGGTACATTCAGCCATCTCAGCTTTGACAAAGAGGCCAAAAAAAATACAGAAACATGGAAGAGAATTAGCCTCTTTAATAAATCATGCTGGAAAAACTGGCTGTCCACATGCAGAAGATTAGTATATCTTTCACAATGTACTAAACTAAAATCAAAATGGATCAAAGATTTAAATGTTAAAACAGAAACATATAACCTCCTGGAAAATAAAATGAGTCAAACTCTTGAAGACATAGGTCTAGGCAAGGACATTCTGAACAAACCCCCTTTTATCTAAGAAATCCTACCAAGATTCAAAAGCATTATATTACAATCTTACATGCATACCCATATAGCAGCACAATTCACAATAGCTAAATCTTGAAACTGGCTTATATGTCCATCAACAGATGAATGCATGAAGAAAATGTAGTATATATACACAATGGAATACTACTGTGCTATAAAGAAGTACAAACTTCAGTCATTTGTAGAAAACTGGGTGCCCCTTGAGAGAGTAATATTAAGTGACATCAATTAGAAGCTCAAATATCAGATTGTTACTCTTATATGAGAAATCCAAGATGTAAATAGAGAGCAAAATAAGAGGTAGATAGCAGAAAATAGAGATAGATCTTTTCCAAAGAGGAGGGACCAAAAGATGGAGGGAGAGATGAAGGAAAGGAAGGTAAGTTATAAAAATGAATTAAGAATGTGTTATGTACATGTTTCAACTCCCCATAAGTAAGATCATTAGGTACTACAAACATATGCTGATAAGAAATTTAAAAACTTTAAAAAATTGAAAGAAAGAAAAAAAGAAATCCTGACCAAATCCCCATGTTCACTGCAGAGCAAGAGTACACATAAGTAATTCCAAATGTGAGAGCAGAAAGAGTAGCTAAAGGAAGACTAGACGTTATATAGAAAGAGTGAATAAAAAACACAGGAAGAGAATAGAAAGCACATGTGTCACTCAAAAAGAAGTAGAAATTTATAATTCTAAATAGTATGCGACATTTCATTTATACAAATGCATTGAAGAAATTTATTCTCCAAACACATGGATTTAATTAGAACAAATTTAATTTTAAATACAATCTTGAAATATCTTAAAATAAATATTTTAGAATTCAATAAATGTACAAAATCTAAAAGTAAAATAGAAATTAATAAATAGATATACACAAAAAGAGGTAAGCAAGAGAACCAATAGAACTTCTGAGAGTTAAAAATAAATTCAACTAAATTTTGAAAAACTATGGTAGGTAAATTTATTAACACTGAATGACAAATTACTAAATTGAAGAATATTCAAATATAATCAGGAATAGAAAAATAAAGGATTATAGGTTATGGAAGAATAGGTAGGGGAGCAAAAATCATGAGATTACCAAATGCCTAGAATAAGTTAGAATTCTAAAAGAAAACAACCGGGAAACGGCAAAGGAGAAATATTTCAAATGATATACAGCCAATCCTCTGTATCTATCCATTCCACAAAGGACACATTGAAAATATTATTTGTAATTGTACTGAAAAGGTACAGAGTTCAGGGAAGCCTGTTATCCTATAAACTATGCAGTATATCTACTCTTTACATGACATTGATAGTATATTAAGTAGTTTAAATAATGAAGTGATTTAAGGTATAAAAGAGGATGTTCCCAGCAAAAAGAAATTGATCATCAGTGGATATTGGTACTCATGGAGGAAGATACTGGAATCCATCCCACATGAATCCTGAGATCTTACATGAATCTAATAGAATTTTCCACTATTCTAGAATTAAATACTTAAGTTTTAATCTCAAAAGTAAAATTCTTAACAGAATGAAGTGGAGAGTTAAGAATGATAAAGACACATATATAGGCATTAGTTTTTTGATAAAGGTGCCACATAATTCTGTGGAAAAATAACAATCTTTTCAATGACTGCATTTGGAACTACAAGACATGCATATTGAGAAAATTAACCTCAACTATTACCTTACATCATGTGAAATGTGAACATGCAATAAATCACAGCAATGATCCTAAAAAGTAAAGCTACAGCAATTCTAGAAATATATTAATCCAATAAATTTCCCATTTAATCACTACTGATTAAAATTTCCCCATCAAGTTAATATCGCCTTAGAATTTTAGTTTTATTAATTTTATATTCAAAATATAGAAAAATATAAAGGCTAGCATAATCCATATCTAAATATTTGAGAATATATCAGAATTATTTATGAAAGATAAAATGAAACAGAAAGGAAGAGATGAGAAGTTAAAAATTATATTAAATTTTAAAATAAGATGAACCAGATAAATAGCTACATATGATGAATAACTAATGAAATAATAATGACACAAATAATAAAATATGAAAAGGACTAAATGATACTCATGGAAATTTGTAGGTTGTATTTACAATAAGTAATGCCTAAGAGTAAAGAAAATATCTGGAGCCCTTATGATATATGCAAAAATGGGAAGGTTTCAATGACACAGATATAATTTTATCTTTAAAGTTTTAACAAACATAAGTTCAGTTATATGTAAAATACTGTATGAAATCAATAAGCATGCGCTGAAGTCAGAAAAAAACTAATATTTTTGAACTTTTAAGATAAAAGAACAAAGGAATCGATAATTTATTTAAAAATCCTGTAAAATATAGGAGCAGGGGTCAGTTCTGATAATAAATACAATTAGTTTAAACTTATATTCTAAAGCAGAAACTCTTGCTCATTGCTTTATGATACAAAACGTATTTACAGGTCCATTGAAATAGACACCAGAAAATAAAATATAGTTGATAATAGCAAATACATAAATAAACAAATAGAAATTGAAGTGAGCAAAAACTAAAGTGGGGAAAAATAAAACACAGACATTGATTATTAATGTTACTTGTTAAAGAAATAGTCTGAAGTACTATGAAATGGGTCATTGTATATTAATACAATCTATAATGTATAATAAGGAGGGCCACAAAAAAAGCTGGGATATATCCTACAACCAACAGGAAGTCAATGAAGGGTGTTTGGTAGGGATGATGTGTAACATATGGATCACAACTCTGATTGAAAAGCATATGGAGATTTGGAGGTAGGCTGGTAAGAGACATGCCTTGGTTCAAGATCAGTCATACAGGTTGAGGGAGAGAATGATATGTGCAGACAGATCTGGAAACTGTTCTGGAGGCAGAATTACCAGTATCCTATTGATGGATAGAATGTGGATGGTGAAAATGGACAGTAGGAATTGAGGGTGACTTTTACATTGAATAAAGAATTCTCCTATGAATATGAAAATCAATAATAGATAACCCAAATGGATTTGTCAAGAAAGTTTGAGAAAGTCAAAGGCAACATCAAGGTTCACTCTACAAATGGAAGGGTCTTTTGCATACTGATTAACTGAAAGTATAGTACTGAATGAGACTGACTCAGGCAGACATACAGAGAGAAAAGAAAAGACCTAGTATTTTGCCATGACCCAAGTTTGAAGAGATTTCTTTAAAGACGGAAAGCTGCAGAAGAGAATGTTGTACTGGTGTATCTGGAAGGAAATTATTACAGTTGTGGAAAACACAATAAAATAATGTAAATGAAAAAAAGGTTACTTTCATTGGCACACAATGTCTAAGAAGATGCTTAAAAAATACAATTATGTTTAAAAATCTCCACAGAACTAACATTTTCTTTGATCATTTTAAATAGAATGAATAAAAATGTATACTACACATTTAACAAGTAACAAAATAATCAGACAAACCCAGAGGAAGCAAGAAGAAAATATATATAGGTACTAATGCTATTAATAAAGCATCAAGAAATCTTTTTTTTATTTTTGTGAATATCAAAAATGGCTATGCATTACATAAAATTCTGTAAAATCCAGACTTAGAAAACTATAAGAAGTATAATTTGGAAAAATTATAGTCAATTGAAATATAAATAATTTTTTTCATAAATAACCAAAGAACATACACTGAGTATAAAAGCTCACACATTTACCGTATATGCAAATATTTTTATCAATAATATTTATTAGCCAGGGATTTAGCTCAGTGATTCCACCACCTGCTTCACCAGCACAAGGTCCCAAGTTCAATCCCTGGCCAAAAATAATAATAATAATAATATTTAGTAGTCTCAAGTAAGTTACTCTGAAATATTGATCACTATGTAAATAGATAAAATTATCTGCACTATAACTTTAAATATCTATAAAAAGTCCTAAACATTGTGTTATAACCTTTGGTTCAAAAAATCATATTTTCCTAGAAGAAATGTTCAGATAAGTCTATTATTATTATGACTATACTATTATGTATCACACTGACAAATTAAAATCTTCATTTTAATGTACCACAAAGAAGTGGTTAATTTCACTATGGTATATATGGATTAATTAGGTAAAAAATGTTTTAATAGATTTTTTAAGAAAATAGATACATTTATTATGATGTAAAATGAGAATATTTGAGGATATTGTTCATAGAATGATACTTCTATTATATAAATTGTACACTACACCAACAGGCAAGTTATTATAACTCTTAATAAAAGAAATTATGCTTAAAAGTGAATCATTATGTCTGTATAACAAGTTAATGGATAATATTCTTGTAATTCTTTATATCATTGTGTTTTGTGAATTTTTCCAAAAGAACATAACTTTAAGTTGAGAAATGAATAACAAGAACAGTGCTTAAAGATTTCAGATATAAGAAATGTCAGTTGGATTTTAGAAAAGTGAAGTAGCATGTGAGCGCAAATAACTTCGAGAGAAAACCTAAATTTAATATGATTTGCCTGAGATTTAAAATGGGCTGAAGCTCACTTCAATAGATCTTTGAAGGTAAAACTTTCAAACCCAGCGTTTTAACATTTTCTCCCACGACACTGATAAAATCTCACAAGGTTGTTTATAATCATTTTACTGCATTCATCAGCTGAGACTAATTATAACTCAGATGAAAATCATGCTTGCAGAGTGCATTCTAAATATTAATAAACATAAATAATGCGAGTTTACTATTGAAACAACCCCAAAACAACAAACAGACCCTGCAGGGAGTCCCTTTAAATTAATCTTGTTCCACATAAATTCTGCCTTAAAATGTTCAAAGCAACAATATTCCATAACACAGAATATACTTTTTCCTTTCTGTTCATTCCTTTTTCTATTTTTATAGGGCAAAATAATAGATGTTAGCCTCTGGCAGAACAGAAAATCTTTAATGGTAATATCTAGCAGAAAAAATGGAACTAATTTAAACCCCAATTGGCGAAAAATAAAACAAAACAAAAGCCCTAGAAACAGCTGCTCTTCAAGAAGATTTTTTAAAATTCTGGAATATTGTTCTTAACTTTTTATATCCTAGACAACAATAAACAACTGTCAAGTACATGAAACTGCAAGGGCAAATAGCTATTTTAAATAAATGGCTTCAAATCTCAGAGAAACTGGAACATTTCACTACAGTATTTAAAACATGTATCAGTTAAGACTAGGTCTAATAAGGCAGTATCTTGTTAGACTTGAAGAGGTTTTCATTTTGATTGGGAGTTGAAAATCTTATTTCAATCTTTCAAAATGTTTGGATCTTTGGCCTCGGTCAAATTAATTAGAATTTTGTAGTTGACATCTGATAATTGGTTGTAAGTTTTTCTCCCGCATGGATTTTTTATTACCATGAAATGAGATGTGATATTAAAGGACAGAACACACACCTCATTAATGTCTGTTTTTATTATTACAATCACATTTTGCTTTCTGGCTCTGCAGGTCTTCAGCATTTATTGCCATTATTTTCCTGTGTTACATTTGAAGAGACATGTAAATACCAGTTTCAACTCTTCCACATAATATGTAATCTCACTTTGGTGAATTCACTCTCTTTATTTGATTAGTGCCATCAGTAACACTTAACAAAGCTCCTCCAAATACATTGGCAAGGACCAAATAAAACAATGATTTGAAAATACTTGTTAACTCTAAAATGCTATTAAAAAGATAATGCATATTTTACCTTCCATTTATTCAGGCGATTATGGAATGTATACATTGAACAAAAATTAACAACCTGATATGCAAAAAGCAAATATTTCAAACATTTAAAAACAGAATTTGGATTGTGCATAACTTGTTCTGCGTGTGTTCTGCAAGACATGCAAACATTTCTAATAAATTTTAACTTGATAAACAAGTGATGTCCTGCAATATGAGTAGTACGTCATGCCAAATGTCAAATGACCACAACTGAGCCAATAGCTCTCTCTTGCTGCAGGATTTGGGGATTGTCTCTCAACAGCAAGAGGTTATGGAGGAGATGTTGTTTGCAGAGGAGGAAGAGAGGAAGGCAGAGGAATCCTTCACTTCAAATGAGATTAAAGAGCTGTGTCAAACGTGAGAAAAGGTGCAAAATTTGTAGAAAAGCACCACTTGAATAAGACAGTAGCAGTGCGAGTGATGAATCTGTTTAATGACAATGCATGCCACATTTCTGTGAAATCCTCAAAAGGAGGTAAAAGGAAGTATCTTTGGATAGGTTCCTTGTAAAACTTCATGAAAAGAGGATGGTTCCATGGAGCCAATAGATAGCAGTGATTCCATTAGTGATAGTGTTATGGCTTGTGTCTAGATGTCCCCTCACAGCCTCTTGGAGTCATAGGCAGGGCTTTTCGGAGGTGGCTGAATCTGGAGTGTGTGATGCTGAGATCAAAAGTGTGTGATTACTAAATTAGTCCACTGATTGGTTTGGCATAGTGCTGGGTAGGATTTAGGCTGCACCATCCTGAGTATGAGTGCTATCTGCCCTAAGGTTGGGTAGTTTGGATGAGATATAAAGGACAGAAAGGGAATTGGTACATTTTGCTTGTCACCTTGCTGCCTTCTGCCTTCTGCCTGCCATGAACTGCTTCTCCTTTGTGATGCCCCTCTGTCATGCCACCCTGCCTTGGAGCCAGCCAACTATGAACTAAACCTCTTCAAACTGCAAGCTAAATAACTTTCTTCTTTTAATTTTGGATGTTGAATATCTTGTTTCAATAACAAGAAAATTAACTGATACAGATAGTGAAAGTCGCTCTACACAATAACCTTCCTTTCTCTTGTCTCTATCACACTAGCCACAGAGGTTTTGAAATGTTAGTACAGGTTAATTTATTTTTCTTTATATTTTGTATTTTCTTTGTTATTTTGTATTATATTACAGTATGGTAATAATTTTATATGAATATTTTTGGGTTGTGGAATGAATCATCTGAGTTTCCATTATTTTTTATGGGAAATTTGTTTTGATATACAAGTGCTTTAGATTTTTTTTTTTGCACTTTATTAAATTCTTTTATTGGTACATTGAAGGTATACAACACAATTACATTTCTCATTGGGAATTGTACCTTTACATAATGCATCTTGGTTCTTATTACAAGTGCTTCAGATTACAAGCATGTTTCTGGAATGAATTATGCTGGCAAGCCAAGGTTTTACTGTGTTATAATTCCTAATGCTTTAACATTTGATAGAGATGAATTTTTAGATTTTTTTTCTTTTCTGTGGTACTGAAGACAGAACCCAGGGCCTTCACACTGAGCTACATACCCAAGCTTTTTTTTCCAATTTGAGATAGGCTCTTGCTAAATCACTACTTTGCCCAGCCTAGACTGAAACTTACAAGGCTCCTGCCTCTGCTCCCCAGAGTTCTGGGATTAAAGGTGTGCACTACCATTCCTGGCTAACTTTTTAGAATTATATAGTGACTGACTTTGCTTACATAAAAAGATATAAAAAGAAAACTACAATGCTTGCCCAAATTTAATTTTTTGCAATCAAAATCTGTTTGTGTTATATGGACAAAAATTTGTGTTTCTGGGTAATTTCATTAAGAAATATCTGAGTGACAAATTACAAAAAATCATAACGCTCTGTATTTTGATATTTTTTCCCAATCCTTCTTATGTCAATCTCTCACATAACTTAAGGAAGGATCTTCTGGTTTTTTCCTTTTTGAATAAAAAGACATCTTAGAAAGAAAATGGCTGTTTAATAAGTATGACCAAAATTATTAACAAATGGAAGTTAAAATCATTTCAAGTTTGATACAGTTAATGGGTAAAGAAAATTCCAAACAGAAAGTTTCACTTAAGAATATGCTGTTAAAAAATTTTATAAAAGAATATGCTCTATTTTAATGCTTTAAAGAATACATGTAGTCCTATTTATTTCACTTAAGAGTATCGCCTCAATGTGCATCACACATGTATAAATACCGAATAGTTTCTCTGGTGTGAGAAACTGAAAGTGTAAATAAGGACTAAAAGGTATAATAGATAATGTGAAATAGGAAGAAAAGGGGCAAACAGGAAGGGGAAGTGGGAGGGGTAGGGGAAAGGATAGAAGGGAATGGAATAAATATGAGAAAATGGAAAAATAGGAACAAAATCTTTGTAAATAGAGAGGGATGGAAGGGTTGAAGGGAGGGCAGGGTAAGGGTGAAAAATAAGAACGAAGAGAGATTATGTAAAGGTGCAAATTTCCAATGATGAATGTCATTATATCATATACCTAAAATGTACTGATGATTAGAATGAATAATCGATAATGCAAAATAGGAAGAAAAGGTCCAAAGGGGTAGGGGTAGTGGGAGGGGCAGGGGAAAGGAAAGAAGGGAAAGAAAAAATGGAAATAAAGTCTTTGTAAACAGGGAAGGGTGGAGGGGGTGAAGGGAGGGCTAGGAATGGGGAAAAAATAAGAACCAAGATGCATCATGTAAAGGTACAAGTTCCCCATGAGAAATGTAATTGTGCTGTATACCTACAATGTACCAATAAAAGAATTTAACAACAACAACAAAAAAGAATACATGTAGTAACTGCTTAGCAGATGTCAAAAGCATATTGATGAGAGTTAAACTGTTAAATAAGCTCATACTTCAGTCAAAGAAGAGAACTATCTACATTCAATAGTTATATATTTGGTAAAAATATTTCAAAATTTCAAAAACGAATGATAGAAAATACAACAGTAATCAACTTACATGACTTTAAAATTTAAGAATTCTTAAAATTATATTACCCTTTACATTTGACAAATTTTCTGTTTACCATCAGGTTGGATACAGTAAATTCAATAGCTCTATGAACACTTTACTGAGAACAAGTCTCAGAAGGTGATACAATTGAAAACATGTTTTTGGTTCTCTTTCATCCAGAAAGTTATATAGGTGTGTATTTCAAACCTTAAAGGAAAGATAGACACAAGTTCTTTCATGATGCAAAGAGCTCTCAAATTCATTATATAAGGCTAAAATAAATTTGATGATCAAACTGGGAAATACCAACATGAAGAGAAATCACAGTCGATCCCATTTACGAATACAGTCATTAAGAAGTTATGGTAAACAATACATCATGATTAAGTAAATTATATCATAAGAATGCAAGTCTTATTTAAATTCACCAAATTAACAGCTACAAAAAGTGCTACCCTACAGCTCTTCTCTAAATATTACCTTTGTTTTCTTCCATGTCTCCTTTTTGTTTCTTTTCTCTAATTCCAATCTCTACCACATACTTTGGGAAATACTCTAAAGTATAAATGTATACAAATATATATATATATTATAATAAATATATAATATATACTATAATAATATAATTATATAATATGTAAATATATACTGTAAAGTATAAATATATATATTAATTAAAATTCTTATCTTTGAATAAAGATATTCTGAAAAAATTATCCAGAATTCTGTGTTATCTTCATAGCAACATTCATTTTATTTATACACATATATGTGTATATATATGATTAAGGTAATAAGCATCTTTAGTTAAAGAGTGTTAGGCAGTAATTCAGGAATCATTTTGGAATTAAAATAGGGCTAGAGATCAAATTCATCCAAAAGGATAATTCCACTTAAGAAAAAGATCTCAGAGGTCCTTGCTCTACTACAAACAGATCAAATTGATATTTGCTGCTATTTATGTTTGACTCCAAAAAGAAAATTATTTTCTGTATTTAGTTTCTCCTGTTCCTGTAATAGTGAAGTCTGGTATTTATTCTTTAGTTAGTAATGTTTAAATCATTTATCCTTGTGCTTAAATATATCCTTAGGATATTACTTTCAACTATATTTTATGCAAGAGATTTTACTTCATTATAATCAAAAGATTCTACTTGCTATGATCTATTACAAAATTCAATTGTGCACAAGATAACTTTTAGCTAATTTTTTTGTCATTTAGAACAAGTTTCCTAAAACAAATTTAGATATTATGATTATGTTTATATTTATACAGTATATTAACTCAACAACAAAAGGCAGAGAAATTATGTTATGGCACAAGAAAGAATAAAATATTTGTAAATTTGAAAAAGAATCAGTGAAAGTAGATGTTGTCAAGTATTTGTAATGAATAAAATTGGGCACTGAATTTGGTAAACGAAGCAAAATAGAAACTTAGCTTACAGGGTTGAATTATTTAACGCATCCCACCCAATAAATACCATGTGTCTCTCAACTGATATTTTTTTCCTTATTTGTAAATAACAGAGGTGCACAAAAGACATGAACCATTAAGAGAATCATAAAATAATTTATTTCTATAGCTCTAATTTTTAAGAGTGTCTTTTAAAACATAGGCACAAAAGACAATCTGTGTAAAATGTTCTTTTAGATAGAGAAAATAAGGGCGAAATAGTACAACTATGCCGCGTCACCATCATTCCTTTTGGCCAACAATAAAAATACATTATGTTTAACATACATTTGAAAAAGTAGATTTTTGTCTTGACTCTCCCTGTGTAATATTTTCCTGAGGTTTCCCAACACAAAAATAATATAACTGGAAGGAACTTGGAAGATCCAGTAACGTTTTTATTCATTTTAAACCATTCAGAACAGATGGCTTTTAGTTTTTATTTTTAAGAATATACACAGCTATCTATGACGTGATTTTATACCCTGGGTGGTCAAGAATGAGCTAAGCCCTGTCCTCCTCAATTAACAAAAAAGTCAAAAAACAAACCAGAAATTCTAACAAATCAAAATGTTCTGTTAGATAATATTTGCAACAGATTTTCAACAGATCTTTTTGTGAATGATTCAGTGCAAATATGAAAAAGAGCAAAATTATCTCAAATTGAATTAGATATTATAGCACTTCCTAAAGTATTTTATAGTTTTTTTTCAAAGTATATTTAAGAAATTCATAACTAAAAATAAATTTTTACTAAGACCCTTCTCAGAATCATTAATGTGTACATATTCATGATACTCATTTTGACAATCCAAAATGAGAGTAACTCATAAAACATATTCTGGACATCTTTGTTCTCCCCCCATTATGAAATCTTGAATTCATAATGTACTATTGAGTAGAGTTTTATATCATGTTTAAAGCATTCCAAAGACATACGTTTCCATTAATGAAAAAGAATCATTTCTACAATGTATGAGAGTAGTCAAACATGTCAGGAAAATGGAACCAGATACGACTGCACATATGTTGTCAAGAGTGTTTTGATTCTGCCTAATATGCAATTTACAATTTCTACAGATTAAAAATCAATTTAGAAAATCAAAGTCATTTGAATGAATTCTGTGTCTGCCTGTGTAGGAAAGTTTGGTGTCTCACCATAGTCTCTCCATTAACAAAACTTAAAAATTTGTCTTTGACTTTGGCTGGATGCCTGACTGAAGCTTGAGGGGTTTTGAGGAATCTATTAGTAAAAGTTGTAAAAGCTTTGCTGCATCACTTCTCAGCCTTTGGGCTAAGATCAAGTGTAGCTTTCCTACATTATTAGTTATATCTGAAAAGACAAGGTAAAATTTTTTTGAGAAACTAGAAAAAGAGGTAATACTTATGATGAAGGAAGCTTGACAAGACTCACCAATTTTAGGTGACATTGGCAAATGGGGTCCATTCAGAATGTGCAAGGTACAAACTAATTTTTTAAAAGTTGTATGTAAGAGAGTGATATAATGAAACTCTTATTTTGAAGCAAAATTTAAAGAAAACAAAGTATGTAAGCCTGCTGTGTTAGAAAGAAAAATTTTCATTATTCTTCTTCTGAGACAAATTCTCAAAAATAACAAACTTCTCAGCACAAAGACCAAATCCAGGGCAGTTTCAGGAAGATGTCTTGGTAAAGATTAAGTGAGAAGTTTATTGTGACCCTTAAACCTGATATGTTAACTTGACTGGACTAAAAATGCCCATGAGGTAGTAGAGCACGCTTCTGGCTGTGTGGGGCATGTCATGGAAGAATAAAATTTTATATTATAGATGATCCCTGCTATTTACTTTTTGATACTGCTTCCTTGCTCTACTTTTCATGCTATGGATTGTGTGGCTTTGCTTTACCATGCTCTTCTGTTATCATGTCCTCCCTTGGAGCCAGATGACAATTGCCTGAATCCCCTGAAACTATGAGCCAAATTAAACCTTCTCCTCTCGTAAGTTTTGGGTGTCAGTTATTATGTTCTAATAATGGGAAAGCTAACTAATATAGACACCTAATTGAAAATTGTGTAGATTCCTATGAAAAAGAAAGTTTAAATAGATGACAGAGCCAAGATTCCAGAATATGAAATCAGGAACTATGGAGAACAACATCCATGGAATAAAACTAAATCCAAATCAAGAAACTAGCAATGTTCAGTAGCCTAGATTTCACAGTTGCTAAAGATTACTGACTGTAGTTTACCTGCTACTTTTAAAAAAATTTTTAAATGGAAATATCCATGATGATGCTATCCTGTAGCTCTCCAACGACTATAGCACATTGTAGGGTTCTGGTTTGTGTGTGTTTGTGTGTGTGCGTGTGTGTGTGTGTGTATGTGTGGTGTGTATTGGCTTTTCAGTTCATGAGTCTTCAAGTTCAGAAGAACTGTGTATTTCTGAGGCATCATCCCTACCTGGACATTTTTTAGATGACAAGATATACTTTCAATTGACAACATAACATGATAAAACTTGTTTAGACTTAAAGAAATGTCCAGTGTAATTTGCATGTGTGAAGTTCAAAATAAATTGTAGTCAGGAAACAATTCTGCAGTTTTTAAAACATGGACTCCAAGATGTTACATACTTTTCTTATTAGTAAGTGAAGGTCTATAATCTCTTTTAATTCTAGGAAGGAACATGGAAGCTTCACAAATAGGACAAAAGTAATGGAGTACAACTTCAGTATAGTTTGTCCTGTATATGTGTGTATGGGAGAAGGAGAGAGAGAAGGAGATTGGGGTGAGGGAGGAGACAGAGAGAGACAAAGAGAGACAGAGAGAGACAGAGAGAAACAGAGAGAGAGAAAGAGATACCTTGTTCTCTGAATCACCGTGATGTAAGAAGTCTGACTACCCTGAAGCCAGCACTCTGTGAGAAATCTAAGCCACATGCAGAAGTCACATAGAGGTACTACTTCTTACTTCACTGCTTTCCAGATGACAGATAGGTAGGCAGAATGAACTTTCAGATGATTCTACTCTGAGATATTGAGTCATCCCCAGATTGTGGGTCTTCGTAGCTGAGGACTCAGACATTATACCGGCCCACACAAAGATGGAGCTAAAAATTACTAGTTTAAGCTATCAAAGTTAGAGACAATGTTAATCAAAGGAATATTAACTAGGATATCAATACCAATGAGAAATAATAAATATAGTTTGAAGGTTAACAACTGTCATGTTTAATTTCTTAAAAAATATATAACATTTGGGGCCGGGGATTTAACTCAGCAGTTCCGCCGCCTGCCTTGCAAGCGGAAGGATCCAAGATCGATCCCCTCTATCAAAAAAAAAAAAACAACTTTAAAAAAAAATAACATTTTTAATAAAAAAGATGGATCTAATTTTCAGATTCTACTAAAGTAAATTTATACTTATTTCTTATTTTTGGATAGTTATCAACACTTGTAGTTAATACTCTTTATTTGTGGACATTAAACTTGTATAAAGTTATTATGGGGAAAATTCTTAATAATAGCATTCCAACCTTTATTAAACATGAATTTTTGAAGGGACTAACAATATAAAGTTGAAATTAATTTGAATGTACATTTTTTACATTTTGCCTTACAAATATGTTTAAATATGTAACAATTTCTATATATTACTTAAAAAACTATTCACCATTAAAGCAACATTTTCACTGTTAACAAAAGGTTAAAGAGACAAAAGTGGAGATCTCAAAGAATTATTTGAGTGGTGCATCCTTTTGTTATTCCATTGAGTATTCAAATTTAAACATTTGTCATTCATTTTCAATAATAATTGATAACACCATTATTCTTTGACTATTTATACTTGGACCTACATATTATTTCTTATTTCTCAGAAAAGATTATTCATTGATTTATAAAGTTAAGTAGGATTTTGAAATAGGAAAATATTATAAATAACCACTTAACTACTATGCATTTTAAAACAAGGGACTTGTTCTCCTTCAGTAAATTAATAAAAACACTTTTCCACATGGAAAGCATACATAGGACACATAAATAATAATGACCAAATGCTGTACTGTATATTTCAAGCTCTACAACAGCTTCCACATAATTTTCTTAAATTTTTTTTGCTTTATTAGTAAATTGGTCACATGATATTGAAATTTAGGTTTAACAGCAAGAATAATCACTATATTTATCCAGATACTTTGTACTTATGTAAAACTAAATTTTATTTTTCAATCTTTCTTAATTTCCATTCTTTCTGCACAAAACATATTCAAGATTTTCAGTGCAAATTTCCTGTTTTTGTGCCTTAATTTGGTGAACTAAAAAATAGTATAATTTATATGCTTCTCATATCCTTTCCTTAAGTTATTAATTTGAAAAGATAAGGGTATGAATTGTCATACTGGATAAATATTTATGAGTAAGATATAAACATGGATCCAGAAGAACAGATACTATTGTAATATTTATATCAGTATCTATTTTTATATCTATATCTAGTCTGTTTTCATTTATTCCAAAATCCTAACCAATATTAACCATTTCTTGAATTTATCCTCCTTTATTTTGGTAATTAGGAAAAACAAATTATTTAGGAAAGCAACATGCATAAATCACATGGTTGAAAACCGACAACATGAAAGTGAGAATTTGTTCCCTTATTTATAAGTTGGGATATATTTCCATTAATATTTTTACTGATCTTTACAATTGAATAAAATTCAATTTTAACAAAAGCACATCATAAGAAAGTTTCCTATTTGTGCTTCATTTACACAAACATTAAAAAACAAAACTTAATTTCTCAAAAGAAAATAAATTATCAAATGGTTAAATAAAATTAACCACTAACTTAAAGGAAGATGGAGAGTAAAAGAACTCTTTCAATTTCTGGATTACTTGTCTTTGAAGATAATATTTCCCATGGAAAATTAAAGGTATGATAAATATTTTTTTAAAGCTCTGGTTATTTTTAAATCTGCCAGTAAAAGTCTCAGTAACCTACAGAAATGTAATTTGGGAGGCTAACTTTGATCATCTAAGAAGTTAGCATGGAAATCAAATTATCCTCAAGATGCCTTTTGACTCAAAATCTTACATTTCTTATAAAACACACAAACAAGCAGGAAAAATGTAAATAAAACAATACAACCAGCTTTTGGATACAGTTTATCAAATACTTGCCAAATGGACAGCAAAACAATGTCACTTCTCAGATATGACAGCTGTAATGAGCATAAAGTGTAGGTAACTCCAGGCGGGCGGCGGGAACAAATGCAGCAATGCTAATATTGTGGATAAAATGATTAATAAGTCCAAGAAAATGATATTTGCACAATGAACAAACTGAAAGAAAAACATATGTTGATGTCTCAAATCATTCCTTAACTTATTCTTAAAATTGCTATATTGATATTTTCTTCTTTGTAAAATAAATGAGATATCTTAGTAGACAATTGGCTATGCCTATTAGCTTTATCTAGCTGTGCTAACATTTCAGCTTCTTTCTATACTCAATGTACTACAATTCACTTGAGATGTTAACTAAATCTCACTAAAGAGACAAAAATGACTCAACATTTTATTGTAAGTCAGTTGCCTTAAAATCTGAGTCTCTTAGCTTGTGTCCCCTTAAATAATTACATCACTTCTAAAAACCATCTCTAAGATTGCAGTCACACTTTAAATTAAAAGTTAAAATAAGGTTTTTAGTTTTCTAAACTGATTTTGGATAGTAGATGGATAGATTGCTGGTTATGGAAAGTGAATAAGTGAATCTTTTGGTGAATAGTGCCATATGTTTTAAAAAATGTTTATAAAAAGTCTGAAAAATAAGCAGCTTTACAAAACAGTGCCATTTAATGTAAAATATAGTCATCTTATTCTTATTTGGGATCCTAAAGGCCAGTATTTCAAGTGGAAAAAGGAAATGAAGCAATAGCTTTCCTCCTAACTATGGTTTTTGGGAATCTAGGTATATTAATTTCCATTAGTACCGATTTTTACTTTTGTTTCATTTCATATGTCTTCTTCATTTTGTTTTATCTATTTATTTCTATGTAATGTTTATGCACTAACAAATTGGTAGAATGACAAAGACAAGCAGGTAAACAGAAGAGCTAAAATGTTATTTTCTCTCGCATCAAACAATAACAAGGGGGAATGCATCGCTTTTCTCTTTTTAATATGAATATTTTTCACTCCTGGAATGGGAATATACATCTTTCTATATTTGAAAAATGTTCCCCAATAAACAAATAAAAGAATAATAGATAAAGTAAGACACGTTAAGCTCCACAACACTTTGAGCTGGAACACTCTAGTGACCTTTTCTTGTAAAACTGATTGATCTTCCAAAAGTCTGAAGTGACTTTTGCTGGCAGTTAAGGCCAACATTTTTGGTACAGAAAATGTATCAAGTGTGTTAAATTTTTCTCAAATTGTTAATTAGTAATTGTGGCAACAAATGTCAGATGTAATGAGTTAATGTTTCAGTCTTTTTGAGACTTAGAATGGTTGGTGGATCACTTTGCAATTGTAAAATTCATTGGCCTAAATTTGAGTAAAGTTTTTATATTGAGTCTCAATTAGTTCAAAGACATATTGTGATATTTTTAAAGCATCAAGATTGTGAATCTTTTGCTAACATAATATATCATGTTATCCTTTATCTTGTCAGTTCAATTTCCAAGACCTTAGAATGGTTCAAATTTGTAATAGTTTGTTTTGTTTTTTCTTCTGCCCCTGGCAAAGGAATGCTTCTGATTACATCCTCACCCATACTTAGAGTTGATACAAACACAAGTACATGAATCTCCAGAATGCAAATGGCTTCTCAGGGGTTTTACAATCTACACCTGATTCGAAGAAGCAGCCAATTTATGAAGTTCAGCGTCATTCTACTTAATCCTACATAATTTTTAAAGAGTCAGATTGAAGTTTACAAAATGCAATTTTATACATCAAAGTCAAGACATTGCCCTTTCCTGAATTTACTGTTACCTCAAGGTGACATTTTTGAGTGGTAATAATCAGGTAAATATGAACAGTGCAACCCTGCCCCTGAGCTGTGCCCTCCATCTTGACATCCTTCCGTCACTCACACAACATATGCCTATGTCCTTCTAATCAGCTACTTGTCACTTTATCCTACTGGTCAATGATAATTTTTAAAAATTTCTCCTATAGGTTTAAACTTTGAAACAAAGATGAAAAGAAACTCTCTGCCCTATAAAGTGTATAACTTTTTCCAGAGTAAAATTAAATCAGTGCTTTAATGATTAGTCCCTCTCCTATTCTCCCCTCTCTGTCTTTGCAAAAAAAACCAAACAAAAATGTAAGGAGACTCTCTACCAAAGAAGGCTGTCTTATGGGCTGCATCCTAAAGCTACACAACATAGCTGAAGCTTTAAAAGACCACATTTAATACTTGATCCGGGTCCTAGACAAATTTCCATTCATGTAGGAATTCTCTTTCTGCATTTAGGGGACGGGGATGAATGACTTTAATTCTTCTATTTACACATATTCAAATGAGATGATTCATAAATGCAGTTCAGTTGACTTACCTAAATTGTTTTAATTATTAAGAATATGTTTTAAAGTATTTTTAGTTTTATCTAAATTTAATTACTTTCTCTATGAAGAGATACCAAGACTAGCAGCACTTTTGTTTTCATATCATACATTTAAAGTTGCAATGCCAGTCAGAACAAAGGCTGCACATAATTACTCATGTTTGACTTGAATGATGACAAGTGAATACACGGTTGTAATGTAGACAGGCAGGAGAAAGTTATTTTAGGCAGGGATAGCAATGTGAGCACAGGCAAGGAGATGAGAAAAGGTGTATCCTGTCTAAAGGAAAGAAAGAATTTTAGTTATGGATTAGAACAGATAGAAATGGGTAGGTATTAGAAGATGCAAGATTTAATGAGGAGAGAGTGGACACTGAGGTATGGTTACTATCAAATATAACACAAGTGGGTCTTGCTCAGGATGTAAGATACCATCTTGTTAACCATTGGCTCAAGAAGGGCACATAGAGGAGCGACATAGTTATGATTAGATTTAAAAAAGAATTTACTCTGTAAACAATGTGTTATGAGTTGCAGAGGGAAGCATCTGGATCCTGGATGTAGAATAATAAAATTGAAAGAATCTTGTAGTTAAGGAATGACAGATATGTTACATAAGGACTTAGTAATGGGAACAATGTGTAAGAGAGCTTGAAGAGATATTTTACAGCTACTGTATATATGACTCAGTGCTTTGAAACTGGAAACATGACTGATCAGCTGAGTGATCAGAGAGGAACGAGTGATGAGAAGTTAATGCCAACAAGCACATTGGTAGCATTATTGCCAAACTGGCTGGCAAAGTCTCTTTCAAGGCACACAGAGCACACAGAGCAGTTTTGGAATCTTCCTTGCTAAAAGCTCATATAAGTAGTTCAACACTTTTATTCCTCCTTGGTTAGTAAAACAAGGGCCATTTACCTGTCAAAAGAGTTAATAAGGATCTGTCCATCAGAATAAATTGGGAATGTGGATGTATATTCCCCCTGAAATACCAGTTTTGTTGGTTGCTGCTTTCATCTCCAACCCTTATCAACTTTGCCTATTATGTGTTAGAGGTTCAACTGCATTATAAGTTTTCACTGACCAATGAGAAATTTTGAGTGGTGTCTTTTTTGTTCCATAAAATCTATAACAGTCAATATAAAGCAAGGCAAGGTTTTGAATCATCAGAGTCACTTATGATGTATCTAAATATCTCATCATCAGAGAATCAAACTTTTTTCTCTCTTTCATTGAGTGCATTCCACATAAACATAAGAAGTAAAATTCCAATGATAAACTCAAAGCAAATATTAAGATAAAAATGATGATCTTCATCATATATTATAATACCTACATGAAGATAACCAGATGATAATAAAAGGAATCTAAGTCCAGAGGTCAAAAATGTGGGAGGGATGGGGGGTCAGGGAGAGGGGTGAGAAGGAAAGAAAGTGTTCTCAGGTTTAAGGAGGAGAGAATTCCAAGTAATGAATGAAGGTCTACGTAGAATAGTACATGGAGTTGAAAGATGAATTCTTTAAATGATTTATTAACTAGTACAACAGATCTTTTATAGTCTTATCAAGCAAGATGAGCAATGCTAAGTGCAGTAGCAGATTCCTGCAACTGCAGCAATATGGGAGGCTGAGACAGAAGGATCACAAGTTTGAGCTTCATTTAGGCAACTTAGTGAAACCCAATCTCCAGTTGATCTTAGCCAAAAAGCAAAGAAGTGATGACCCAGTCTCAAAATAAAAAATAAAAATGCTGGGGATGTAGCTCAGTTCAAAAGTCCTAAGTTCAATTCTCAATGTCACACACATACAGGATGAAGAGTGTTCTTCCTTTTTTTACAACAGTTTCCAGTATGTTTCAGTGATTAAAATAATGTGGATTGTAAAACCTTAAAAGTTAATGTGAAGGATGTTTGGAAGTTTCTTACAAAATTTAACATATATCTTTATTCTATGGCCCACTAATTTCATTACTATTTATCCAAGGAAAATAAAAAACATGTCCATCAAAATACTGTAATTGTCATTACACCACTCCTAGGGGCAGAGGAGGTGAGCCAATCCCAGCACCCAGAAGGAGGCTCCCCTGCCTCCATTCCACCATTCCTAGGCAGAGGAGGTGAGCCACGTGGGTGACAACAGCACCCCCCCCCACCGTGTAAATGAGAAGAAATGTGAACAAGCCTCAAAAACAGACTTCCAGATCACCTACAGCAACCCCAAAGGGAAACAATATGGAACAGTCTGATACTCAACCACCTGGACTCCTTGAACTGGCAAAAAAGAGGGTCTGGAAAAAATGAAATCAGAAATAATTTCTCAGATAACAGCAAAGATTGCACCCATAGTACAAGATATACTTAATAAGTCTGGAGAGGACACAGATTTAAAAAAATGGAGGATCTGAGGAACATGAGGGAATCCCAACATAGGACATAAATGGATTCCATAAAACAGATACAAAGATATTTCCAGGAAATTGAAAACTGCACTGAAAGTCTATGGAGCAGAATGAACCAATGTGAGGATAGAATTTCAGATATAGAAGATAAGATTGCAATTAGTGACCAGGAAAATAAAAATTGCTTTAAAATTGTAAGGGACCATGAGAAAGCAATCCAGCAGCTGCTAGAGGATGCAACAAAACAATAACATAAGACTGATTGGAGTCAATGAAGAAGCAGGAGAGATTGAAGATGATATAAAAAAACTGTTCACAGAAGTGATGGCAGAAAACTTCCCAAGGAGGGGGAAAGAACTTGACATACAGATAAGTGAGGCATATAGGACTCCAACTAGCCTTGATCAAAAAAAAAAAAAAAACTACACATAGGCATATAATAGTTAGGATTCCAGAAACCCAATAGAAGAACAAAATTCTAGAAGCAGTGAGATAAAAGAAACAAATCACATACAAAGGAAAGCCCATCAGAATCACAGCAGACTTCTCAATACAAAGCCTCTAGCCAAGAAGAGCTTGGTGTGATGTATTTCAAGACCTAGAGGAAAACAGTCTCCAACCCAGATTGATGTACCCTGAAAAACTATCTTTCAAAATTGATGGAGAAATAAGATACTTTCATAATAAAGAGAACCTTAGGAACTTCATGAATACCAAATCAACACTCCAAAATTTTAGACAATATCCTAGGAAAAGACAATGAGGATCACAACCCCAGGAAGCCCAGCGGAATGAATCCATTGGGTATGACAAATTAAATGCAAAGGGAGAGAATCCAACAAAAAGAAAAAGTCATGACAAGGCTTTTAAAATGTTTAACTTCATCTCCCTAATGAGTGTATAATTCAATCTTGTTGTTGTACCGATTAGTATTTTTCTGATTCTAGTTTTGCATACCTTTCTTTGTGCTGTACTGCTATTTATCATCTTCTTGTGTCTTCTTTTTAATTGGGTTGTCTATTAATGAGCTGTAAGAGTTCTTTATATATTCTGGTCTTAGTTTATGTGCATTGTAAATATGGTCTGTTTAAGCACTACTTTTCATTGTAATGATGTCATTTAAAGTTCTAAATTTTGATGGAATCTCATTTATCAAATTTTCTTTTATGCATCATGTTTTTTTATACTAGGAAGTTCTTGCCTACCCTAAATTCATGAACATATTCCCTTATAATTTCTTCTTAAAGTTTTATAGTTTTAGCCTTTCATATTTAGGTTCATAGATCCTTTCAAGTTATTTTTATGTATGCAAATGAAGGGTTGAGGTTAATTTTTATATATGGACACCAGGTGTTCTAGTGCCATTTGCTGAAAACACTCTTTTCCTCTGCTCTAGAATTGAGTTTATGTTCTATAAAATGTTAATGTTAAATAATCTTTCAAAACTCAGTGGACCATATATGTGTGGTTCTATTTCTAGATTCTCTGTTTCATTCCAATGAGCTATATGTCTTTCCTTATACCAACACTGCCTTGATTACTGTAGCTTTAGAGGAAGTCTTAAAATTAGGTACTAAACTTCTTCCAACACTGTTTTTATTCTTTTTCTTTTTCTTTTTACTTTTCTAGGTCCTTTGTACTCCTATATAACTTTTAAATTTCAACATCCAATTCTTAATTTATATGAAGTATACATAGACCTGAATTTTTATATATACCTTGTGTTTTCTAATCCTGCTTAATTCAAATACAAGTTTTAGGGGCTCCTAGAGATTTCTTAGTATTTTCTCTGTAGATGATCATTTCATCTACATATAAAGATTTTTCTTCTACCTTGCCAATCCTATCCTAATTGTGTCATTTTATTGCCAGACTATTTTGGTTTAGGCCTATGTTTCAAAGTTTAATGGACAGATGAAGAGCAGGCATATCTGCCCTTGTTCCCCACCTTAGAGAGAATGTATTGTATATTCTACATTCATATAAGGCATTTTTGCTGGAAGTGTGAAGTACATGTTTTTAATCTGTTGAGAAGATTCTGTTCTACTTCTAGTCTCCTGATAGCTTTTACCATGAACAGTTGTAGAATTTAGTCTGATACTTTTTCTCCAACTAGTGACAGGATCATATGGCTTTTTCCTTTCCTCTGTTAAAATGATGACTTTTGCGGGTGGATCTTCCAATGCTGAACCAACACTGCCATTCCTATAATAAAACCACTTTCTACATCCTGCCAGATCTGACTTCTAATAGTTTATTTTGTTAAAAAATTTTTTATCTTTGTTCATGTTTTTTTCTTCTATTATCTTTATCCAGTTTTAGGATTAGCACAATGTTGATTTCCTAAAATGAGGGGAGAAGTGTTCTTTCTTTTTTCTGCTTTAAATGTTTGCTATAATTGATCAGTTAAAATGTATATGAACCTGTTGTTGTCATATAGGTAGGTTTTCAAGCTAGGAATATACTTTCTTTAATAGGTGCTATTCAAATTTTATATGTCCTCCAGAGTTAGTTTCATTGATTTATCTTCCAAGGTACTTCATAGAAGTTGTCAAATTTATTTCAAAACAGATTTTTGTAATATTCTTTCTATATCCTTTTGAATTCTGTAAAATCTGTGGTAAATTCTCCTAGGTCCTGATATTGTAATTTTAAAAATGTATAATGGATATTGTGTAGTAAGAAGTAAAGGTCTAAAGAGTAGGGGAAGTGGGAGGGGTAGGGGAAAAGAAAGAAGGGAAAAAGAAAATATGAGAAAAGGAAAAAAATGGAAACAAAGTCTTTGCAAATAGGGAAGGGTGGAGGTGGTGAAGGGAGGTCAGGGAAAGGGGAAAAAAATAAGAACCAAGATACTCATGTAATGGTACAAGATCCAAATGAGGTATGTAACTGTATTTTATACCTAAAATATACCAATAAACTTAATGGGGAAAAATACTGTAATTGTGAGTGATTATAGCAGCCTTATCCATAATAACTAAAACTAAAACCAGCCCAGGTGTCTATAAGCTAGAGAATGGATAAGTTCTGTCCTATGTACAGCAAAGGACAGTATTCAGCATGCAATGGGACAAAGTGCTGATCTGTGCTACCTCTGAGCTAAGCCTCAAAAAACATTGCAGTGGTGAATATAGCCAGACAGAGTGGCAACTATTGTGTGATTCTATTCATGTAACATTTTACCACATGCAAAACTAAACTATGGTTATAGAAATAAAATAGTGTTGTGCTTCAGAAAAGGGAGAGATTGGCTGGAAAGTGATAACTTTGTGCCTCTAGAACTTTTCATATTTTGACAGACTTCTGGATTATACAACCTTATGAATTTTTGAAAGCTCATAAAATCATATACTTACTACTTTATACTTTTTCTTTTTTGTACTGTGGATTGAACTCAGGATCTTGCACTTGTGAGGCAGGCTCAGTGCAGCTGAGCTAAATCCCTGGCACTACTTTATCATTTTTAAATTATCTTTTAATCAAAAGGGAAAAGAAACATAGAATCAATTAAAAAATGCATATAGAAAATATTATAGCAGTGCATCTGTGCTGAGCATAGTAAAAAAAGGACTATGTAAAGAATGGAAAGAACACTGAGAGGAAATTATTTTCAAATAGTGCTGGAGACCTAAACATGCATAAAAAGACCAATACAGAAGAAAATGTCAAATTCAAAAGGATGGGTATTGATAGAGTGATATCCCACAGTAGTAGGAGGAAACTGGATTAAAGTTACCAAGCATGTTTTGATTTTCTGCTTTAAAAGGCCCAAAAAGAGACAGAGTAGGCTCAGGAGGTTTAGGGACTTGGTGCAATTAATTTACAGTGGGTTACATAATCAATCATGAGAAGAGACTAAACATAAAAATTTAGTTATTTGGGCTCCATGTTGTCCTCACAAGGATAAGAGTATCTCTGGGGGCCTCTGTAATTGACTTCTAACAAGGTAGATAATTTTGATCAAGTTAGAGACATTTCTGAAACGGACTCTGCCCTGGGCTACTGCTTTGGTAAAGAATAAGCAACAGCAGTTCTCCTCTAAGATTGTTTTTATAGAAGAAAAGTCAAGTACCACCAGAAACTTTGCACAGGAATTGCAGTGGACTATGAAATCTGATGCAAACAAAAATTTCCAGATACATTTGGAATGGGCTTGCTAATCAGAATTGTGAAGAATAACTCAACCCAGAACACTTTTTCTTAATGAGGTTAATGAAAAAGTACTTGGGAATCTGTAAAAAGGCAGCAGTGGCTGGAAAGTATCTCAGCAATCACTAAACCCTTCCAGTACAGACACCCAGAGCCCCTTAAACTTTGGAACCAGGTGGAAAATGTTTGCTAAAATGATTAGGGGCAAATGAATGGGGACAGAGCATACTGTGTGTGTTATCTGGTGCTACTTGAAATTTGAGAATACATGAGCAATGCTAGGAAATGTCACAGAACAATACAGGCTTAAATAATGGTAATAGCTTCAGCACTCCAAAAACAAAGCTCTGAAGTGGCTTCATTGAAAACTACCCACATTTGAAACTATGGACTATAAAACTTCAGGGAATAGAATAAATGAAAACCATTTGATAGGAGAATAACGAGATTTAGAAATATGTTCTAAAAACTCAAAAATAAAATAGAAAAACTTCTTACATGCTCACAATGAACATGTGGTCTCGTCTCTGCATTGTCATATAAAATCTTCATGTTGTACTGGGAAAATCCATTTAAAATAATAAACTTATTTTAATTTTACTAAGTTTTTAAAAAAAATCTCTCATTTTTATCCAATAAAATTGTTTCATTAAAATTATAGAATCTTTAATTCTTCATTTTTCTGATTACTGCTGACATATCATGTTCTTAAAATACATGTACAAAAAATAGAGTCATAGGATTTTTGTCAATTTTTTTTGTAGAGGTACTATGGAATATAAACTGTCATTTCTCTTTCAAACTGTAATAAGTACAAGAAATTGTCTTCATCTGCTAGACCTTATCCTAACAAAATCTCATGGACTGGAGGTTTAGACAACTGAAGTTAAAAGTATAAGTGCAGGAGGTTTCAGGTCTCCTGGGCTTTTGTCCTCGATGGCTGGCTGTCTTCTCTCTGTGTCCTCATGCTGCCTTTCTTGTGTGTGTTCATATAACTAGTGCCTCTCCCTCTTATAAAGACATCAGATATATTGGGTTAGAGCCCCACAATGATTTCATCTAAACTCAAGGGACAATTCACACAGCTGATTTTATGAAAAGATCTCACTTCATGGCCATACTGAAATAGACAATGTGTCTTTATAAAGATGTCCTCTCTCCCTATACCCTATGAAAGTAAACCATGTAACACTACCTATTTCCTCTTCTAATGATCTGATTTAGAAATGCCTTCAGAAATTATGTGAAAATTAACTCTGACAACATATACGCATCCCTAAAAGCAAAGGAGGTTTTCATTAAGCAGGGAATAACTAGTGCACTTATTTCACATTGGTAGCTTTTGTATTGGGAGATCATGATGGAATTAGGAGTGTCTTATATTATTGTGACTTGACAGAGTTGGAGGAAAGTTATTCAAGGTGGCTTTGTTTATTAAATTCAGATGTGTCATTAGCATGGGCTGAAAGGCCCCAATATTCTGCCTATTCTATCTGGCTGACTAGTCCCTGATACTAAGACACATGCTGGCTAAGATCCAAAGATTTGAAGAAGGCCAGAGAAGGAAAGGGAAATACAGATTTCCCAGGTTTGAGATCTAAATATAAGGTGAAGGAATGTGTGCTATTTTTGGAGAAGGTTGTCCCTAAAACACACCTATTTACCCTGAGCACTACTATCTGCAGTTAGAGAATTACCTCTTGTTGGAGGGGGTGGCTGTTCTGTATATTGTAGAAAGTTTAGCAGGATCTCCTATGTCTATTCACTAAATGCCAGAGGCCACCCACCTCCCAAACTCCCAAATTTGGTGCAGTTAAAATGTTTCCTTTTACTTTTTCTTTTTCTTTTTCTTTTACTGTTGGGGATTAAACCTAAGGCCCTCACACTGAGCTACATCTTCAGCCCTTTTTTATTTTCAGAGAAGGTCTCACTAGGTGGTTAAGTTGCCCAAACTGGGCTCAAATTTGTGATCCCTCTGCCTCGGCCTCCCAGAGTACACATTGTGATTACAGGTATGTGCATTGCCAAAAACTCCTTAGGAAACAAAATTGCCCCCAACTGAAAGCTGCTGCTCTAAAAGGAAGAAGGAAAACTAGGCAGTATCATGAGAGAGGAAAAATGTCTTGTGATGTTTCATTTCTCTTAGGTTGCTTTGTTTTCTTACAGTTTGGAAGATAATTGAGTATTTTTAAGGTTGGAAAGGTAACATAATTATCCATGGGTGGTAAAGTAGTTATGGTTATCTCCTTGCTCTCTTATAACCTTATCAAAATGACAGTGGCAAAAAGGGATCAGGAGAGATAGAAACTCAAAAAGACAAAGGAACCAGTAGAACAAATATGAGAGATAAGCAATTTAAAATATTTTAAGCCAAAAAAATATGGAGTGGTGACTACTAAATTAGCAGATCATACGGAACCATTATTTAAGTGTCCAAAATACATTACCTCTGGCAACAAGACACTAAAACACCAAAATCATTCTAGAAGGTGAGGGTGATACACAGAGCTAAAGCTGTGAGAATTAATTAAAAGGGTTTTTTTTGGATTAGATGAGTTTCCAAATCCCCTGCCCATTTCTGGTGAACTAGGAGGCTATTCCTATAATCCCATTTGGGATATTGCAGTCTTTTATTCTTGCTAGACGAACTAAATCAATCGGAACAGCTTTAGATTTTAGAGGTTTTCAATTTGAACAGTGCAAAAAAAGGCTCATATATGCAAGCCTAGGGATACATAAAAATATTCACCCTCTTTGTTGGGACCTTTATCTGACACATAAGAATAATCTGTTTGGCCTTTATTGCCTCAGGTATAAATTTGGACAACTTTAATACTGACTTTATTAGTCTAATTTTGTTCAACTAGACTGAAAAAAATGGACTTGTTCAACCGTAATAAAAATTCTTTCTCACTTATGTGAATAGCGCAAAAATCAGTGATCTGCTTTGCATAACAGTGTATCCTTGACACAAACTGACAATATTCTGACATCTTCACATGGGTCTTCCCACTTTGCTCTGGACAGGACCATTTAATATAAGGAGAAGGGCATGGACAGTTTTCAGGTTTCATAAAGTCAGTTTGTAAAGATAGCACATTAAGGTTGTGCCTAGTTACCTTCACTCTTGGCTTGCAAGCTTGACAAATGTTGTTTTCTTATGCATTTCCAGGAATAGTTAACAAATGGTCTGGGTAACCAGCTGGTTTTTCTGTCATACTGGTTAGGTTTGTTCTGTTTTCTAGAACTATAAATGGTAACTTGTCACATAATTCACTCTTTCACTAATTCATCCATTTAGTTATTTATTATATTCATAGAATGACATTAAACTCCAGCTCATGTCAGCTTTTGTTCTATTTCACGAATGAACAAGAAACAATCCCTGTCTTCCCAGAGCTTGAACTCTGCTGGAAATAAATATTATATTTTCAAACAGTTTTAAGCTCCATAAACAAAATAATGCAAACCAAAAGGAATATAGAAATGAAGTGGTTAATCTTTTAGACAAGGTAGCCAGAAAAGTTTCTCTGAGGAAGTAACATCTGGCCAAAGATAAGAAGTGTCAGTAGAACATCATGTGAATATGTGAGGGAAAAGAATTTGAGAAGGAGGGAGCAGAAAGTGTAAAATTCTTGATGTGACAGAAAGAATAGTGCTTTCAAAAGCTAGAGAGGAGAACAATTGGAGCTGCCACTGAGGTGGAACAGCCTTCAAAATAAAGGTAGTAAACAACCAGTAATAGGTTTTCAGCAGAGTTCTAAAATAATTTGATATATCCTTTACAGGATAATTGTGATGGCTATAGCATGGATAAAATAGAATTTTGCAGTCATCTGGGCTATAGGTTACAGAGATTTGAACTAAATTTATGGAGAAACTATTGAGAAAGGAATTAGTATGCAACTTTGAGAGGAAAACTGATGGACTTGTCAATGGATATAAAGTATGTTAAGGAGAGGAAAACCAGGAATATACAGCTTATGTTTGCACTTCTAGCAGAACACAAGTACATTTTACTGAAGTGAGACAGGTAAGGAAAGAGTAATTCTTTAGATACTAATACCTCTGCTTTGAACATGTAAAATACGAGGTGAAGTCTACAAGCAAAGATCTCAAGGAAAGAATTGGGTATATGATTCTGGAGATTGAAGCTTTGTCTATAACTAGAGATATACAAATAGAAATTGTGAGTGTATCCAACTATTAATCCTGACATGCCAACTTCATTGGCTTAAGAAACACCTAGAAGATTGATAGAGCATGTTCCTAGGGATGTCGATGGTCATCAAGACATAGGCTTGGTTGGGTACTTGGGTATATGGTTCTTCACCAGATATTCTTTAGTGTTGTTCCCATACTCTTTTTATTGACTGACATGAAATAAGAGGCTTTCTTCTTTCAGGCCCTTCCACCATGCCATTTTTCCCTTGGAGCTAGCCAAGCACGGACTGACCACATTGAAGTCAAAGTAAATCCTTCCTCTTTTAAGTTGTTGGTGTCAGGTATTTTGTTGCAGTAATAGGAAAGCTGAGTAGCACAGCATACAAACAATATGAAAAACTACAGATCTCCATAAATTTATATTAAGGGAAAAGACTGGCTAGAACACTTTAGTACTTGTTGGTCCAGAATCAGTAGATTCAGAAAACTTCCAACAGTGCACGATGAGGAATCTTCTTAAAGAGAACTCATGGGCTGGGGATTTAGCTCAGTGGTTTCGCCACCTGCTGTGCATGCAAGCGCAAGGACCCGAGTTCAATCCCTGGTACCCACCCCCCCAAAAAAAGAGAGAATTCAAAGGTGGGAGTTTAGATTGTGATCTTGTGATCTTAAACTTGGTTGGAAATACATGTAAATATAGAAGACTTTGGAGAAAATCAGAAATCATTATGGATTTTATTGCCCATAGAATAGTTTAGTGATATAGATTTATATTGATATTTGATATATCAAAATATCTGGCATATCTGTAAAAATAAAGACTAACATCATAATTTAACAGATCTACTCTTTCCTCATTCCCTGAATATTTTTCCAGTGAAAGTAGAATCATTAATGAAAGTACTTGAGCAGAAAAGAACTTTAGAGTGAGTCTTATTTACTAAGCTGGACATTTCTTTTGAATAAAGCAAAACATTGCAAATGATTTTCAAGCCCTCAATTGTATTATCCACTGTCCTGACAAAAGTTCTGAAGCTCCTTTCACCATAATTTCAAGGAATATATGTATGCAAAAGTAAAAATAATACACTGTTCATTCATCCCTAGATGCTGGCCATAGAAGCAGATATCAGGAGAACAATTTGATATATTATTCAATCTCTGTTAAATGACTTACAACTTAATCTGTTTTCAAAACTTATTGATCTTGGTTTTAGCAAGCATAAGAAATAAATATAACAGAATGTTAAGAATATACTTAAAAATTTTAACTGAAGAATGAAGATTATAGAAATAATAGAAATCAGAGAAAAGAAATACACACAAAGAGTAATTACTCAATCTTTCAATTTTGCTAATATTTTGGCATGAGTTATTTATGATTCTTTCTGTTTATGACTTTAGTCTCTGTCTTAGGAATATGTCTCTGTCATATTCACTCTCCAATAATTACTACCATTACTTATAATGTATTGAACTTATATACATGCGTGTGTACCTATAATCTAAGTATATCAGGAATTATGTTAATAAAATGTCAGTTCTCTGCCTTTTTAAAATCTTTTATAATTGTAATTGCAACAATATATAAAATTAACCTATTTGAGTTGAAAATTGTGTTTGAGATAATGCTGCACACACATGAAATTACAATCTCAGAATAGTACACAGAAAAGTTGTATATGAAGCTTTATTTTTTGGAATAAAATGGGACACATTTTGGGAAGATGATATTATATTTCATGTAGTACTGGAATGTTATTTAAAACTGCATCTGAAAGATGCATTGTTTAATATAGCTACTGAGTGGAGGTGTATCTTATCTCAGAAATAATCCTTGGCTTTGATCAAAAAATGATGGCTCAGTAAAAACTTTGATCAAATATTTCACTACTATAATTGCCACTAAATAGATATTAAGGTATTCTACAGGATCTTTTTTTTAGATTTACCCACTTTAAGTTTACACTAATCCAACTGTACATAGTTAGTTGCTCCAAGAAATCTTTAGTTACTCTTCTTTATCTTTGCAATAAAACATTTAACTGAAGATGCTTGTAGAGAGAATATTAGTATTTGAAGTCTAGCAAGGTGGCAAGCTTCAAATAGTAAGTGCAATTTTAAAAGTATGAATGATTTTTATTGTTGGTTGCACATTAGAATTGGCTGTACCCAACTATAAACTGGGAAGTGGAATATATATATAGTTTTATTATAGTTTTGGGTTAGTCATTGGCAAATAGCTACTTTTAATAAACCCAGCCCCATTTTTCAGGTAAAGAACAGAAAAGAGGAAGAAACCTAAATCATATAAAAATGGGAAACACAGGATATGATTCAATGAGCATAAATGGGATTAAAATATAGATTTATTTATTTAATGTCTTTATTTAGATAAATACATTAAAAAGATGTGTCTTTTCTATAGTGTTCATAAAATGTTCATCTCTAAGATTTTATAATTTGTTTTTAACATCTATGTAGAACAAATTCAAAACTTCTCAAGTAGTTCTCTTTCAAAGATATTTTTAAATTATTATTTAATTGTTTCCTTAAATATTTTACCTTCTCCAAAACCCAGCATCTTAATTCTTAATTCTCTTGCCATTATTTTAACTTCCTGGGTAAAGTAGTTTTTGAAGTTAATTGTAGAGATGAGTCCCCGAAGTATACTAAATTTTTACCACAGTTTCCCCATCAAATGAGGCTCAATGACACTCAACAGGAGGAATCCATATGTGTGCAGTTTGGTACCCAGGCAGACAATACTTAAGACACCAATTGCTCCCTTGGCTTGGGTAAACAGTGGGCAAAAATATGCAAAATCACTATTAGCTCTCAGTGAACTGAGAGGTCATACATTTGCTCAGTCACTTTGCCATTTACCTATTTCCAGAGTACCTAGATAATTATAATGTGTTTAAAGAGCTATGTTTCTACCCTTTTTTTCTTTAAAAGAGAGATTCTCCACCTTGTAGACCAGGGTAAACCTATCAAAATCACCTGAAGATGTATTTTTAAAAAATATATACTCTGTTTCTGCCATTGGCTGATATCTACTTTACAGTTAAATATGTCACTGTTGTTTCCTAGGTAGCTTAGTTAGGAGTAAGACTATAACAGTATATCATATTTAAATCATCCTACGAATTCCAGTGATTTGCATTTTGAATGTGAGCTTGGAAGTCACAAACAACAATCACAGCAAAGGTGACATTGTGAACAGTTTGGTATAAAGAAGCTTTCACAAACAAAGGTAGAAAATGGGACTAATTCACATTTGGTACTTTTTAGTGCTAAGGAATACCTTTTAAAATTTTAACCAAATATATTACACAGAAATAATAGGACTACAGTAAAGTTTTTGAAAATTATATTTCTTTATTAGTACATGTTTGCAATACATAATGATTACATTCACGATGAGCAGTAGATATATGTACATAACACATCTTAATTCTTTTTTAGAATAGTAAAAACACAAAGATTACATAAATATTTTCAACCTTCATCATCCCATTTAAAAAATTTTTATGCAATACTTCATTTCAAAATCTCTTTTATAAAGGTTATATTGATCATGTGTGTACTATTCCTCTGTACTTTTAATAAATTTTATTTATATATTTACCACTGATGAGAAAAATTTGTTATTATTACAATCACATCATTTTACAATATAAGTCTCCTTGTGTACATACAAAAGAGTTTCCCAATATTGTAAGGGCAAAGGTAGGATCAGTAGGTCATTCAACAAGAACAAACAGAAACCTATTTTTAAGAGTCAGATGGCAGGTACAGTATTTATGTTAGGTAGAAGCTAAGATCTTCTCTTAAAACTCAGAACCAAAGGAGACTACATACCTATTTCACAGCCTTGTTTTACAGGTGACACGCATCTTTAACAGATGAAAAATCAGGAATACAAGTATCAAATTATGCACATTAGGAATAATGTAAGAAAAATGTTCTTTATGAAAGTGCTTGGATCTTTTTGAAAAACCAAAAATCAGCTTTATTTTAATGTTGCCAAATTAGGTCATTGTTGGAAACTTTCAGTTTTAAGAATGGGGTCCAAAAATGGTGATGGGAAACTAAACATTCCTTATTGGTTTGCCCCTTGGGACAGAAAGGAGGATTAAAGACTGTGTTAAATGTTATTTTAGCTGCCTGTTTTTGGAATCTTAAAACAACTCAATTCTGTAGTTACTGTTCATGTGTTTTAAAATGTTGAACAACTTATGGATCTTATAGGATAGATCGCATCAATCTAAATGAATCTTAATCATACTATTATACAGTTTCTATAGGTTGTCTCTCATCCACATCTCTAGATTCCAATTTCATAGGTGAGATGACTTTACTGTAATAATCCAGACAATATAGAATATTTATCTCCATATACCTGGTGGATTATTGGTAGATCCTTTGTTAGTGCCAATATATTTTGCATTAAATTTTAATAGAATAAAAGCAGTAATTTATTTTTAGTGCCCAAGATAACCTATGAAGGACCATATAACATCTTTGAATTCCAATGGAAACAATTAAAAACCATAACATTTCATGAATATATAAACTTAGTCCAGGAAACATATCATTTCCATTGCAATGTGAATAATGCAATAAAATTTTATATTGAATAATGCCTTATCAACTATTGAATTCTGCTTTATTTAAAAAATATATTCTCTAACTTTTTCTCTTCCTAAGTATCATAATAAATTGTAAAACAATAAGATACACACAGTGATACCTCAGTTCATGAACTTAATTCATTCCACAATTCTGAGGAAGATGGCTACCCTCATTTTCCTCTCTGGATACAGAGTTCAAGAATGGAAGCAAAATTTTGCCATACTCTTCTGTTCATGAACTAAATTGTTCACAAACTATTGAACCAAAGTATTACTGTATTTTAGTGAAATGACAAAATGAAGGATACAAAATTTACTGAAAATTTGGAAGATCATCTAAATGGTGAAAAATAAATATAAATAATTTATTAGAAATGAATATAAGTGATGGAGCATTCATTAAGGAGGCCAATATGAGAGGGATATGTGAACGGAACATGGAAGAGTGGGTGGTTCTAACATAAATAAACAGAGACACTGTGACTACTTCAGTTTCCTTAATCTTTCTCTACTCATCAATGAAAATCAGATACTAGACATGAACATAATTTGAATGATAGAAAGTAGTAATTTTCTGTAAGTTAATTTTGTGAAAATTTCCTAATTCTACTCTCAAATAAAAACTGAATTCATTCAATATATGAAAAATATACAAACCTTTTGATAAAGAGCATATTATATCCAATGCTAATCATTGGATTTATCAGGTTCCTTATTTTTTGCTTAATACTCTATCATTCATAGTTTCCAAGTCTCCTTCCTATTATGAAGATGCTCAATAGGAGAATTAAGTGAGGTAATGCACAGGAACTCAGCACACTGGCATGTAAATGTTTCAAGGGTGCAACATACACAGTCATTTAATTTGGGTTGATTGTTACCATAATCTAATTAATAATGGTACCAGGAATGACAGACAATAATAAAGTAATATGAACAGAATATGGTAATTTGAGATAACCTGGGTTACTATATGTAATTTTACTGCTTTTGAGTTGCTGAATTTCTTTGGGCAGTGATCACCTTATAGATAATATTAGCATATTACTCCAAAAAGGTTGAATCAATGACAGCCTATAAGTGTTATCAGGTGTATAGATATCTTTCTTTAGTTTTCTTTTGCATTCTCAAGTTTTTACTTCTTTTTATTAATTATATTGGTACATTTAAGTTATACAATATAAAGACATTCATCATTGGAAATTTGCACCTTTTCATAATCCATCTTGGTTCTTATTTTTCCCCCTTCCCCTGTCCTCCCTTCAACCCCTCCATTCCTCCCTATCTACAAAGACTTTGTTTCCAATTTTTCTTTTTCTCATATTAATTCCATTCCATTCTTTCTTTTCTCCTGCTCCTTCCATTTCCCCTTCCCCTTTGCCCCCTTTTTTAGTATTTCACATTATCTATTATACATTTCAGTCCTTATTTATACTTTCAGTTTCTCACACTAGAGAAACTATTCAGTATCTACACGTTTGTCCTATTTCACTTAAGAGTCTTGCCTGAATGTGCATCTATTTAGCTATAAATGCTTCTAGTTTCATGTTCTTTATAGCTATTACTCCATTTTATTAAAAAACCCCACATTTTCTTTATCCAGTCTCCAGCTGATGGCCACTTGGGTTATTTCCACGTTTTAGCTGTCATGAATTGTGCTGATATGAACATGGGTGCACATATATCACTGTGGAATCATTATTTTAAATTTTTGGAGAAGATACCTGGCAGGGAAATAACTGGGTCAAATGGGACTTCCAGACCTAGTTCTTTGAGGTACTGATTTCCACAGTGGTTGCAGCAGTCTACACTTTCACCAGCAATGGGCTAGGGGTCCTCCTTCTCCACAGCCCTGCCAGCATTTGTTATTCATTGATTTCAGGATAGCAGCCATTCTTTCCAGGGTGAAGTGGAATCTCAGTGTTTTTTTCATTTGTATCTCTTGAATGACCAGTGATGTTGAACATTTTTTCATCTGTTTATTTGCTATTTCTACTTCTTTGTCTGAGAAATGTCTGTTCATTTCAGATGCCCATTTTTGGATTGGGTCTTTAAATTTAGAAGATCTACCACAGCCCCCAATGCTGAGGAGCACAGCTACCCCCAGCACAGAGGAGGGGGGAAACTTCCAGGCCACCATACCACTGGCCCCAGCACCAAAGAGATGAGCCTCACAGGAGCCAGCAACACACATCTCCCCCAAGACCTCCACCCTGCCTTGAAATGAGAAGACACTTAAACAAGTCTTAAAACCAGACTCCGAGATCACCTAAAGCAACCCCAAAGGGAAAAAGATGGAATAATCTGATACTCAACCATCTGGACTCCCTGAACTGGCAACAAAAGAGGATTGGGAAAAAATAAATCAGAAATAATTTCTCAGATAACAGCAGAGATTGTGCCCATATTGCAAGACATGGTTAATAAATCTAGAGGAGACACAGATAAAAAAAATAGAGGAGCTGAGGAACATGATGGACTCCCAACATAGGAAACAAATGAAATCCATAAAACACATGCAAACAGAATTCCAGGAGATTAAAAACTCCACTGAAAGCTTATGAAGCAGAATGAGCCAATGTGACAACAGAATTTCAGATATAGAAGACAAGATTGCAATTAGTGACCAGGAAAATAAAAATTTCTTTAAAATAGTAAAGAACCATGAGAAATCAATCCAGAAGCTTCTAGACAATGCAGAGAAGAATAACATCAGACAGATCAGAGTCAATGAAGAAAGAGGAGAGAGTGAAGACAACATAAAAATACTGTTCACAGAAATGATGGCACAAAACTTCCCAAGCAGGGGAAAGAATTTGACATACAGATAAGTGAGGGATATAGGACTCCAACTAGCCTTGATCAAAAAAAATTTACACATAGGCATATAATAGTTAAATTCCAGAAACTCAACAGAAGAACAAAGTTTGACAAGCAGACAGAGAAAAGAATCAAATCACATATAAAGGAAAGCCCATCAGAATCACAGCAGACTTCTCAACACAAACCATCAAGGCAAGAAGAGCTTGGACTGACATAATCCAAGCCCTAAAGGAAAACAGCCTCCAACTCAGATTTATGTACCCTGCAAAATTATCTTTCATAATTGATGGAGAAATAAGATACTTTCATGACAAAGCACACCTTAGTAACTTCATGAATCCCAAAGCAGTGCTCCAAAAAATTTTAGACAATATCCTAGGAAAGGACAGTGAGGATCACAACCCCAGGAAGCCCAACAGAATGAATCTGTTGGGTGTGCCAAGAAATTAATTGTAAATGGGGAGAATCCAACAAAAAGAAAAAGTCATGACAAGGATAACTCAATATGTATCAGTTATAACCGTAATTGTTAATGATCTCAATTCACCAAGCAAAATAAGTAGACTGGCAGAATGGGTCAAGAAGCAAGATCCAACAATATGTTGCATAGAAGAAACACATTTAATTCAAAGAGAAACTCATAGACTGAAAGTTGAAGGGTGAGAAACAACATTCCATGTGGCAGGAGCCTGAAAAAAAGCAGGAGTAGTTTATCATCTTTGCAGATCAAGTGGATTTCAAACCAAAATCTGAAACACTTCTGGTCCCAAGAATTTCACATAAGGGATAGTCAACTTGTATGTGCAAGTCTACTGTGAACATGTGTTTTCATTCCTCTGAAGGAAAAACTTAAGAACAGAACTGTTGATTCTTAACAGTAAAACAAGAAATTTCTGTATTGTTTTCAAAAATGGTTTTATCATTTTACATTCACATTAGCAGTATTAGAAAGTTCTGATTCACACCTAAGCTGACATTTGTTCTTTAAAAACTTTTAAGTTCATCTCCCTAATGAATGTATAATATGATCTTGTTATTGTACTGATTAGTATTTTTCTGAGTCCGATGTTGCACACCTTTCCTTGTGATGTACTGGTTATTTATCATCTTTTTATGTCTACTTTTTCATTGGGTTGTCTATTAATGAGCTGTAAGAGTTCTTTATATATT
>NW_004624811.1:1265107-1281981 GCF_000247695.1 Heterocephalus glaber | reverse complement strand
GTAGGTGATCTGGAAGTCTGATTTTGAGACTTATTTACATGTTTTCTTATTTCGACTGGGGCAAGGGGTTGTTAGTGCCTGCCCAGATTACCTCCTCTGAGCTGGGAGAGGTGGGACAGGGGCTGGGAGCAGCAGGAGGGATGGTGACCGGGAATCCCCTTCCTCTGGACCAGGAGCAGTGGGATGGCAGCTCAGAAGCCCCTACCTCTGGGCCGGGAGCAGCCGTGGGACTCAGTACCTTGGTCTGCTGGTCTGGTGTCCTCTGTGTCTTTGTAGAGTGTAACCAGGTGGCTGCCTGTCTGCAGCTGGGTGACTCGGCATCCTCCACGTGACTCAGAACCTAGGCAGGGCATGCACAGACCCACCTTCCTGCAGCAGGCTGACTAGGCATAGTCCACGTGACTGAGGACCTCAGCAGGGCGTGGGCAGACCCACCTGTCCACAGTGGGGTGATTCAGTGTCCTCCTCCGTGTGATTCAGGACCTCACAGGGCATGCACAGACCCACCTGTCCCCAGCGGGCTGACTGGCTGTGCTCTGTGAGACTCTTCATTTTCTTAACAATGTTATGTAAAGTTCTAAATCTTGATGGAATCTCATTTATCAACTTTTTTCTTTTATACATCATGATTTTTATATCCTAGGAAATTCTTAAGTACATTAAATTCATTAGTATTTTCCCTTATAATTACTTCTTAAAATTTTATAGTTTTAGCCTTTCATATTTAGGTTCACAGATCCTTTCAAGTTATTTTTATGTATAGAAATAAATGGTTGAGATTAATTTTTACATGCAGATATTAGGTGTTCTAGTATCATTTGTTGAAAACACTTTGTTTTCCTCTGCTTTTGAATTGTTTATGTTCTATAAAATGTTAATGTTAAATAAACTTTCAAAACTCAGTGAACTATATTTTCCTTACACCAGCACTGCCTTGATTATTGTAGCTTTAGAGGAAGTCTTAAAATTAGGTAATAAATCTCTTCCAACACTGATTTTTTTTTCTTTTTACTTTTCTAGGTCCTCTGTACTCCTACATAACTATTAAATTTCAGTATCCAATTCTTCACTTACAGTAAGTATACATAGATCTGAATTTTTATATATACCTTTTGTTTTCTAATCCTGCTAAAATCAAATACAAGTTCTAGGGCCTCCTAGAGATTTCTTAGTATTTTCTGTGTAGATGATCATTTCATCTACATATAAATATCTTAATTCAACCATGCCAATTTTATGCTAACTGTGTCTTTTTATTGAGAGGCTATTTTGGTTTGGGCCTATGTTTCCAAGTTTAATGGACAGATGAAGGATGAAGAGTAGGCGTATCTGCCCTTGTTCCCCACCTTAGGGAGAAAGCATTGTATATTTTCCATTCATATAAGCCATCTTTGCTGATGTATGGAGTACATGGCTTATCTGTTGAGAAGGTTCTCTTCTACTTCTAGTCTCTTAATAGCTTTTACCAGGAACAGCTGTAAAATTTAGTGCAATACTTTTCCTGCAACTGATGACAGGATTATATGGCTTTTTCCTTTCCTCTGTTAAAATGATGTCTCCTATGGGTGGATATCCCAATGCCGAACCACCACTGCCATCCCTATAATAAATCACTTTCTACATACTGCCAAATCTGACTTCTAATAGTTTGTTTTGTTAAACAAATTTTTATCTATGTTCATATTTTTTCTTCTATTATCTTTATCCAGTTTTAGTATTAGCACAATGTTGATTTCCTAAAATGAGGGGAGAAATATTCCTTCTTTTTTCTGCTTTAAATGTTTGATATAATTCACTAGTTAAAATGTACATGAGCCTTTTGTTGTCTTATAGGTAAGTTTTCAGGTTAGAAATATACTTTCTTTAATAGGTGCTCTTCAAATTTTATGTTTCCTCCAGGGTCAATTTTATTAATTTGTCTTCCAAGGTACTTCTTAGAAGTTTCTCAAATTTATTTCAAAAAAAATTTTTGTAGTATGCTTTCTATTTCCTTTTAAATTCTGTGGTAATGTAGTCTAAATTTTGATATGGTAATTTTAAAAATGTATAATTGATATTGTGTAATAGGAAGAAAATATCTGAAGGGGTAGGGGAAGTGGAAGGGGTACTGGAAAGGAAAGAAGGGGAAAATATGGAAAAAGAAACAAATGGAAACAAGGTCTTTACAAATATGTAAGGATGGAAGAGGGGAAGGGAGGACAGGGAAAAGGAAAAAAAACTAAGAGCCAAGATACATCATGTAAAGGTACAAGATCCCAATGATGAATGTAACTGTATTTTATACCTACACTGTACCAATAAACGTAATGGCAAAAAAACACTGAAATACCTATGAATCAACCTAACAAAAGAAATCAAAGACCTCTTCTCTGAAAACTATAGCACTCTGAAAAGAGAGAGTGAAGACAATATCAGAAAATAGAAAGACATCCCTTGCTCCTGGGTAGTAAGAATCAATAATGTAAATACTGTGAAAATGGCCATACATACTCATTGACTCTGTTGTTCATGTAGAGGAAAGCTATTGATTTTTGTGTGTTCACTTTGCATCCAGCTACTTCACTGAATTTGGTTATTAAATCTAGAAGACTTTTGGTGGAGTTCTTGGGGTCTTCTATATAGAGTATCATGTCATCTGCAAGTAATGACAATTTGATTTCTTCATTTCCTATCTTTATTCCTTTTATTTCTTTCTTTTGTCTAACTGCTGTGGCTAATGTTTCCAAGATGTATTGAACAGGAGTGGTTATTGTGGACATCCTTGTCTTGTTCCTGATTTTAGTGTGAAGGATTTCAGTTTGTGACCATTTAGTATGATATTGGCTGTTGGTTTTTCATAGATGGACTTCATCAGTTTGAGGTAAAGTCCACACATATTCCAGTTTTTTGTAAGGTTTTTATCATAAATGCCTATTGGATTTTGTCAAATGCTTTATCTGCATCTATTAAGATGATCATATGTTTTTGTCCTTGGTTCTACTGATATACTGTATTACATTGATTGATTTGCATATGTTGAACCATCCCTGCATACCTGGAATAAATCCCACTTGTTCAGGGTTTATAATCTTCTTGATGATCTTCTGCATTCTATTTGCCAGTATCTTGTTAAGGATTTTTGCATCTATGTTCATTAGTGCAATTTGACTATAGTTCTCTTTTTCAGTTGGGTCTTTCTCTCCTTTGGGGATCAAGATGATGCTTGCTTCCAGGAATGAATTTTGTAGTATTGATTCACTTTCAATTTCACTGAAGAGTTTAAACAGTAGTGGTAGTGGTTCCTCTCTAAATGTCTTGTAGAATTCAGTAGTGAAGCTATCAGGACCTGGGCTTTTCTTGGTTGGTAAGTTTTTCATTATGTTTTCAATTTCATTGATTGATACTGGGTTGTTTAGAATTTTTAGGTCATCTTCATTCAGCTTTGTTAATTCACATGTATGGAATCTGTCCATTTCCTCTGTGTTATCCATCTAATTGATGTATTGGTTCTTGAAATAAAATGATGATCCTCTGGATTTCTGCTGAGTCCATTGTAATTTCATCCTTTTCATTCCTAATTGAATGGATTTGTGCCTTTTCTTTCCTTTTTTTGAAAAAGTTGTCTAAGGGTTTGTCAATTTTGTTTATTCTTTCGAAGAACCAACTGTTGGCTTCATTGATTTTTTTGTATTGTTCTCTTAGTCTCTGTTGCATTGATTTCTGCTCTGATCTGTATAATTTCCTTCCTTCTATGGGTTTGTCCTGCTCTTCATTTTCTAGAAGCTTGAGGTTCAGCATCAGGTTGTGTAATTGAGCTCACTCTGTTTTCCTAATGTGAGTATTTACTGCTATGTATTTCCCTCATAAGACAATGTTGTATTTACTTTTAGGATTTGTCTGATTTCTTCTTTAATTTCCTCTGTGACCCATTGATTATTCAGAAGTGTGCTGTTCAATTTCCTTGTGTTTATGAAATTCTTTCAGTTTATTTTGTTATTGATCTCCAATTTCATCCCACTATGGTCTGACAATATACAGGAGGATACTTTAATTCTTTTGCAGTTACTTAAACATGTTTTATGAGGGAGTATGTGGTCTATTTTAGAGAACCACCCATGTGCAACTTAAAAGAATGTGTATTCTGCTTTTGTGGGGTTGAACACTCTGTTAGTGTAAACATCTGTTAATTTCATTTGTTCAATGGTTTGATTGAGTTCTAGTATTTCATTGCTTATTTTTTGTCTAGGTGATCTATCTATTTGTGACAGTGGGGTATTGAGGTCCCTCACTACTATTGTATTAGTGCTTATATTTTTTTCATGTCCGCTCCTATTTGTTTTATATAGTTGAGAGCACTAGTGTTTGGTGCATATATGTTTCTGATTGCCATCTCTTCCTCTTTGATTGTTCCCTTTACAAGGATGTAGTGTCTTTCTTTGTCTCTCTTAATCAGTGGTGGTTTGAAATCCACTTGATCTGCAAAGAGGATAACTACTCCTTTTTTTCAGGTTCCTGTCACATGGAGTATTGTTTTCTACCCCTTCACTTTTGGTTTATGAATTTCTTTTTTAATTAAGTGTGTTTCTTGTACGCAGCATATTGTTGGGTCTTGCTTCTTGATCCATTCTGACAGTCTATTTCTTTTGATTGGTGAATTCAGACCATTAACATTGATGGTTCTAATTGATATATATTGACTTATCCTTGTCATGACCTTTTCTTTTTGTTGGATTCCTCCCTTTGCATTTAATTTCTTGTCGTGCCCAAGGGATTCATTCTGTATGACTTCCTGGGGTTGTGATCCTCATTGTCTTTACCTAGGATATTATCTAAAATTGTTTGGAGTTCTGGTTTGGTATTCATGAAATTCCTGAGGTGCTCTTTGTCATTAAATTATCTTATTTCTCCATCAATTTTGAAAGATAGTTTTGCAGGGTACATAAATCTGTGTTGGAGGCTGTTTTCCTCTAGGGCTTGAAATATGTCACTCCAACCACTTCTTGTCTTGAGGGTTTGTGTTGAGAAGTCTGCTGTGATTCTGATGGGCTTTCCTTTGTATGTGATTTGTTTCTTTTCCCTAACTGTTTGTAGAATTTTGTTCTTCTGTTGAGTTTATGGAATTTTAACTATTACATGCCTATGTGTATATTTTTTTTGATCAAGGCTAGTTGGAGTCCTATATCCCTCGCTTATCTGTGTGTCAAATTATTTTGCCCTGCTTGGGAAAGTTTCTGCCATTACTTCTGTGAACAGGTTTTTTATGTCATCTGCATGCTCTCCTGTTTCTTCATTGTCTCTAATCCACCTGATGTTATTCTTCTTTGCATTGTCTAGCAGCTGCTGGATCAATTTCTTGTAGTCCCTTACTATTTTTAAGCATTTTTTCTTTTCCTGGTCACTAATTGCAATCCTATCTTTTATATCTGAAATTCTATCCTTGCACTGGGTAATTCTGCTGCTTAAATTTTCAAAGAAGCTTTTAGTCTCCTGGAAATCAATTTGCATCTGTTTTATGGATTCCATTTGTTTCCTATGTTGGCAATCCATCATATTAATCAGCTCCTCTATTTTTTTTAATCTGTGTCCTCTCTAGATTTATTAATCATGTCTTGTACTATGGGCACAATCTCTGCTGTTATCTGAGAAATTATTTCTGATTTCATTTTTCCCCTTTTGTTCCCACTTCAGGGAGTTCAGATGGTTGAGTATCAGATTGTTCCATCTCATTGCCTTTTGTGGTTCCCTTAGGTGATCTGGAAGTCTGGTTTTGGGACTTATTTTCATATCTTCTCATTTGAACAGATGCAGCCTGCCTCTGCATCATTGAGATGACTTTTTGCTCACCCAGTGGTCTTGAATTCTCAGCAAGCCACCGAGCAGCCTTTACTCTGTTGCTCACCTGTACACCAATTTAGAGTGGTGGCCTTCTAGATACTTGAGCTGACCTGTTGTCTGAGTGAGCTTCTGGCTGGGTCCTGAGCACACTTAGGATGGTATCTAGGCATGCCTCTTGCTGGAGCCCCTATGTAGCTATTGTGTGGGAGGGCCTTTGGTTGAGGGCTATGCACCCCAGCTTCTGTTGTCTGCACAGGCTTTGGCTAGGGTCTCCTCACACTTATCAATAGTATCAAGGTGAGCCTCTGGGTACTGCTTCTGTGCCTGTATAGCTCTTCTCCAGGTTTGTCCCTGGCTGTGACTGATGGTATGGTGAGCCTCTGGCTGAAGCCCATGTGTCAGTGCAGCCCCTTTCTGAGCATGCCTTTGGCTTGGGTGGGTGTGCCCAAACCTCTGGGGTCAGGGTGAACCCCCAGCTGGGATCCCATACAGCTGCTCCCCCAAATCTGCCTGCACTTAGGGATGGTATGGCAAGCCTCCGTCAGGAGCCTGTGTACCCATGCAGCTCCTCTCTGGGCAGGCTTCTGGCCATGGGGGTGGAGCCTTTGGTGTTGGGGGGGACCCCTGTCTGGTATCTACCTGTAGCCAAGCAGGTCTGTGCCACACAGCTGCTCCCCAGGATCTTCAGGTGCTCACCAATGGAACGGCCTCCACAACTTTTAACTTCTTAATTAATTGTGAACCTTTAAGATATACATGTTTTTACATGGAATCAAATTCCTGTCATCCACCACAACATGAGATGAGTTGGCAACACTGTACTGGTGTTGATGTATGGTACCAATTAACTAGAACTGAATAGAAGTTGCCCCATGTTAAGGAACATGGACTCTGCTGCCTAACACATTCAATTAAATCATCATTTTTTAGTGTCCCTTGGCCTACATGTACCTGGAATTTACATCTCTCCAGTGTTCTACCTCTTTGAATTTACCCTCTCTCTAAATGATGCTTGATATGCTTGTGAATGCTGTTAGTATTTTCCTGACAACTATCCACTCAAAAGCTCTTTTATGTGTTTGGTTATTAAGGTTTAAAAAATATTAAGTTTATTACTTTTTAGTGCTCTATTTTGCTCATCAAGCATAGATGAAAAATTATGGTTGTAAGGTTGGTAATAGATGTGATGGCAAATGTTTGGCTGAACAATTGAAACTACTTTGAGTGTCAAATTTATATTAAGGAAATTATTTTAAAATGACTTTCCAATTCACACCATATGCAAGGATTATATTATTATTTAATATTATATGTTAAAGTATCTACTTTGGTAAAATGGATTTTCTAACTGGACTTTCTCTAGCAACAGCAGTGCTGCCTAAAGAAGAAATTCAACCACAAATATACCAGCTGTGGACTTCAGCAGCAACACTCAAGGATCAGAGAAACATAAAATGATTCAGATAAAAACATCAGAGATGTAAAGGTCATGTGTCAAATTTATTTGAAGGATCTGTTATTTGCAGAGAAGGGGAGTAAGATAGAGTTCTTAACTTTGTAAATCTCAGGCTAGAAAAGTCCCTTTATAAATTACTTCTAGGAAATCTCATGAACCCAATATAAACTAATCAGAAGAATGTCATTAAGTACTAAATTTGAGCCATAAAAGGAAAAAGACAAATGATCAAATTTCTTAATAAAGTCCATTTAAAAACAAACAAAAACATGTATTTTACCATGAACATCTCAGGTCATAGAATTTCCAGTATCTTGATTCAGAATGAAATAACTTAAATCGCACTAATGACTTATTAGTGTATGTCCATTTTACAAAAAAGCATATACCACTATAAATTACATACAACATATAATATTCAATAAGCTGTATAATTATATAACATTATATATCATGTATGCCATTTACAATAGAGCCAAACAACCTATCTGTTAAATTGTATTCTTATTTGTTCATATCATTACATAAACTTAAAACTCTAAAAACATAAATACACACATTTGAAGTATCTGCACTGGATAAAACCATTGTTATTGCTTTCTTTTAAATGGTATTTTATGATGTTTATTCAAACAGGAGAAGATAGAATTAACTATCCTGCTGAGTCAGGGAAAAAGTGGATATCAAGGTCATTTTTCAACGTGTGTTAACTAGCATGTCAATTACTTTTTACTTTGACACAAAGCAGTCCTCTTGAGTCAGGGCACAGCCTGGGAAGGAGACTCACTGCAATCGCCTGCAGGCCATTTTCTGACAAGCGGTCTTTCTACCCTGTGGTCTCTCTTTGCCCTGTTTGCCATCAATATAACCCATGAAGGATTTTAAATTGAAGAATCAAATAGATAAATTTGAGTTACTCTCATCTATATTTTATTATCTTAATCATGTTTTCTTTAAAGGTCTGGTAATCTAAAAGACACATTTTCCTATTTTTAAAAAGTTAAGATTCATTAAGAAATTAAAAATAAGTACTGGTTTCTTATTTGCTGACAATAACAATCTATTAAAATTCAGTGAAAATAGTAATGGAAACATATATTGAAATTTTATTTATTTTGTTTTGGTTTTTTTCCTTGTAGAACCTTTTATTTTTTATTTTTAGCTTCTATTGATTATTGTTATTTTAAATTTTTATTTTTAGTACCTGTTTGCCATGCATAATGATTATGTTTATCGTGGGTAATTGTTACATGCACTTAACACATCTTAATTCTTTTTTCATTCACTTTCTTCCCCTCCCTCGATCTTCTGATCCCCTTTGCTTTTGCAAAAGATCTCTCTCCCTGTTTTCTATCTATCTTTGACTCCTTAATGTAGTCATATTTTGGACTTTTCATATATGAGAAACCACACAATATTTAAACTTTTGTGTCTGATGTAGTTCACTTAGAATCAAGATACATCCATTTTTCTGCAAGTGACTCAAATTTATCCTTTCTTATGGTGGAGCCACTCTCCATTGCGAGTAAAACCACATTTTCTTCATCCTTGTGGTGTTGATGGTCCTTTAGACCACTTCCAAGATTTAGCTATTTTGCTAGAAACATGTGTATGCATATACAGCTTTATTTACTCTTCATAAAAATACTTGAGTATAGTCACAATTAAAATCTGAATTATGCACATGGGCTAAAAAGAAATGACAAAGTTAGGTAATTTAGTTACAGTGGTGGAACTGAGCTTCTCATTTAAAAAAAATATATTTATTTCTGTTTTCTTTTTGAGCCAGGGACTCTTCATGTAGCCCAGGCTAGTTTGAAGTGATAGTTCCACCTCAGCCTCCTGAGTGTTGTAACTACAGATGCAGGTCACCGCACCCTGCTGAGCTCCCTACCTGGTTCAAGGCTAAAAGCAAGGCTTCCCTTACATACCACACAGCATTTTTATCTCTTCAAGAAACAAACAAAGCAGAAATGTTAACTAATTGATCTCAGACTACCAAGAGTGTGCAGAAGAGCCCAAGCCACTTTGGGAATTGTATGTTGTATTCAGAATCCTGCAAAAATTGCATTTTGTTTTCCTCTTCTTCTTTTCTTTTTCCTAGAGGAAAAGTTATTTGTAAATTCTTTTTTTCAATGTGCTTTTGCATTAAAAGTGCATAATGTGTCAGAGAGATAAAAAGTCAACCCTAAATTTCCAATTATTGCATTTCTTGTTCTGAATTCTACCAGAATCCCTGACTAGTTGTAAATTATAGAGAAGGTCTTTGTTTGGCAAAAGGGAACAGGTCAAGGTTAATACAATATTACTCATTTACTTTTTACAAAGTGTTTTCATAGTAGAATACAGCAGAAACAACGTTTCATCACTCTCTCCATTTCTATTCAACATTTCTAACCTGTAAAGTAAATCATAAAAGTGAAATGATTCTGAAATAAAATGACCCCCAAAACAATTATATGAAACAAATCATAGTTTCTAAAGTTATGCTATGGAGGTCCAAAACCTTGCTCCCCTACACCATCAGCCTCAGTTAAGACAAACTGTTTCATGTGTCTGTGCCTCGGTTTTCCTCATCAGTAAAATGGAAATAACAATAGCATGTTCCCTCACATGTTCTTGAGAAAATTAAAGACTTAATCCATGCACAATATCCACTTACAACATGCCAGAATTTAGTTATTTCTATATGATTGTTAATTATTACAAACATTATAGACATCAATTTCCTACTCATTAAAATTCTTTCTTTCATTTTAGTTTATACTATCTTTTTCTTCTATAAGAATCAGAAATTAGTCTCAAAGGATTACTGTATTTAGCCACTTTATGTGAAATATTGAATATCAAAATTTCAATGTTTTCAAATTTTTTTCAAAAAATTATAATACTCAACAAAATATTTAACATTGATAAATTAACTTATAAGATAGATGCCTATGCCTTTGAATTTAGGAATTAATTTCATCCTCCAGAATATAGTTTTTAAAATGGCACAGTGGGGGTCCGGGGATTTAGCTCAGTGGTTTCGCCGGCTGCTGCGCAAGCGCATGGACTTGAGTTCCATGCCTGGTACCAAACAAAAACAAAAAAGAAAGAAAGAAAATAAAAAGGGCTGGGCATGCAGCTCATTTGTGGAACATTTATGAGCAGGGAATTTAGCTCAGTGGTTTCTCTGCCTGCTGTGCAAGCACAAGGACACGAGTTCGATCCCCGGTACCAAAAATAATAATAGTAATAAATAAACAAATAAACAAATAAATAAATAAATTTTAAAAATGGCACAGTGGCAATTATGCATTGCAGTTCATTTTGTGCTTAACAAAAATGTGTATTCCCTAGGAGCAAAATATATGTCCAAAAACCACCATCATTTGTGAGGTGACTTAACAAAAACTGACATATTAATTCAAACTTTAGCTCTTTCTTTTAACTCCTGGCATACAAAGTTCAAGACATAAGTTTGCTTCTATGTTGTCAATCCTGTTTAAGAATCTTGCATTCTACAATCAAAGCTATGGCATTGTCATCTGGTATTGTCTTGGATCATGTCATGTGAGGGAACTGCTAATGGGATCGTAGGCTTACTCAGACACTGACCAATGGTGAGCTACTTGGCTTTTACCTTTCCATTACAATGTGTCGTAGTCAGTGTTGTCCAGTGTTCCAGAACACTAAGAACACCAAATCTGGTAAGAATGTGGAACATCAGGAAATATCATTGATCACTGGTAGAGTTTATAATGCCATAGCAACTTTGGAAGACAATTTCACAGTTTCTTATAAAAGCTAACATTCTTTTACCATATGATCCACCAGTCATGCTCCTTGGTATTTACCCAAAGGAGGTAAAAGCTTGTACAGTGTTCACACAAAAATTGGCACATGGATGTTTATAAGTGGCTCAGAACTGCCAAATTTGAAAGTACCTAAAATGTCTTTCCATATGTGAATGGATGAACTGTATTAATTTCAGATAAAGGAACGTTACTTAGTACTATAAAGAAATGAGTTGCAAGCCACAGAAAGATATGAAAGAAAGATAACTGATAAGTGAAAGAACCCAGTCTGAAAAGGTGGTTGGGATACTGTATGATTCCAACTCAATGAGAAGACAAAACCAGGGAGATGGTATAATGACCAGTGATTTCTAGGGATTTAGGGAGAGACAGGAATGACTAGGAGTCAAGTAGAGGATTTTTAAGACACTGAATTAATACAGTATGACACTATAATAGCAGACACATGTTATTATGTTTTTTTCCAAAGTTGTTAAATGTACAAGAGGGAATATTAATATAAACTGTGGTCTTTGGGTGATAATGATATGACATTGTAGGTTCACCACTTATAACCAGTGTACTCCTCTGGGAGGGAATGTTGATAATAAGAGAGCTTATATGTGGGAACATGGGCAAATGGAAAATTTGTGCATTTTCTTCTTAGTTTTGCTGTCAACCTAAAAGCACCATAAAAAGCCATTGTATAGGATGAGAGGGGAAAAGGAAGGGGAGGGGGAGGAGAGGAAAGAAGAGTAGAGCAGAGGAGAGGAGGGGAGGGGAGGAGAGGGGAGGGGAGGGAAGGGGAGAGTATGGCAAATAAATCATGAGTGCATATTTTAGGTAGATTATTCCTTATTTGAATTCATGATAACACAATTCATCCTGGTTGCCCAAATCACAAAACAAGCCATTAATTTTTTGTTCACCATCTATCATTGACAAACAAGCTTTATGAATTTCAAAACCTATCCCTCTTCATCATTGTAACTTCTTCTTCTCCATTAGTACCACCCTATTCCATAGCAGCAGAATTTTACAACTGGACATTTCTGGCAATCAGAGCAAGGTCTCCATACAGTCAGTGCTGTGCTGTGCAATCACTTCTTCACAGGATGGTCTAATCTTTACAGAGCGCATTCTTTTCGGCACTCCCACTTCCTTTCCATTCCATGCAGACCACATTCCCGTGCTGAAAACCCTTCAGCAGTTCCTTGAAACCTGCTCCATACCTCCTTCCCAACTACCTTCTCTACTCTACCCAGATGATCTCTTCAGGACCTAACAGATTTTAGGTTTCCTCCTACTCCAGGGCTCTCATACAAGTGGTTCCATTTGAATTCCTTTCTCTCTACTTAGTTAAACCCCTAACCTACCTTCAAATTTCAACTCTGTTATTGCTTCCTCCATATGCCTTTCCTGGCCAATCCTGATGAGGTTAAATAACATTAAGTGTTTTTATAGCACCATAAACTTCCACGTTAAAATTTGTAGCACAGCTGTACTTTTTCACAGAAATAAGTGACTATCTCCATAACATCATCTTCCACTGGACTGCTGTTTCTTTCAAGGCAAGAACCAGGGTGTTATTTTTGCTCTTTTGCTCTCCTCTTTTTCTACCATCTCTTGCACATTTTCTTGTACAAAAAACTAACTCAAAGACTAATTGTTATTTGAGTAAATGAAAAATTAATTTTTTTCCCTCATGGCCCTGTCTCTCAGGTTAGAAACATTGGCATAGGAAGTGATTATTTATCCTCCTCCTTACTTTTAGAAAACAGTAGACAACTGGTAGCTTTATATTTTTTCTACTTCTTATTTAGGCTGAGATTATACATATTCATCTTTGAATCTCACCACATAGAATAGTGTGTCTTGTGTGGTAGGAATTCAAGAGGTATTCAATGAATAAACAAATGTTAAGTGAATTTCATAATTTTTAAAGAGCAAGAGGGAAATAGAATTTTATGACTTTTCATGCCAGTTATTGTAGCACAATATTAACTTTCCTGATGTGAGGGTTTTTTCTAGGAAAAGCCTTGCCTGTTGCCTGCAAAGATCTGCTCTCTGCAAGCCCTTCTCCTAGTTTCAGGGAAAGGAGTCACATGAAACAAAGGCTGAAGGCCAAGTTGGTGATAGCTCTAAACAGACCATATTAGCAATCAATTGTATAACTATCAAAGCATGCTATGCTTCTATATCAATAACTGAAACATTTCCACTGCAGTAGAATACAGAGGACATTAAAAGTGCAGACATTAATAAAGGGTGCTGGATAAATTGGGTTTTAACTTGTTGAAGATTAAAACCTATATCTCTCACCATACACTAAACTAAAATCAAAATGGATTAAAGATCTAAATATTAAAACAGACATGCTACTCAGGCTGGAAGAGAGGTTAGGTGGAATTCTGGAAGACATTGGCATAGGAAAAGATTTCATGAACAAAACCTCAGTCACATGTGAACAAAGAATCAACAAGTGGTATCTCTTCTTATTAAAAAGCTTTTGCACAGCAAGAGAAACCACCAACAGTGTGAAGAGACAACCCACAATGTGGGGAAAAAATTTACCAGCAGGTCCTCAGACAAAGGTCTACTATCTAGAATATATAAAAAAACTTTAAAAAATTCAGACCTTCCAAATTTAAAGACCCAATCCAAAATGAGCATCTGCAATGAACAGACATTTCTTAGACAAAGAAGTAAAAATAGCAAATAAACATAGGAAAAAGTGTTCAACATCACTGGTCATTCAAGAGATGCAAATAAAAACAATGCTGAGATTCCACCTCACCCCAGAAAGAATGGCTGCTATCATGAAATCAACCAATAACAAATACTGGCAGGACTGTGGGGAAAAAGGACACTGCTTCACTACTGGTGGGAGTGTAGACTGGTGCAACCACTGTGGATATCAGTATAGAGATACCTCAAAAAGCTAGGATTAGAGGTCCCATTTGATCCAGCTACTCCTATGCTGGGCATCTTCCCAAAAGAATTAAAAGAATCATACCACAGCGATATATGTGCACCCGTGTTCACAGCCACACAATTTGTTGCACCTAAATCTTTGAAACACCTCAAATGCCCATCAACTAGAGCCTGGATAAAGAAAATGTGTTTAGTTTTGTTTTTCATAAAATTGGGCTTCCAGGAAGCAGATCCACTGCTCCCAGCCCAGAGGAAGGGGCTTCTGGGATGCCCTCCCACTGTTTCCAGCACAGAGGAGGTGAGCTGTGCAGATGACAACACTGCCCGCCCCCATTGAAATGAGAAGACAGTTAAATAAGTCTCAAAAACAGGCTTCCAGATCTCCTACAGCAACCCAAAAGTGATAGGAGATGGAACACTCTGATACTCAACCATCTGGACTCCCTGAACTGGCAACAAAAAGGATCTGGGAAAAATGAAATCAGAAATAATTTCTCAGATAAAAGCAGAGATTGTGCTCATAGTGCAAGAAATGCTTAATAAATCTAGAGAGGACACAGATAAAAAAAATAGAGGATTTGAGGAACATGATGGAATCCTAACATAAGAAACAAATGGACTGCATAAAACAGATACAACAGATTTCCAGGAGATTAAAAACTCCATTGAAAGTCTACACAGTAGAATGAGCTAATGTGAGGACAGAATTTCAGATATAGAAGATAAGATTGCAATTAGTGACCAGGAAAATAAAAATTGCTGCAAAATTGTAAGGGACCATGAGAAATCAATCCAGCAGCTGCTAGATGATGCAAAGAAGAATAACATAAGAATGATTGGAGTCAAAGAAGAAACAGGAGAGAGGGCAGATGACATAAAAAAACTGTTCACAGAAGTGATGGCAGAAAACTTCCCAAGCAGGGGAAAAAGAACTTAACATACAGATAAGTGAGGCATATAGACTCCAACTAGCCTTGATCAAAAAAAAATCTACACATAGGCATATAATTCTTAAGATTCCAGAAACACAACAGAAAAACAAAGTTCTACAAGCAGTTAGAGAAAAGAAACAAGTCTCATACAAAGGAAAGCCCATCAGAATCACAGCAGACTTCTCAGCCCAAACCCTCAAGACAAGAAGTGGTTCGAGTGACATATTTCAGGCCCTAGAGGAAAACAGCCTCCAGCCCAGATTGATGTACCCTGCAAAACTATCTTTCAAAATTGATGGAGAAATAAGATACTTTCATGACAAAAGAGCACCTTAGGAATTTCATGAATACCAAACCACCACTCAAAAAAATTTTAGATAATATCCTAGGTAAAGACAATGAGGATCACAACCCCAGGAACCCCAGCAGAATGAATCCTTTGAGCAGGACAAGAAATTAAATGTAAAGGAGGAGAATCCAAAAATTAAAAAAGTCATGAGAAGGATAAGTCAATACATATCAGTTATAACCATCAATGTTAGTGATCTCAATTCACCAATCAAAAGAAATAAAACTGGCAGAATGCCTCAAGAAGCAAGATCCAGCAATATTCTGCATACAAGAAACACACTTAATTCCAAAAGAAACTCATCGATTGAAAGTTAAAGGGTGGAAAACAATACTCCATGTGACGGAAACCCAAAAAAAGGGGAGTAGCTATCCTCTGTGGAGATCAAGTGGATTTCAAACCAACACTGATTAAGAGAGACAAAGAAGGACACTACATCCTTATAAAGGGAGCAATACAACAGGAAGAGATGACTATCATAAATATCTATGCACCAAACACTAATGCACCCAACTATATAAAACAAATACTAATGGACATGAAAAGTCATACATGTACTAATACAATAGTAGTGGGGAATCTCAATACCCCACTGTCACAGATAGATCAACTAGACAAAAAATAAGTAAGGAAATACTAGAACTCAATCAAACTCTTGGACAAATGAACTTAACAAATGTTTACAGAGATTTCTAACCCACAAAATCAGAATACACATCCTTCTCAGCTGCACACAGGTTGTTCTCCAAAATAGACCCCATACTCACTCATAGAATTTGTTTAAGTAAGTGCAAAGGAATTGACGTTCTCCCCTGTGTAATCTCAGAACATAGTGTGATGAAATTGGGCAGCAATAGCAAAAGAAACTGCAAAAATTACATAAAAACATGGAAATTGAACAGCACACTTCTGAATAACCAATGGGTCACAGAGGAAATTAAAGAAGAAATCAGACAGTTCCTTCAATTAAATGACAATAACATTACACCATATTGGAATCTATGGCACACAATGAAAGCAGTCTGACAAGAGAAATTCATAGTACTGAATACTCATATTAGGAAAACAGAGTAAGCTCAATTAAACAACCTGATGCTTAACTTCAAGCTTTCCTCAAGGGAGGAAATTATAAAGATCAGAGCAGAAATCAAATCAATGGAGACTAAGAGAATGATACAAAAACTCAATGAAACCAAGAGTTGGTTCTTCAAAAAAAAAAAAATAAAGAAAATGGATAAACGCTTAGGCAAATTTATCAGAAAAAGGAAAGAAAGGGCCCAAATCCATGCAATTAGGAATGAAAATGGTGAAATTACAACAGAGGCAGCAGAAATCCAGAGGATCATCAATACTTACTTCCAGAACCTAGATACCAATAAGATGGAAAACACAGAAGAAATGTACAGATTCCTAGATATGTATGAATTACCAAAGCTGAACGAAGACCTAGAAAATCTAAACCCAATATCAACCAATGAAATTGAAAATATAATTAAAAACTTATCAACTAAGAAAAGCCCAGGTTCTGATGGCTTCACTGCTGAATTCTACAAGACATTTAGAGAGGAACTGCTGCCACTACTGTTTAAACTCTTCAATGAAATTGAAAG
>NW_004624811.1:1245661-1263012 GCF_000247695.1 Heterocephalus glaber | reverse complement strand
TTTTTATAAAATGGAGTACTACTCAGCCATAAAAAATGAGAAATTAGAGACATTTATAGCTAAATGGATGCACATTGAGGAGATACTCTTAAGTGAAATAAATAGGACACACGTGTAAATACTGAATTGTTTCTCTAGTGTGAGAAACTGAAAGTGTAATAAGTACTATATGATGTAATAGATAATGTGAAATAGGAAGAAAAGGGACAAAGGAGAAGGGGAAGTGGAAGGGCTAGGGGAAAAGAAAGGAGGGAATGGAATTAAAATGAGAAATTGAAAATATGGAAATTTAGTCTTTGTAAATAGGGAGGGATCGAGGGGTTCAATGGAGGGCAAGAGAAGAGGGAAAAATAAGAACCAAGAGAGATTATGTAAAGTTGCAAATTTCCAATGATGAATGTCATTATATTGTATACCTAAATTGTACCAATAAAATATTTTTTAATGGAGTACTATTCAGCTATAAAGAATGAGAGACTAGAGACACTTATAGATAAATAAATCCACATTGAGGCCATACTCTTAAGTGAAATGAGTAGGACACACATTTATAAATACCAAATAGTTTCTCTGGTGTGGGAAACTGAAAGTGTAAATGAGGATCAAAATGTTTAACAGTTAATGTGAAATAGAAAGAAAAGGTCCAACGTGGAAGGGGAAGTAGGAAGTTTCGGGGAATAGAGAGAAGGGAATGGAATAAATATGAGAAAATGAAAAAATATAAACAAAATCTTTGTAAATAGGGAGGGGTGGAGGAGTTGAAGGGAGGGCAGTAGAATGGGGAAAAAATAAGAACCAAGATATATTACATAAAGGTACAATTTCCCAATAATGCATGTCATTATATTGTATACCTAAAATGTACCGATAAAATTTATGAATGAAAAATAAATAAAAGTGCAGTGCTATTTGCTGACAGGCAGAGTTATAATAAAAACTTATTTGAACACAGTTTTAAAAACATGCTAGCTTTGTAAGGATTCCAAATATCAGTTCTCAGTCAGATTTTAATATGATCACAGGCAAGAAGTATAAGTGAGAGCATAATTAGTGTAGTTTTTTTATTCTGAAGGCAAAAGAAGTTATGGGAGAAGAAATATGATTGGAGAAATACCAGCTCTATTTTTTAGAAAGACAGTGCTGGGTGCTAGAATGGAAAAGGTATGAGAAGAAGCTCAATTTAAAGAAATGGGATGAGCCATTTTATTGCTCCAGGGAGAGAAAGATGTGGACAAGAGTTAAGCACTTTGAGGTTCGATGGATGGATCAAATAGTTCTACATGGTGAAACTGACAGAATATTTTGTGATCGAAGGTCCATCCTGGTCAGCTGGGTGAACCATTGCATCCTGCATTTGGCTATGAGATACAGGAAGAAGAGAGTTTGCACAACACATGTGGTTTGGCATGTGTTCTGCTTGAGCTTCCTATGGGGGAATAAGTCAAGGTGCTCCTACTGAGTTGTCTACCAGCAGCTCATAGTTTACACATCTTGTAGCAATACCACATTTTTTCTAGCTGTTATTCATTTATTTATCTTCTTTACTAATTTGTGAATACCCTGTCCTCACTTTGGCAGCACATACAATGATATTTGTGAATACCTTGAGAAACTTCATCCCCTTATTTCCTAAGATTATAACATAGTGTCTTGCACATAGTAGACATTTGGATATTGGACAGATTAAGGAGTAGCATTGTTTGAATAAATTATATGACATTTGGAAATGAAATCATGAAATTCAGTAGAGAGAGTTTAGGGATAGAAAGAGTCTTTTCCAACTTTTTTGTTTTTGCAAGTCATCAGTAGATAAATGATTTATTACAGGCAGCTATGAAAGTTCAAGAAATTTTCCATTCAAAGGAAGAGGAAATATTTAAGTTGGAAAAATAAATACCACAAAAATAATCAATGGGGAAACTTTGAGTTGAGAGTATTAGTTGAAAATCAAAACTGAAAGAAAAATTACCAATTAGCACCCAGTGACTGAAAACTCTGTGTCTCTGTATACTTCACCACCCTTTTGGAACGGAACACCCTTTTCCACCTTAAGCCACACTTATTATACATAAAGACTGTGTTTATAGTTTCCAAGTTTCATTTTGTTAAATCCAACTGAAAACTTTAAAATATTTTAGAGCCTTCTGGTTGAATTATTTTTATGAGATAATATTTAATTAAATTATACAATTACTACAACAAACACTATAGACTTAAACACACTAGTTGTCAACAAATCTGCCTGCTGGTAAACTATCCCCAATTGTTAAGATCAGAAAGGAACATGTGCACTAGAAATTATGCTCTCCATATGTTGCTAGTAGTAAGCTACTTTTACCAAGAAAATTTGATAATTTGAGGCCCTTAAATACAGGTTGGCTCAGGGAACTTCTAATACATATATATGTAAATATATGTACATAAATAATCTATATACATATGGGCTTTGTATGGTGTTGATTCATCCAAGACAGTGGAAGTATAAAGCATGTTTGGTCAGGGAGAAAAAGAAACAACCAATTTTAATGAAATGATTAAAGGGAAAGAAAACATTTCATGAGGTATGCAGGAGGATTTTAATGCAGACAAAAATAACATACAAAAATGGACTTTTTAGCTTTTGTTGCATGTGATTTTAAAAATGATAAATGGAATATGTTCTTATAGCCAAATATACAAAATGATGTTTAAGAAAAGTAAAATACTTCTGACTTTCTTCCTCACATCTCATTTTCCAGATCTGATAAAAACTTTTTGTCTTTTCAGAAATAGCTACTTTCTCAAGCTTTTTAGATGTGTATTTATTTCTTGTAAATCTCTGAATTTTATCTAACTGTAATGTTTATGGATGGTCTCCATATATGGATGAATTGTTGGTAGTAAGATAGACTTTTTTCCTAATAGCTATATAGACTCCACTGTTCAAGCATAGTATAATTCATTTAACTGGTTTCGCATTATAGGAAACATCTCTGTTTCTCTGTTTTCCATGAATAATTCTGTTTTGTGCAAGGTGTCCTTGTATTATTTTTAACAGCTTTGCCATTCGTTCTCAAAATTGGCTAGATTAAGATGATAAATTGTATGGTCGTCTAACTACAAATGAGCACTAAGTTTATTTCCAGGTTTTGTTATTGCCTGCATTACTGAGGTAAATATAGTTTTTAGACCCTTTCCACAGTTATGCAAATATTTTTGGATAAATCATTACAATTGGATGACAGAATCCAAGAATCTGTAGCTTTTATATTTTGAATATTATTAAATGACTATGCAAGAAAGTTTCACTAATGTATACTTCCAAAATCGAAGGTATAATTCCTAGTAGAATATGAATTAAATCTAAGTTCATTATCATTTCTTTGACTTTGCATGTTTCTACTTTAATAAGCACTAATACCATTCTATTATTCATTTTCCTATAAACACACTATTATAATAGATCCAAAATACACCTGTGTAGATTTCTGCTTCCCAGAGATATGAGCTGACTACTATAGAAGAAAGTACTGCTTTAACAATCATTTCCTGCACTGTGACCCTGATTTATTACTTTTTATCAATATCTAACATTTCACTTTATGTATTTGTTTTCCGACTAAAATAATAATTTCCTCAATCAGAGATGTTTTCTGTCTTGGTTCTGGATGTTTCTGCACTGCCTAGAAATTTTGCCTGAAATCCAGAGGAAACTCAGTAAATGTATGTTATGAAATGAATGTTCAATGGTGTAAGAGTGTTTGTTTTCCTTCCTGGGTATCATGAAATATTATAATATTGCCAATTTGATAACAATGGCATCTTTTCATTTTAATTAATATAACTTTCATGGTAAGAAGATACTATCTTGATACATCATTAGCAATATTTTTATTTTTTATCAATGATATTTTTCTGGGCATTATTTTTTGGCCAGTTCACTTGAGCTCACAGCCAGTGATAATTTCATGTGATACTAGATACCGTGACTGTGTGCTTTTCACTACTTTATCCACTGATACCGGAAACCATGGCTGTGTGCTTTCCATTACTTTATCCGTTCACTTGGGCACAAGCATGCAGTAAGCAAAGATAAGTTTATACTTCAATACAAGCACAGTGGCTCAGTACATCTAATGGAGAAGCTACAATGATGAACATAGTATAGTTTCTAGATAAAGCAGAAAGTGAGGAACTGCAAAAAATTTGGGCATAGAAAACGTTTTGTGAGATCAATCAACTTTTGATGCCAGCAGGGTCAGATAATTGATCTCTTCTATTTTTTCAGAGATTTTTTCTAGAAAAAAATCAAATAAAATCATCAAGGTATTTTCATAATAAAATATCAATATGAAGATTAAATTTTATAGACTGTTGGAAGCTTTCAGAGAGGAAAAAATTAATCTGGAACTTTCTAACAATATATATAATATATAATATAAATATCTATCTATCTATCTATCTGAAATTGCTTAGCAGTCTTGGGATTGAACTGAGAACCTTCAGTTCACAATCTTTGCCTCAAACCCTGTGACTGGTGTGAGAAACTGAAAGTGTAAATAAGGATTAAAATGATTAAAATGAATAAATTGATAATTTGAAATAGGAATAAAAGGTCTAAAGGGGTAGGGGAAGTGGGAGGGGAAGGGGAAAGGAAAGAAGGGAAAGGAAAAATGATGAGAAATGAAAAAAATGGAAATAAAGTCTTTGTAAATAGGGAAGGGTGGAGGGGGTGAAGGGTGCACAGGTAATGGGGAAAAAATAAGAACCAAGATACATCATGTACAGGTACAAGCACCCAATGATAAATGTAAATGTATTGTATACCTGAAATGTACCAATAAAAGAATTTAAGCAAAAAAAACCACAACAATCTGTGGACCTCTCAGTGCTGAGAGGGTCAATGTTAGGTAGTCTATCATTTGTATACACTTGAGCAACATTCTCCAACTCTGCTAATCTATTAGATATTTCATACAACATATCTCACTCATGTGTCTCTCAGTATTGTCAGTTATTTCCAGGTTTATTTGTTTGTGAAACTTCAGACATCAACCAGAAATGGAATTGAGGTTTTCCCCTGTCCTCATTGCTGGATTCTCTACTCTCCTAATGAGAAAGTTTTCTAGGACACTTTGTTCCTATCATTTTCTCTTTCTTCTTTCTTGGCTTATGTTGTGGCATATAAGCTCATACATCCAAATGGCATCTCCTGGAAGAAACTGCAGTTTTATCTATTTAATTGTCTCCTCAAATCTTCACTTGAACATCTAAGAGGTGTATCAAATACTGAATATCTGAAAATGAGCTTCAGATTTGCATCCATCAGCCTCCACATCAACCTCCTCCTTCTCCCTCCTCCTTTTGTACTTATTGCTCCATTTTATCCATTGCTCAGGCTGAAATGTTTTCATCCTTCTTAGAAATCCATTAGATTATACTGTTCACCTATTTTCAAAAGATATCTGAAATTCACCATTTCTAACCATTTTTTACCGTGATTATCTTGATCAAAGCCACAAAATCCTTGCTTGCAATCTTGATAGCTGTGAGTATTCCTGTATCTGCCTCAGTGCATCCTATTTATACACCAAATATAGTGTGATTCATTTAAAATATGAGTCTTACTTGTCAGAGTGCACCATATCATATGCTCAAATTCTTCACCAGCTTCCTACTTTTATTCCAAGAAACAGCCAAAGTCCCCATGATGATCCCCGTGATATATGTGACCTTCCTTTTCTCTTCTTCTGTGATCTCATCTCATTATTCCAGCCATCACTGTGTCCCCTTGTCCTTTGTTCCCTTCCTTGAATGCACTCTTCCCAGATACCTCAGGTGTTCTCCTTTCATCACTGCTCAAATGTTACTTCCCCAAAGAGGCCTTCCTTAAAATCTGCATCTTAAACTACTTTCACATCTTTTCTCTCCTTCTTTTTCTCTTTTGTTTTAATCATAACCAGATATATTATATAGCTATATCTTCATAGGTATAGTTTTCTTCTACAAACATATACATTCCATTAAAACAGCTGTAGTGTGTTTTATTTGCTATTTGATTCCTTGCTCCCTAACAGTCCCTTCTATGGGCTCCTCATACATATTTGGTCAAATACTAATTAAATGACTCTCTCAAAATGTGTTGAATAACATAGATGGACTGAAATGAAGACTGGAAATAAAATAGGGAATAGGAGTTCAGCCTACAATACATTGACTTTAGAGTTAATTTAATAAAAATGATCTTTTGACCTATTTACCAGCCTTCTAGCAGCATAGTAAAAGTTAACCAATAGTGGACCCAAGACACTACCCCAAAAATAATGATTAGGCTGTAAAAACAGCCTGATTCAGTCTTCCTGAATCCCACAAGTTTTCTTGAAGCCTACAAACTTCTACCATGTCCAATTCCTATTGTTTTTTTTTGTTTTTGTTTTTGGGTTTTTTTGGTACTGGGGATCAAACTTGGGACCTTGCACTTGTGAGGCAGGTGCTGGGACCACTAAACTAAATCCCTGGCCTCCTATTGTTTTTTAAGAATGAAGAAATGTATTATTTTTATCTATTGTTTTTTTACAAGTAAAGAAATTATATAATTTCATAGAGTTAGTAGTATGTTTTTTATGAAGCAGGTGATTGTACTATAAGGAAGTAAGAACAATTGTGGTAGATATTATAACTAATTACAAAAATAAGAACAAGGATACGCTTTTAAAATATAACCCAATAATTTCTCCCAAGAGAAATTAAAACATACGCTTGCACAAAGAAGTGCACATAAATATTCATAACAGCTTTACTTTCAATAATCCACTGTCAATAGCCCAAATGCTCATCAGTTGTGAGAGAATAAACAAATGGTGATATATTTTTATTCAACAACATCAAGGCACCATATACTAATACATGGAAAAACATAGATGAATCTGAAAAATGTTCTAAGAGAAAGAACTAAAGCATAAAGTATTACATACTTCACAATTCCATGTATATACCATTCTAAAAAATGTAAAACTCCAGTGAGAGAAATCAAATCAGTGATTGTGTAGGATGAGGTGAGATGAGGGAAGCAACCACAAAGAGGTTCAATGCTAGTTGAGAATATTGGAAATAGTCTCTAGCTTGACTATTGTGGTGGTTACATAACTCTATCCAACTGCCAAAATCCACCCGAAATGGGAGGCTCAGTGCACGCAAATAAAATTTACCTCAATCAGGGTGGACAAATATATGCAATTGAACTTATAACAAAAGAAGTGAAAGAAGTGTTTGGCAGAGCAAGAGTAGTTATTTTTGCAATGTAGACATGAAAGGAATATTGAAGGCACAAAACACAGGGAGGTGAACATGAACTGTTTTTATGTTTCTTCCACTACTGTCTTCAAATATGTTCTGTCAATTATAGTTCCTTTTCTCTTAAATTAATTCTTGAGCAGATTTCGTTTTTTTTTCAGGGCCTTTCCAGTTAAGGGAATAGTTTCATTTTTTTTTTTGTAATTTAGATACAGTTTAAATATCAAAGGCTTGACATGTTCAAAGTTCATTTTGAAAGAACTAGGTTTAGCTCCTTTTTTTTTCCCCTCTCTAACTTAGGTCTCCTATGTGCTTATGGGACCCTTAATAGACACAAGGTTAAAGTTGATATTTATTTGTACTTTTTCTTTGGTTCACTTCTTTCTCTTGCTCTTCTGTTTTTGCCTTCCTCTTTGATATGTTGAAGCAAAAGAAAAGGAATGAGGAAAATGGGGCAAAATCATATATCATCTGAACCCTGGTCCTCTTTGGGTAGAGCAAGGTTACATGATCACTGGAAACTTTCTTATGGGCTCCACATCCTTTGGTGTACATTGCATATTGTGCTGAATATATTGGAACATCCTCAGCTACTCTTGCCACAGGTCTAGTTGTTATTTTCTCCCACTGGTATCTCCTACAGTACAGGCTACCCTCCCATGCAGAGTCCCTTCGGGATGGTGCATACCCTGGCTCACTGGAAACTCATTAGTCTTTGCCACACCAAATACTTCAGGCACAGCCTTTATCTTTCTACTGTCCTCCTAGATCTCCTGAGTGCTCCTGTCAGTGTTCTGTATTCAAAGTTGTGGTTGAAATCAGGCACTTGATACTGCAACCCAGAGTGGAGAAGAAAGGGAAATATAGCAATTTTTCCCGAACATTTATCTCACTTTACCTTGCTGGAATCAAATTACACCCAGTGCACTGTAACTCGGCTACTTAGCAAGCACTAGACCAGGGTGGGAGATGTTTATGCTGCCCTCTGAAAATTTGTAGAAGTCTTTCCCATGAATATGGAACAAGGAGGAACACTTACTTTTATTTCTACTAAAAAGAGAGAATTATTTTCACTCTAAGCCAATAATTAACTCTTCTAAAATTTCAAGATCACTAAGGAGGTGATATTCTCAGGGACAATTTATCGAGCTCTGAAAACTGCTATCAGGCCTATTAACCTCTGGTTTGAAAATTCTTCCACTGCTGTGCAAGGTTGTTTGTGGATTTAGTATCTTCCCATCCCCTATTCCAATATAGTTGGGGTTTTAAGCAAGAAATCTGGGAACAATATTTCACAGAATCTGTTGCCAAGCACAATGCAGGTGAGATTCTGCCCATCACAGATACTCACTGAGGATAGAAAAACTCAAGGAAGACAAAGCCAGTTCTCAATGACTTTGAATGTTTGCTGTGGGCAGGTTTGTGTGTGTTAGCAAGTTGCAAATGGGTTTTCCAGTGGCTTTACAAAAACATCCTCCTCCTCAGTTTGGTACTGGAGGGAGCTGCAGTCTTTGATGGCATTTTCCCTGCAACCCTTGGCCTTCAGATTTGCTGAAAGTTAATAGGAGCCTTTTTGAACAATTCATTCATCACCCCAAAAGTTGTACAGTCTGCAAAAACTCTTAAATCTCTTTCTATTCCAAATTCTTACAGTGGCATTTTCTTTTCTGTAAAACACTGACTGATATAGCATGCACTTGCGCAGCAGGCGGCGAAACCACTGAGCTAAATTCCCGGCCCTCTCCACTCATTTCTTTATACCAGGTCTTTTGCATTTTTTTTCCTATCCTATGAAATGCTGATTGTTTCTACAGAGCCCTCCTTGACTGGAAAAGAGAAGGTATGATTAGTTCAGTTCATTACTTGTTAAAGAATTTGAAGGTAAATGAGTCTGGCCTCATCAACCTAGAGTTTAATGGTCATCATTGAGTTGGGTGCATCTAGTTCAACCATTAAACTTCATCTACTCATCTATCCAGGGAATTTGGTCCATGAGGCATCAACCACCACAACTTAGGTGTATGAAACCATCTAAGGACTATTCTGAAAGGTATCTTGGATACAGCTGGATGAAATATAAAAGCTGATAATTTCTCCAAGGTAGAAAACTACAGCTGTATAATGTCATCTATAGCTTAAGATATATATAGATATACATATACATATACATATAATTCATAGATTAAGTAATGAAACCCAACGATATAAAGCCATAGCTTCTTGTTAATAAGGAAGCACAGATTTCATGATGACTTATTGATTTAATAAGACTCCTTTCAGACAAGATGGAAAATATTACCAAGTTCAGTTTACATATTCCTATATTAGGTAATTTCACAAATATTAAAATGTTACAAAAAAAGTCTGAGGATTAAATAAATACCAGTTTTCTCTGCTGGATGTGAATCTACTCCAATGTGAGCATGAGAAAGCAGACCTAGTTTGAAACAGGCTCATGTATCTTTCCACAGAAACTTTATAGATCATTTCATTGAATCCACTGACTCTGATATGGAGGAATGGTCCAAACTGTGGTCAGGATTATTGTAAAGCTTAATTCAATTAATATTTTTACAACAAATGCAAGATAAAAATATAAATAGCTCATTCTTTTCTTTGATATAGTAAGACTAAAAGTGAAAAGGAAAAGTTATCCAGTCATGAGAATAAATTGTAGTCTGTTGTTGATACCAAGGAGATGGAAGAAAATCATACAGTTCAACTCAATGTGTTTGTCTGTAGTTGTTTTTCTTTGCAAATAGCAACCATCCAAAAAGTAAAGACTGTGTGATTCTCTAAGGTTATTAAATATAAAAACTACAATATCTAGCTAATTTAAGAAATTGTAAATGACTAACTTATTATACCAGAAGTTGGCTATCTTTTTTATATGTTTACTATTGTCGCAATAGGAATAGCTATCTAACAAAGGTCCAGGATTTCCTCATGGAGCATAAAGACTCTTAGGAAGCTTTGTTCTTCTCCTTTAAGAGATGGGCTTTCATAGGTCACTTCCCTTTTGCTGGCAAGTTCAGAGCTAACTGTAAGCCTTCTATCTGTAGTTGAAATGTACATTTATTCTGAAACTTCTACTTTTTCTCTCTTGTTCTTTCTCTTCTTTGACAATCATAGCAGAAAACTGTGGGAAGTTATGTTGCTGCATTTAGATCCTTGCATATTAAGAAGTGTTTCTTTTTATAACTTGCAATTCTTACTATTTTAAGCCATTGCTCATAGCATTTATATGAAGCAATTCAGTTGCTAGCTAATTTTATATCATTTCCTTTACAACTCCTCTTATATGTTTTGGATATAACAGATTACTTTTAATAAGATTATCAACAGCAATATAAAATTCATACTACTTCTTACATGGAAGGCACTAAAAGCTTCATAAATATTATCTCACTCCTTTTCATAGAAAAATAACTGTGGCTGGTGATATAAGGTAAATTGTGATGATCACGCAAATAATAAATGAAGAATCTGGGATACAAATGTAAAACAGGCTAATATTACTCTGGCACTCTTATACATGCTCTTCCAGCAAAATAGTAGATTTGGTTGTTTGCTTTCATTGCATGTATTTATTGGTAAATGTTACTACTCTTTGCAGGTAATTGTATTTTAGAAAATATTTGAACTAAATATGTTTAATTTTTCATGATTTTCTACTTTACAGACTATTTTTTAGGTTAACCAAATATAAAATATTTATGCAGAGTTATTTTATTTTAGCAAACAAAGCACAAAATATTGAGTATTCATTCATTTATTTCTCATCTATAAAATACATATTGAAAATAATATTTAAGGAATATTTGTTGAGCATCATTGCTGTCATAATATTAATTTCTGCTTTGCATATAGTAGATTTAAAAAGTATTATCAAAACAAGAGAAAATTTTTGGTTGTTTTAAATTTCTGGATACAATTTTAAAGAATTAAAATTTCATTGTTGGAGTAGTAACTTTTATGTGCATTTTCATCAAAATGAGAAATTAGTGTTATTGGTTATCTTTAAAGGCAAACATAGAGTTTTATTAAAAATATTTTATTCTGGAAATATATTGATTTATATCCCAATGTCCAATCATTTTCTTTTCCTCCATTTGTCCCAAATATAGAATATCATTTTTGTTATTAACATTTTCACATATTTCTTTTTCCACTTTAATAGTGCTGTCAATGAACCCAAACAATTTGAAATTGTGCATATAAATGGTATTAAAAACACAATGACATTATGCTTTTAACTGTGGATATTGTAATATTAACCTAAGATGTTAAAACTTATTTATAGGCTTTATTTATTTTTTCTTATACATTTATGTTATTTTTATTTTGAAATAGTTCAAGCCAGGATCCCATCTTTATATTTTTCTTCTACACACACATACACACACACACACACACACACACACACACACAATGCCTTTTAGCTATAACACAATAACAGACTGAGGCCATCATAACATATCACATCTAAACACTTCCGCATGTTTCATCCAAAAGCAAGGACAGTTTCCTACATAAGCAAATCCTGCTAAGAAAATTGGCATTAATTTAATGACAGCAACCAATATAAAGCTTGTGCCCAAATGTCCTCAAATATTTCCGAGATGTCCTTTGTAGGTGTGGTTGTTTAAATATAGGTGCCAGTGTAGGGACCATAGTGCATTAGGCTACTAATTGTTTTTACCTCAATCCGAAAGTCTCTCCACCTACCTCTTGTTTCATTTCATTAATTCATTTCAAGAACTCTTCAGATTTGTCTACACATCATTCCATATCTTAGTTCTGTCTTCAAGATCCCTCAGGATGAAATTCAGGTAAAAATAGGAATGCAGTTTCTCAGGACATGGATGACCTGCTCCTCCGAGGCATATTGCATCTCACAAAGAGCCCATGTAAGTTCAAATACGGAGGAAGACAGTGACAGCCTGATCGCTGTATTATAAAAACATATCTTCTGATTCAATACTTCTCTGAAAACTTTTCAATGAAAGGCTTTCACATCCATTTTCAGTTTTGTCTGTATCCATTACTTTTCTTGGGATGATAAAGTAGTGAGTGGTATCCTATTTCTCTTATCCCCTTCTTTTTATTAGCTGATATTCATCTATAAAGGAAAGCTTCCTTTTTTTCTCTATAAATCTCTCACTACTTTAATTATTAATATTATTCAACTGATATAAATCTAGGAATCTTGTTTTTATTTTTATTTTCTATCCATTCCCAAAGGGGCCAGTAGGACCCTTTTATATGCTTCCCACTGATACACATTTGTCTTTGAATTTGTTTTTCTTTCAGAACAAGGAGATGCTCCATATTTTCTTAGCACTTTCCTTGTGCTACACATGAAATCTATTAATTTTCTCTGTGAGCCATGGCTTCTCTTCAGAAGAAAATGGTATTTTACAATGGGAAACCTCGTCACTTTTTTGATGTCACTGTTTCTACACAGTCAAGAAAAGGTAAATGTACACGTGCATGTTTATACACAGAACATCACAAGCTTTCTCTGATTTTTTAAATCAAATTAAGTATCACAGGTGCTTGTATTGAATTTTTATTTTATATCAGTATTTCTCTTTGCCATAGTTTCCTGCCCTGGATATGCTCACTTGTTTTCTCTGTCCTACAATTCACCCAACATAGTTTCAGAATTAAAACATAATACTAGTATTAAGCCCATGATATATGGATCAAGTTTTATTTCCATTGTAGATAGATAGAAAAACAGATCCTTTCTTTGAACAAAAGTATACAACACACTTTCTTTTGTATCTTAAATCTTATTTTAATGTAGCCTAACCTGAAATTTTTCGTGTTAATTGAAAGTGTTCATCTTTCTAATGGTCTTGATACCCTGACTTGATGATATTTCATTACTGATTCTACTAGAATCCAATAAAGGCTGTTTCCAATATTCTGTTACATATAAAGTAACAATGAATACCTGTGTACATATGTTGCTTCATATTTGAAAGGGTAACTCTGTAGGATAGTCTTAGAAATAGGACAATGGGATAAAAAAACTGTATGTCATGTTATGTTATTATGTTATGCTATGTTATGCTAGATTTCTTTTTTGTTTGAATTGCACCATTTTGAACTCTGGTGAGTAATGTGTAAAAAGGCTTATTTTCCTACCAATCTCAAGTTTTAAAATTTTTGCTAAACTAGAAGATAAAAATAGCATCTCATTGAGGTACAAGTTTGCTTTACTTTCATCATATGGTTATTATCTTTTCACTTTTTGATATCTATTCAGATAGGCTTTAGTCTTTTAAGTTCTTTTGATTATCTTTTGGAAAAAAGATTAATACATTAAACATTATTGTAAGAATAACATAGCATTGTTTACATAATGTTTTCTAGAAGTTCTTTATGGAAAATTTCCTCAAGGAAATACTCCTTATCTTCCATAAAACACTGTGAATTGACAAAAACCTTCAAAGAAATGATAAATATGTAAATGATAACTGCATATGGATAGCAATATTACTCATGTGAAGTCGGTATTTCTTGCTAGTGAAAAATAATTTTATATACATTATTAAATGTGCCATTAAACATGTGTCTTTAAAAACAAATTTATACCCATCCACATTACCTGTTACTCTATGATAATTGATTTCAGATCACTTATGATTATTGTGAGCAATTATTTTGTAACAATTTCTTAATAAATCTCATATTGTAATGATGAAAATTTGAAAGTTTTAAGAGAAATAATTGCAACTAAAATTAATTTAATTTTAAAAAGCCTGTTTTGAGCTATGTTTTCTTTATTCTCCATCAAACCTTCACACAAAGTTCCCCAATGGACTCTTTTTTTTCTCAGATGAATAAAATTTTCCCTTATTCTCTTCAACTTCTTTTGAAAAGAAAGGCTTTCTTTGAAATAATGGATTTCTTTTTGAAACTACAATATGTCAACTTTTAAACACTCATTTGACAAAACTGATGTTTCTCCCCAAATTATTTTTCACCAGTTTATAAAATGAATTATAATTTATTCTAATAGTCAATTTACCTTACTGTTACCTCATAGTCTAATATGACAACGCTAGACCTGATACTGAAAAAAATATTTTTCATAAAAATTTAAAAATCATAATATACACATTACTGAGTCAGTTGATTTTGAAAATATATGCTTTTCATAAAGCTGCTTCTGGATGTAAGCCAGAATTAAAATAACAATTATATGAGCCCCAAACTGAGCAAAAGTAAAATAGCTTAGTTGAAAATATTTATACAAATTCATTTCGTGACAAAAATACCATAGAAAATGAAAGAAAAGAATGAAAGTAAAAAAGAAAAATTGTACTTAAACAGTAGATTTTGCAGAAAGAGTTTCAAGTGTTTCTTTTAAACACATATCTCCAGAAAGAGGGGAGACGAAGAGAGAAGGAGGAAGTAGAAGAAACCTTTACTACAAATCTTGATGATTTCCATAGTGCCTGCAACTTTCTACAAAGAACATGAATGTTCTCACTTGAGGGTTGAAGGGAATGATCATTAACTTAAAAGAATTCAAAGTTGTTTCTATTTTAAATCTCAACTAGAAAACTAAACAAAATTATAGCTGTACTATATGTGTATGTGTTACTATGTTCTGTCATAAAAGTTGGAAATATTTCAGGATTTATTAGTAGGGACCTTTTTAGAGTGGACTCTAAATTTGTAAATTTGTAATTTTGATAGTGTCCAAAACAAATGGATTATTTTAATTTGGAAAACAGAAAATGATGTTTATTTCATAATGAATAGTGATATACTGTTTTGGTTTGAATAATTTTACTAACTATACATTAAGGCAAAATATTAGGGAATGACAAGCGAGATAGAAAATTGGACATGACTTGTCAGTCATGGAGATCTATCAAATCACAGCCGGTATTCATGCACAGAGCAGCTTAGCCCTGCGTGGGATGACCCTAATCTGATGTTAAAAGAAGATATAAAGATAGTAGCCATTGACTCTGGTGGTCATTGTCCTCTTGTTCTAGCAGCGGCCCACTCTGCACGCAGGGCATAGTGCAGGGCATATTTTCTCTTTTCTTCAGAATACTCTTCCTCTTGGGCAATTCCTTTTGTACTCTTTTTTCCCATTTATTTTCTTCCTCATTTACCTTGAATAAACACTAAACTACTTTTATATTCATTCGTTATCCTATCCAATTCTTCAAATGTCAGATAACATTATTACTTTAGTGAATATTATCATTGAGTAGAAAATTTGACAAGCAAAGACTGGAATGGCATAGTGTTAAGTATCATAAAATATATAGTTTCACTTACATTTTCTATATGCTGGCTTACAAAAGCAGTTTTGCTAAGAAAATCTTATGACAATATCCCTGTTAAACTATAATACATGTATATTTTTAGCTTTGAAATTGATTAAGGCTTTATCATATTTTTAAATGATCACTTTTTATAAATATTTGATAAGCATTTGGAAATAAGTTATGTTCTAAAATTTCAGGATATATAGTTTAAGCATGACAATAGCATGAGTTTATTAATTCCCTTATATAAGAGGTTCTACAGTTTATCAATTTGACTTGCCATGATGTGAGTTGTAGAGTAAATTTCTAATTGCTTCTACAGTCTTCCAGTTTCACCATCAGACATAAACAGATTAGAGGTAGTCACCTCTCATCTTTATAACAACAAAACCCAGAGAACTACAGTCATAAAGGTGATTCAAACTTACTCAGGTTTTCACTTCAGGAACTCACCAATTTCTCATAGTCAGAATTTAGGAAAGATCCCTTGATGATTAAGAGAGAAGCAGCCATTTTGAAACCAATCTAGACTCTTCTCTGTAACCAACATTCAACTTCTAGGGAAAAAGTTGCGATAAAAGGCCATTCTGAAAACATTCCCACCTAGAGGAAGGAAATTTGGCTCATCCAGTGGGGGAAAAATATCAATAGGGGATAGAGTATAAGAAATCAGTAAGAAACTTTATGGCCAGAGTAGGGATTAGAAAATGGAAGGAGGAACACCTCTAAAAGGGAAAATAAGTATTTGTGAACTTTAAAGACAGGCCCACACATTAACTTTAGTAAAAGGATTATGGACTACCCTCCCTCTTCCAAATCCTATCACCATACCTATGAGCTTTCACAAAATAAAGACCCAGGGACAATGAAAGGGCTTTAGGAAACTCTCTGAGAAACAGTAATTTAAAATTAGTAATTAAATTTCCATGTTAGGAAACTGAAGAAAGAAGTGTCAATTAAGCCTAAAGCAAGCAAAAGAAAAGAAACAATTCCAGCCCACAAAATCGGCATACACATACTTTTCGGGTGCACATGGGTCATTCTCCAGAATAGACCACATGCTAGCTCATAGGACATATCTAAGTAAATGTAAAAGAATTGAAGGTACCCCCTGTATATTATCAGACCATAGTGCAATAAAATTGGAGATCAATAACATAAACCGCAAAACCCCAACAAAGACATGAAAACTGAATAACACCCTCTTGAACAACCAGTGAGTCACAGAAGTAATCAAAGAAGAAATTAAACAGTTTCTAAAAGTAAATGAAAATACCAGCACAACATTTAGGAATCTATGAGACACAATGAAAGCAGTTCTATGTGGGAAAGTCATAGCAGTGAATGCCCATATTAGGAAAACAGAGAAAACTCAGATAAATGACCTAATGCAGAATCTCAAGCTCATAAAAAAAGAAGAGCATAATGATTCCAAAGCTCATACAAGAGAGGAAATTATAAAGATCAGGGCAGAAATGATTGCAATGGAGACTAAGAGAACAATACAAAAAAATCAATGAATCAAAGAGTTGGTTCTTCAAAAGAATAAATAAAATCAATAAACCTTTAGCCAACCTTATCAAAAAAAAGGAAAGAAAAGGCACAAATACATGCAATGAAGAATGAAAAAGGGGAAGTCACAACAGATCCAACAGAAATCCAGAGGATCATCAGTACCTACTTCGAGAACCTCTACTCCAATAAAATGGAAAACACAGAAGAAATGGACAGATTCCTAGATACATACAAATTGCCAAAGTTAAATGAAGAAATAGA
>NW_004624811.1:1230664-1243056 GCF_000247695.1 Heterocephalus glaber | reverse complement strand
AAAAAAAAAAAAAAGAAATAACATTTGGGAAAGTATCCAAGAGGAAACCCTAAAAAAAGGAAACTGTAGTAAAAATGAATGAAACTGAAAACTAGTTCTTTCAAAAGATCAATGCTTCTCTAAGCTTCTAGCCAGGCTAATGAAGTAAAAAGCTGCTGGGAGCACTGCACTGTAGATCACTATGGCCTAATTCACCTCCTCCCTTGGAGGAGGCAGGGCCCCACAGGAGAACGGACAATAAAATGGAGTGATGGAGCAAGGCCTGCTGGAGAAGAGGACCTTCTTCCTACCCACCCTTTCACCAGAAAACTATCCAGTATGATGTCCTGCAGACCGTAGTTACTCTCCTGGCTCCAGTTTCAGACCAACCCCTCTTACCTTCCCCTGCACTTCCCTAATCTCTATCACTATAAAAACAATGCGCTGCATTTGCCTGGGGTCTTTTCTCCCATCAGGAGTTATAGCACCACCTGCCCCCACCTTATATCTCTTTGTACGTCTTTCTTAATGTCCCACTGTTGTTTCTAGCTCAGTGAATCCTTCAGCCATGCAGGCCATGGCAAAAAGAGAGAGAAAGATGACCCAGATTGTCAATATCAGAGTTAAACTGTGTTTAAAAAAATAAAGAAATATTAGGAGCCGCTTTATATTCCCAAATTTGATAATTTCAGCAAATGGACCAATTCTTTGAAAGAAACATATTTACCAACCTCCCTAGAAACAGATCAGTTATAGAGTTATAGTTATATTATATATATTATATTAGTAATTTAAATCAATTCAAGAAAGAAACATAGAAATCAAATACTTTCACTACCAAACATTTAGACATAAAATAATAGCAATTCTGCACAATGTGTTCCAGAATGTAACTGAATGTTTCCAGGAAGGGATCATATTTTGTGGCTCCTTTCATTAGTTTATCATTATACTAATAGTAAACTAGATGAAGGCCAAATTAGTTTTTACATCTCTTACTGAGCCTAGAACCCAAATATTAGATATTTAAAGGTATGAGGAGGTGAGACACTTAAGTGGTGGTTGGCTCTCTGCCCTTATCATGTATAGATTAATCCATTCATGTGGTTAATGGGTTAACAGATAAGTGGGTTATCACTGAGGTAGAGCTTCTATAAAAGCCAGTTTTCTTGAGTCTTTCACTTTCCCCATATCCCTGGCCATGGGATGTCTGTATCACCTATGGACTCCACCACCAAACTGCTATCATCAGATTAAGCCCCTTAACCTCTGGATGAACTGTGATCCTTTGTAAGTCTATAAGCCCCCTTTCTTATAATTTACGCAGTCTATGATATTATATTATTAGCAACAGAAAGCAAAATAATACTTTTGGAAATACCAGACCAATCTGGTGCACTATAACCTGTGTGGGCTTATATGGCATCTTATCTTGAACCAGCTATCTACTTGTTTCATGGATGTTTCTTACATCCTTCACAAAATAATTGAATGAGTTTAATGTTCACATTTCCTCAATCCCCATATCAAACAATTACATATTTGGTATTTAGTTGAAAAATAAAATAATTTTGAAGCTGAATTCAAAAGTAATTTTACTGTTGTTTCTAAAATGATTTCACTTGCTTATATCACTGTTAATAAAAACTTAAAAACAACTGATATGGATTTCTACTAGTTTATTTTTCTTGTCTGAACTACTTATTGAATTGCTTAATGAGCCATGAAATACCCAAAAAAGTAGACATTCCAGAAGACAAGCAACAACCAAAGACTGGGATAATCTATAAACTAGGTAAGCAATTATAAGTAGATGTGATTAAATCACTAAAGTTTCCTTCAATAGTTGCAAATGCCTTCATTAAAATACATTTTAATGAGCAATGTATGTTGCCCAAAAATGTGGAAATACAGGAAGTACTAAAATTTTTAATTAAATTCATAATTTGTTTTCCTTCCAGTGTCTGATATTCATTTTGTTGCCACATTTCTTCTCCTTAAAACCCTTTTATCATTAATGGTCCTAAATCAATTGAAAGATTACTGTGTACAAGGTACTGTGTTAGAGTTTAAAAGAAGTAAAATGTTTAATGAGACATAGTTCTTCTTTTATAAAAGTAGTTTAGTAGTCTCAGGTTTGCCGTTTTCCAGAAAACTCTCAGTTCCTGATCTATAAAATGATAATTATAATAATAACTATCTGTATACCTTGTCTATTTATTAATTTATTTACTCAAATTATTCTTCACTCTCTTCATAGCACTGATTTGAAACTGTTTCCTGAATTTGAATATAACAATGACTAAGAGAGATTAAATGTAGTTCTGCCCTTGCACATAGCTTGCTTTATCCCAATTGATTACCATTAAAAATCAGTGGGTTGGACTGGCCAGCGCCTTTGTCAGTTGTACTGGCATTGGTCATCCTGGTCCCTGCTTTCTGTCCCTCTTTGTTCTCTTTTATTTTATATTTTTGCTCAGTCCTGTGTCATACACTGGACAGGAGACTGGAGCCTAATGCAGAGGTTTCTGGTAATGTTTCAGGTGTCCCCAGTAGCATATAATTTTGTATCCAGATAAATCCTAAGCAAAAAGTTATGCAAATAGTTTGATACTAAATGCAGGTGAAGAACAATTCTTGAACGTCAATGTTTCCTCTCTAAATGATATCTAAATGAAGTGAAAGTCTTCATTCTAGTCCATGCCAATGTCCATGTATGATAAGGGACATTTCAGCAAAACAGAAGAATGTGATAGTTCTGGAACAGATGCATCCTTGTATGGTATATTCTTTTTGAGAAACAAATGAAAAATCAGAATAGCAAGAACAAAATGACTGGAGAGAAGACCAGTGAAAGATGAAGCTAAGTTGTAGGCAAAACCAGCCCCTACCACACCTCAAAGGCCAATTAGTGATTAGAATCTAACTCTAAATGTATGTACTATAATGTCACTGTAGAGCTCCAAAATGAAAAGATTCATTATAATGCCAACTTTTTAAAAAGATCATTTATGTAGATATATTCAGAATATGCCATAAACAGTCCATCAGCTGGACACAACATGCTTACATTGGCTACCCAGTCCACTGGCTGACATACTGTCTCTAAAGACTGACAGTGCAAGTCTATTTAGATCAGACTTGGGAGGTCCAGGGCAGGGTAGAATGTGGAGGTGAGTGGATCCACAGTGGAAAACAAAACAGTCTATTACTGAAGCAGGGTTGGAGGAAGACCTAGGTAAGGCAATTGACAAATCTTATTTATGATATTTTGATGGCTTCAATCAATATGGTAAGATTGCAGATGGTGGGAGAGTATGACATTTTTGATGGCCATCAATTCCATTTGTTGTAGACTTCAAGAAAGAAAGGAATCAAGAACTGATGCTGGGATTTGCTTTAGACTACAGAGTGGATAGTGTGTGTGTGTGTGTGTGTGTGTGTGTGTGTGTGTGTGTGTGTGAGAGAGAGAGAGAGAGAGAGAGAGAGAGAATGGAGGTAGCGGAATACATTTTAGTAGGGGAAAGAAACAGAGAAACTCCTTTGAATGTTTTTTTAAATTAGAAATCCAAAGGGAGGTACCAAGCAGGTGGTTGGATATTTTTGTCTGTAGCTAAGAGAGAGATTAAAGTTGGATATGTAAATCATGAAATCATAAACATATAGATAGTATTTAAAAATCATGACAAAGAATTCACAAAGAAGATAAAGAGTCCAAAACTGGGGCATTCCAACAATTTGAGATTTAGAAGAGGAAAAAATTATTGAAAAGGTGAAAAGGAGCACACAGTTATTAAGGACAAAGACAAGGGCTGAGATCGGAGAATAAAGACTGCTAGGAGAGAAGTGTTTTAAATGTATACAGCAGTACTTTAAATATAGTTTTCCTAGAAAAAAAAGCATTTCCTACTGTCTTTATAAAAAGTCAGACTTTGGATTTAGCTAAACTAATTTGAGTTCAGTTAGGAGTAAAACGTTCTAATACATTATATGCACAGAATAGTGAATATAGACAAGAATAATATAATATAAATCTCAGCTTAGGAGGAAAGGTTTTGAATGTTTTCATCAGAAAAATGATAATTTTATGAGTAAATAGCTATGTTTAACTTAATTTAAACATTACACTATGGATACTTATACTGAAACTTTGCACGATGTTCCATGAAATTCCTTGCTTGCTACGTGTATTTTGTTTTTATATATCATTTTAAAAATAGATTTATATAAAAATAAAATATTTGGAAAAAATTAGTATACATTAGTGAATGAGAAATATTAGAATGAGGAATGATGGGTGTTTTATTCATGGGGTTTTCCAAATCTTTAGTTTGATGATCTCCTGCAACTTATTTTACTTACTACTGGAAATATAGTATTGAAATATTCTAGTGTTATTTTTCCTACTTCCTTAAATTCTGTCTCATTTTACTTAATGTATCTTAAAGCCATGAACCTTTTATTATTATAAAATATCTTCTTTAATCTATAGTACCATTCTTCGTTGTAAAGTCAGTTTTGTCTAAATTAGTTTAGCCACATAGCTCTTGTTTAGTTACTCTGCATATTGTTTTTCCATTATCTTACTATCATACTATTGGTGTTTTCTATGGTTGTGCCATGTTAGTTTGTTTATTTACCCACTTTTCTAACCTCTGCCTTCTGACTAGAATACTTAATTCATTTAAATTTCCTATAGTTAATGCGATGATACTATTTATATTTGCCATTTTGCTATTTGTTTTCTGTATGCCCTACCTGTGGCTTTTGTTCCCCTATTTCCTGTTTTTTGCCTTCATTTAAGGTAAACTGATTTTTTATGTATTATTTTAATGACATGGCAAGTGTATATACTATAATTTTCAGTGAATTTCTTATTAGCAAACTCATATGAAATATCAGGTTGAAGTTTAAGGAAATGTGATGATGACTTAAATTTACATCAAAGAATAAGGAACACTGGCAAAAGGTAACAACATAGATAAATGTAAAGAGATACTATAAATATGCTTTTGTTTGTATGTTTTTGTATCTGATTAAAAATGAAACAACACAAAAAACTTTCTCAGACTTTGACCTGTGGATAAGAGTTAACATTAAAATTTGAAACAATCTAGTTCAGATCTCTACAAACTCAATTTCAATAATATGAACATTTTTGACTAAATTTTCATGCCTCAATTTCTTCCCAACTTCTCTATTATTATTGGCATACAGGTTACAGTGTTATATGTCATAAGACTGTTAGTACAAAATTATAATTATTGATCTGTGTAGTTTATTTTTAAAGAAAAATTTTCTTTCTCATTTTTTGAAGGATAGTTTTGCTGGATATAAAATTCTTAGTAGATAGTTCTTTTCTTTCAATATTTTGAATATGTTATTCAACTTTTTCTGGACTTCATAATTGCAGAACTCACTAATTATCTTACTCAGGGATTTTGTGTACATGATAAGCTTTTTTTTCTCTTACTGCTTCCCTGACTTGCTGTTTGTCTTTGACTTCTGTCAATTTGAATTTGATGTTTCTATGTGTGGACTTCTTTGACTTTATCTATCTGTAGTATAGTGAACTTCTTGAAAGTATATATTCACACTTTTTTATCAAATTCAGGACCTTTTTGGCAATACTTTTTTTTCAGACATGCTTTTCTTCCCATTCCTCTGTCTTTCAGAAGTATAAATATGTTATCAAATATCCTTATTTTACACTTTAGTTGTACTTTTTAACTTCAAAATTTCTTTTCATAGATGCCATGTTATAATTCTCTTTATTGTTATTCTCATTAATAATTTATTAATTATTATTATTTTCTTCATTTTTGGAAATATGATCTATTTTACATTTTGAACCCAATTGTAGCCAATGATTTGTATCCTTATTTACTACCTCTAAACTCTGGGCCCCCTTATGGATATTTTTGATTAGCTGTTTTACTTCTTTTATATGTAGCATGCTTTTCTATATCTCCATGTATCTTGTATCTTAATGTTGAAAAATAGATATTTCAAAGTAATATTTTATAAATTATTTGTTATCTCATCTTTCTTCACTTTCCAGGGATAGTAACTCTTACTGGATTTTATGTTGTTGCTGCCCATTTAAACTCACCTGGACTAATTTTGTAGATAATGTATACCAAGCAATGTATAATAACTGAATTCTATTAATTTTGTTTTAGTCTTGTTTTTAAGAATAGTTTTCTAAAAGCCTGCCCAGGATTGGAGATTGGAGAGTGATTGGCCAAACATTTTATAAAATGCCTTACCTTTGTTTTTTATTCATTTTAAAGGTATTTGTTGAAAAGGCATGCTATCAACCTTCAGGTTTTGTCTTCATTTACTACTTGCATGTGGCCTAGATATCAACCAGAGATGTGTGGACACTTTCACTTTCCCAGGTCTCTCTTGGGCATGCACCAAAATCCCTAGGAATAAAAGGGAGTTTTTCAATATTCTCTATGATCATCTAATTCTCTACTATTTCCTTTGAAACTCTTGGAAAAACTTTTCTTTCATCTAACTAAACTCATATTCCTACACTACTCTAATGTTATCAGCAAATTTTTATTGTTTTGGCAATCTCCTGGGTATAGGACTGGCCTCACAACCTCCTTGATAGAACTCTGACTCAAGGCAGTTAATGCATACCAGACTAGATATAATTTGAAATAAGAGAAAGTATCAGATATCTTCTGGGGATGATGATTTTCATAGAATTCCAGATTGGTTCATCCCTTTCTGTTGGTTATAAAAGTGGCTTTTTATGTTTGACATACTACTTTTCGGGAAGGGGTTAAAAAGTTGCAGGCTTTTCTGCCTTGTTAAGGTTGAGTCATTTCTCTTTCATAAATAATTCCCATTATATTTTGTAGCTTTGGTCAATTGACAGTGTTCTGAAAGGGTTAATTTTAACTTGTTCTACAAATACTTTTACTGCTTTTGAGGGAGAACCATGACTGAGGTCTTTATTCCAACATTCCCAAAGTAGATTCTCTAGAAATTGCTTTTAAAAATCTATTCTACATTCATGGAAATATTCTCAATGTTATTTTTGATGTCTAAACTAAAACAATAGTGGAATCAGGATAACTAATATTATTAAATGTGTATAATTATTAAAGTAGTAGAATTATATATGTATTTTAAAAATAGTGAATGTAATTAAAACATCATTGACAGTATATTCTGAAAGCAATGAAAGAAAAAAGATTTTCAAGTTTTTATGTATTATGCTTATGTTTACTTTGTCACACTACCCAAGTTAGTGTAAACAAACAAAAAAAGAAGCAAATATGTGCTGGTATTTTATTTTGTGTTCCTGAAGAATAGGGGCTGCTTTATATTGAGACTGATCTTCTGGAAGCAAGATGTTTGGTAGCCCTGAAGGAACCTTTTTGCTGAAAGTAGCAATGTTCATGTCACACTGCTCAAAATACAATTTTCGTTTTACCTAATACAAAATGACACAGAAAGGGAGAGGATGTTATATTTTCTTTTTGGGCTCTGAATAGTAGTATTTAATGGTATTTTCAATATGCATATTAGTATGTGATTGGTTTTAGATGGTAGACTTCATCTGTTTTTATGAAAATGATACAAATTAAAAAATGTACTTACTATTAAAATAACTAGCAATGAAATGAGTTAGAAATATACTTCATTAATATAATGTTTATATTTCAATATTTTTATTTATTATGTGATTATGAGTAGTCTTTCTGATTAATTTTTTAAAAATATTTAAAGCATAAAGTTGATGATTAAGTGCTAAATATTTTGTAACATAAACTGTTTTCACACTTTTCTATTACAAAATTTTAAAAAGTCCATCCTCAGAATTCTTGGTATATGACGCTTAATGGCTGAAATGAATATAACTTCTTACAGTCTTAAGTACTTATAAAAATAATTCAGTTACCATAAGCAAAACATTCATGAATATTATTAGCTATATAAGTTGAAAAAATAAAAATTACCAAAAATGCAGGCCCATAGAGAAAAATGGGTAGTATATGCTTTAAAAAGTCATAGATAGAGGTGTCATGAAATAGTAAGGAAACAATGAGTATCAGAGATTAATAGAATGCATTGAAAAATATAAATTATTTCTTGAATTGATCACACATCATCCTAATGCAGCATTTCAGTTAAGTAAATTATAACTTTATTTGGATTATTTTTAAAAAGTCTGTCTAATGGCTTGTTAATCTTCCTGCATTTATCAGATTTAGATCAAGCACCTGGTTCTTTTCAAGGAAAGTACCCTTTCATACTGAGGTTCACAGTCTCTTGGGTAGGGATTGAAGACTATGCAAACAGTGAGTAAGGACATCCTTTTGAAACCTTTGTCAAAACTCTTTTGGACAGTAGGTCACTCTTAGCCACCACTTGTACCTTTCTCTGATCATTTCATGTAAAAGTAGTTTAATTATAGCTTCTCTATACTAGAGTGCTAGAAGTATCTTTGCTAAATCCTACTTGTAGTACTCCTTTAAAAAAACTCCATTTTCACTCACTTACCAAGATCTATTTTATTCTGAAGTAATTTTCACTTTTATTCTTGGGCCGGGGATTTAGCTCAGTGGTTCTGGCACCTGCCTCGCAAGCGCAAGGTCCTGAGTTCGATTCCCTGTACCAAAAAAACCCAAAAAACAAAAAACTAAAAACTTTATTCTGTATATCCCTCTATATCAGTTAGTACTAATAAATTATTCTGCAGTGACAAACAATCCTGTTTTAATAACTTAACACTACAAATATATCTTTCTTATCTTACATACACTTCTCTTGCAGACAGGAAGCAGACACTACTCTCCATACCTGCTCAATGATTCAGGCTGACAAATAAGGGCTACCTTGAGTGTGGCTGATCACAATACCAAATGGAAAAGCCAATCTCTGGACTGTCCAACAGAGTCAAATTATTGCTCAACCAAACACACATCATTTCCACTCACAACTCCTTATTTTGAACCAGTTCCTTGTGCTCAACTGCTCAGTGGTACAAAGGGAAAGGTGGTGAATAAGCGTAATTGTATTTCCATCAAGTTTCTTGAATAGTGCAGCATGTTATAAATTTGGTTTGTTAGGTTCATTTTACTTTGGAAATACATCATCAAATGGATGAAAGTTTCGTCATCCTAAAGATTCATGAGAAGATTCAAAATTATTTTGTTTTTCTACCCTTATGTGAAACTTTATGAAGAGAAAATGCCATATCTTTAGCATCTTTCCATCCATCTCTATCATCTATCTAAATTTACAAATTTTTGTATGCCTTATCATCTTGATATATTTTATTGGAATGTACAATATGAAAATATTTATATAGAAACAAAGAAATAGGAAAGGAGAAATCTAAAGTTTAGTGCTTTTATGTCAACCTAACCTTGCAATCATTAACTGTAAAGGAGAATCATGCTTCCAATTAATTTGATAAATCTACTATACTTTATAACCATAGCAACATTATCTCCTTGTAACTGGAAACAATTTTCATTTCCATGCCTGAAAGAATAGGATGACAAAGAGGTGAGAGAGGAAGGAGAGTTTTGCTCAGCTTTGATCATGACAGTGTTAAGAAGAATCTATTGGAAAATTAAATGTAAATAATACCATGCTATCTCCACTGATGATCTGAAAATTAAAAATGCAACACTTGTTGCTTTCTTACTTCATGTAAGAACAATAATTATGGCCTTTTCAAAGCCAGGGTAAACATTCTTGCCAACACTGTAGAAAATTTTCCTCAGAAATATGTTTAATGTTAAGGCACCAGATTGTCTTTTTCTATGATCGACCGTATTATTCAATGAAAATATGGCAGCTTACCTTATAAGCTTTGACATAAAGTCTACAGTCCTTTGCCATCTAATTGTTTTTTGACTTGAACAAGCAATTATATTGTAAAAGTACAGTGCATGTTTCCATAGATGCATTAGCTTGATGCTACAGAAAATATATAGACAGACAGAAAAAATACTATAGTGCCTTCACATTTTGTTATGTACACATCCACCAGATATTTCAGTCTGGGTCCTGCATTAAACAGGACTTAAATAGCACTTTCAAAGTAGAAAATTTTATTCCACATTTATTTCAAAAGTGTGTGTGCATGGTAAACACAAGAATCAGCCAGTGTGCAGTGAACTGAGCATTTCATCCCTAGGCAAGTAGTGAGGCCTGAGTTGGATAAAAGATTGATCAGCAGCCTGGAGTGAAACTACTGGCTTGTTTGAGACATCCAGCTGAGGTGAGGCAAACTCTGGGAAGGAAGACAAAGAATGATGCCTTGGCCTCACTCTCCTCTGCCTTTGCAAATTTCTTCCAGCAACCACTTGTTCATCCTTGCAACATTGGACAAATGTAGTCTATCACTTTGACACATTTGTGTGAGTGAGCTCTGGTGTACTAACAATGCAAATTTAAGTCCCTCAATTTTACTGAGTCTCTAGTTTCCACAGCTCTGATTAGCAATATTTTTGAAGTTCAATTCACAAAAATTTTGATACCTTAGTGACAAATACTTAGATATGAGGTTTATCTAGAGAACACGTCACAGCAATGGCTGTGTGAATCAATGTTCAGAAAAAATAACAAATGTCTGTAGAAAAAGTGTTCCAATGAGATAACTTACATTCCTCTGTGCTTTCTGTATCAACTAACACAATGCATGACCATGAGGCTTACTCTACAACTGCTAAATGAGTTCAGTCTTTATAACACTGAAAAAACAGAATGCATATACTTCCTTCTATATTCTCCAAGAATGCTGAAAGTTAATTCAAAAATTTAATCTAGATTTCTGTATTTGGGAAATTCTTCCCATTATATCCTAACAGGGTCTTAGACAATCTGAGAATTCAAAGATCAGAGCCATGCACTGGAATTTAGAGACTAAGACTATGATTTTGTCTTACAAGGATTTGGAGACTACTGAATGAGACAAACAAGAGTGTACACCTTTACAACTCAGTGACTAGGATTCTAGAAAGAAAGAATAGTAAATGTTGAGAGGTGCAACATTGGAGTTAAGCTGCTTGGGTTTGAGTTATGAAACAAATGGAATGTCTAAGGTTTTATGATAAATTACTTGATTAACCCATGTTTCATATTTTTGCCTTTAAGATGGAAATCTTAAAACTCAGTGCCTGATTACTACTACTACTACTATTATAGTACTAATGCTAGCAATGTACTACCTCCAATAGTACTGTTACTATTACATGAGAGAAATGATAAAGATAATAAAGGAGGTAAAACATGGTTTGGTGGAGCAGAAAGCTGTGGTCTTAGAGGAGGGACCTAGTAAGAAAACTAAAAGGCAGTGTAAAGATTGGGAAGAAAATTGAAATGAGAGATCCATCCTGCCACTCCCAGCCCAGAGGTAGGGGTTTCTGAGCCACTGTTCCACCACTCCTGGCCCAAAGGAAGGGGCTTCTGAGCCAATGTCCCACCGCTCCTGGCCCAGAAGAAGGAACTTCCAGGCCACTGTCCATCCTGCCACTCCCAGCCCAGAGGTAGGGGCTTCTGGGCCATCATCCTTGCTGCTGTTCCTGGCCCAGAGTTAGGGGCTTCTAAGCCGCTATCCCACCACTCACAGCTCAGAGGAGGTGAGCCACAGGGGCACCAACAGCAACCCCCACTAAGGGTTGAAATGAGAAGACACATAAATAAGCCTCAAAACCAGACTTCCAGATCACCAACACCAACCCCAAAGGGAAATGAGATAGAAACTCTGATAATGAACCACCTGGACCCCCTGAACTGGCAACAAAAGAGGATCTGGAAAAAATGAAATCAGAAATAATTTCACAGGTAACAGCAGGGATTGTGCACATAGTGCAAGACATGATTAATAAATCCAGAGAGGAGCTCAGGAATATGATGGAATCCCAACATAGGAAACAAATGGGATCCATAAAACAGATGCAAACAGATTTCCAGGAGATCAAAAACTCCATTGAAAGTCTACATGGCAGAATGAGCCAATGTGAGGGCAGAATTTCAGATAAAGAAGATAGATTGCAATTAGTGACCAGGAAAAGAAAAATTGCTTCAAACTTATAAGGGACCATGAGAAATCAATCCAGCAGCTGCTAGACGATGCAAAGAAGAATAACATAAATCTGATTGGAGTCAATGAAGAAACAGGAGAGAGTTCAGATGACATAAAAAAACTATTCAAAGAAGTGATGGCAGAAAACTTCCCAAGCAGGGGAAAAGAACTTGACATACAGATAAGTGAGCCATATAGGACTCTAAATAGCCTTGATCAAAAAAAATCTACACATTGGCATATAATTGTTAAGATTCCAGAAACACAACAGAACAAAGTTCTACAAGCAGTGAGAGAAAAGAAACAAATCACATACAAAGGAAAGCCCATAAGAATCACAGCAGACTTCTCA
>NW_004624811.1:1209239-1223500 GCF_000247695.1 Heterocephalus glaber | reverse complement strand
ACTATATAAAACAAATACTAACGGACATGAAAATTCACATATGCACTAATACAATTGTAGTGGGGGACCTCAACATCCCACTGTCACAAATAGATAGATCAACTAGACAAAAAATAAGTAATGAAATACTAGAACTCAATCAAACTCTTGAACAAATGAACATATGATGATCATTTTATGTATCAAAAGGACTGAACCATGGAATGCCCAGACATATGGTTAGACATTGTATCTGAGTCTATCTGTGAAGGCCTTTCTGGAAGAGTTTAGCATTTGGATTGTGCATTCCTTAATGCTCTACACCTTAATATGGGTGGGCACCATGAAATAGAACAAAAAGACAAGGCAGAAAGGTATGGATTCATATGTTCTGTGCTTGAAGGCTTGACTGAAACTTTGATCTTCTCTTGCTCTCAGTTCTCCTAGTTCCATGCCCTTCAGACTGGCTCTTTAGTTCAAGCCTTTAAATTATAGTACTGGTCTTCATTGTAGTTCCCTAGGTTATAGTAAAGTGTCTCTCCCCCCCCCCTCTCTTTCTCCTATCCTATTGCATTCCAAAGTATGTCCTTTACATACATATTTTATGAAAATCAAAATCTAGTATTTTTTTATTTGTTCACTTATTATTTCATTCCTTGAATGTTTATCAGGTGTAACAAAATAGGTGGATATCTCTGAATATATATATATGTTATACATATACAATAAATATGTGTATACACACATGTATATACACACACATAGACCCTATGGGTTCTCTTGCTAGTTTCTCTGGATAATTTTGAATAACATATTGTATTAACTCTACAGATTTTAAATTACTGATAAGAGTATCACACAGTAAGGGATGAAAATTGAATGTAACCACAAATATATTTAACTTAAATGTAGTATTCTATTAACCACTAAGCTAAATAGATGTTAGAGGATATATAATTTATAGTCATTGAAATATTATTGTTAAAAATAGCTTGGTGCTTGATATAAGTGTAAATACTCTGAATGTTAAACTACTTAATTACTATTTAATTAGAGTAACTAGACTTAATTAGAAACTACTTAATTAGAAAAACATTGTAAAATAAAATTTTGTGCTTAACAGAATTGTTTTTATGTAATTTCTGAGATTACCAGAAAGGTCCAATTTTATAATCCTAAGTATTTATTATAATTATATAGTAATATCAGGTGAAGATCTTCAAATTAAATATTTATGAATAAATATTTATGTGTATGTGAAGATGGGAAATTACATTTAACAAAGATTTTTGTATTTGAGTCTAAGCCTAGTAAAAGGTAAGGGTGTACAGAGCCCCTTGAGGTAAGGGTTTATGCTCAAGTTTGATAATTCAGTCTAATATAAGTTTAAATTTCAGAATTTCATTCAGCTCTAAATTTTTAATTCCATGATTTTCTAAGAAGGAAATGTGACATTGAGATTGTTAGATGCTTATAAAGAACAGTTTGTTAAACAGTTAAGAGATTTTGCAAGAGATCTGGAGTATTCATTACTTCTGTTGTTATACTCACAATGTTTCCTGAAGAGAATGTGTTATCTGTGTTGATGTAGCCCACTGGACTCTTTCTTTATCCATCCCATTTGTCCATACATTTTTGGGACTCAATGTACACCAGTTCCATACATATTTTCTGAAAACCAAAACCCAGTACTTTTTATTTACCAATTTATTCATTCACTTATTGAATGCTCATTTATGCCAGAAAATAGAGGACAACAGTGACTAGATCTATAGATTTGCTTTTGGATATTGATTAGCTTTTTATATTCCCATCCATAGTTCTTACAGCACCCTGCAGGGATGACTAATACAGTACCTTTCATTTGAGTGGTAACTCAATTTCCTGCTTCCACTTTGCCCTTGGAATATAGAAACAACTTCTTGTCCTGCTAATTCCAGACATGGCCTCAAAACTGTGCAGAGAACAATGCCCCAAGCTGCCACTCTCAATTGATGAGAGTTGTCACATGAGATGAAATCTATTTGCCATTATTAGTCAGACATTCTGCTGGAAGGGAGAAAATAAGGGAGGATGGAGCAATAGTTCATGCTGAAAGAAAGAGTAAATTAATATAAATGTAAAAGGAATATGAATAACACTTGAAATAAAAAATTTATTTGATTTTCACCTTTCAAATGATTGACTAGTTTGCCAATACTTTTGTTAAATACTCTGTAAAATACTTAACTCTTTTAGATATAGTTTCACCCAATTATAGTTAGGTCTGTGGCTTCTTTTGTGATTTAAATTATTATATTATTATATTATCATTGGGGTTGGGGGGGTTCTGCATTTTGTTCTGTCATTACTGGACATTTTAGGAATTGAAAGCAAAGTTGTCAACAGACTTAAAAAATATAAATTTGTATAGAACAATCATATGATCAACAAACACTTTAAAATGATTTCAAAAATAAGACAAACATGACCAGTGTTATTTCCACCAAATAGATTTATGGAAAAAGTTTATACTCAGAGTTTTTAGAATTACATATACTCATCCTCCAAAATGTGTATCTGTCACTAATAACATGACAAGGGCTTTATTCCTGGCTGTCCACCACAGGTTTTATGGCTAACCATTACTTTGAAAGATTTAATATATTGATCTTTTATGTACATTGAATCAAGCATATTAATTTCTGGGCCTATTATACATAAAATACATTTATTATTTCTTTAATGTAGAAAATTGAGGTACTTTAGACCGTATGATATTTTTTATGTGAAAATGTATCTCCCTGGCCCATGGAAAATCAGGGACAAACAAAGAAAATTTCACTTAAAATGCAAGATTCTAGGAAAGAGACTAAAGTTATCTGAATTTCATAGGAGACACATTAGGAAAGGGTTTACTTTGGGCTATGAGACATTTTATAAGTGGAATTTGTGGGAGATAATAGTTTTTTCTTTCTGTTCTGGATATTAAACCCTTGTATACTATCCAACGCTGAGCTTTATCCCAAGCCTTAGGCAGAATATCTGAGTGCACAAAATTCAATATATGAATGATGCAGAATCTGTCATGGAAGAATCATATCCCCATTACAAATAAAAGTTGATTGGAAGCACCAATTTATTTCTACCCTCAATCACATGGAAAGAGAATAGTATTCAGACCCCTTATTTCCTTTTATCTTTAGTAGATCCTCATCTCCTCTACTCCGGCTCCCATTTGCCTCATGTTGGACAAATAAAAGAATATCTTATACTGAAGTTTCTGTTTATCCTCCACTAATTAACCCAGGAGTGAAAAAGATAGGAGTCCAAGTTAATTTATACTCTTTTTGTTAATGGTCTTTTCTTACTGCCAAATATTTAAAATTCTGTCTCTAGGTGGCTATTGCCCTATAAATGGTAAACTGTTGAGTTTTTCTTCAACATCTTAATGATTTTTATAAATAATTTTGGTCATTTAAAATCAGATCCTCCAAATGTGGTAATAATTAAAGTATGACATCTAAAAGACTCCACAGATTCCTTGATGATTTGCCCATCCTGGTGTGTGAGCTATGCTCCTCTACATTTTCTTAAGTCTGGAAGTCTCTAGGACTTCTTTAAAGAAACAAAATGAGCAGAAGTGGAACTGTGCTATGTCTCCAATCTGGCCCTACAGAGGCTGGTGGCTTCCTCTTTCTGGGAATGCTTGTGTGGAGATTTTCCCTGTCAGAACCCAACCACCATACTAGAGGCACCCTTTCTGCACAGAAAGGCTACATAACAGTGTTCCAGTATTCAATGTCAGATGAGATCTTAGTCAACAGCCAGAAGCTACTTCTAGTCATGTAAGAGATGTTTTAGACCTCCAACTCAATGAAGTACCAGGGATATCTGGCTGCAAATTAATGGTGAACCAGAAGAAAAGACTGCTCGGTAGAATTGAGTCAGCTCACTGACTTACATTACACAATAAATTATTATTATAAGCTACTATTTTTTTAGCTATTTCTACACAGAATTAGAAAACTAGAAGTTCAAATGTGAATTAAACAGCAGAATGATTAATTTCTCATTAAATCAAATTTTATCTTTCCTTGATTATATTTTGCATTACATTTTCAGCTTTAACTTATACATAATAATATAAAATTGTACATATTAATGGAGTGCCATATGATGTTTTGATATACGTATACACATTGCATAATGTTTAAAAATAAACATATCTGCTTTCTCAAACACTTTCCATTGCTTTATGAAGAAAACATTGGAAATCTTTTCTTCTATTTGTGAAATATACAATACATATTTGGAATCTATACTCACACTTTGTGGAACAGCACACCAGAACTTCTCATTCCTATCTAATTGAAGCTTAAAACCCATTAATCCACCTCTCCCTCTCTCACCCTCTCCATTACTCTCCACAGCATCTGCTAACCACCATTCTACTCTCAACTTCAATGCTATTTGCTTTTGCAGATTCCACATATGAATGAGATCATACTTGTCTTTCCATGCCTGGCTCATTTCACTTAGCCTAACGATCTCCAGTTCCATCTATGCTGTTGCTAATGACAGAACTTCAGTTTTTCTTATGGATTACTGTATTTCATTGTTATATGTACCACACTTTTTATCCATTTACCAGTAGAATGTGTTATTTAATCTCTTGGTTACAATGAATTGTGGAGCAATAAATATGGGACTGGAGATGTCTCTTTGACATACCAATTTCATTTCCTTTGAGTATATACAAAGCATTAGGACTGCTGGATCAGAGAGTAGTCTATTTTGGATTTTGAAGAACCTCTGTACTGTTTTCCATGGATAAGTAGAGTAATAGCTCTATTCAGCAATATTATAGTAACGATTGCAATACTGATATTCCTATTAGTTGCAACTGTAAAATGTTAATGAAATATGAGCATATTCTTATTCAGACACTAAAAGGGACATTATAGAGATGAGGAGAAGTGGCTGCCAGATCCAGTCTCCCTCTTTCCTTTCCCTTCCCCCAAACACACAGTTATACTCAGCCAGGAAACTGAAAGCAGTGGAATGTAACTGGCAGTGGTAATGCTGATATATTCTTTCCTGTGCCAAAACAGTCTCTTGGCTATATCCACAGCACTGTTGCCCAAACAGAGGATCTTCTGTTTTAAGGCTGAGCATGGCAATGATTCCAGTCTTTCGCCTTCTTCTTCTTTTACCATTTAAATTAGTAGAAAACATTTCCATATTTTGCTTTCTAAAGACTTTTGCATGAACAGAAATGATACCTATATTTACAAGTTCGAGGAGACAGTTAACCCGTGAAATAATTGCTGCAGGTGGCAAAGTGATATATCATTCTAGGACACTGGATTTAAATGACTTGGGCTTCTTACTAAAATGCCCATTGTTTTCATTAATACCTTCACCCTCTGGGGCCTTGTTTTCCTCTCAATGCTATTTAGAACCCTAATGCACCATGTGCTAAAATCATAGCCCTTGGTACTCAGAAGCATAAAGCAGAAGTAACAGGCTGAATCAGTACTGATCTTGGAAAACACAGTCTGCTTAGACAGAAGTCAAAGAGAGAAAATTGGCAAGAATGAAGAAATCAGACAGCTTCATGGAGTGTCTCAGTGGGAAAACCACTGAGGAAACACTTGAGAGCTGAAGGTAAATGACACAGGATCCACTTTTTCCATGGAGACAGTTTAGAGATATTTTGATGTCTGTCTGTCTGGAATATTTTAGTTGAAATCTGCCTAGATGTGCAAGGAAATAATTCATCTTGGGAACTCCCATTCATCTCTGAGATACTTTGTGTTGTGAACCATGTCATTTTTTTTCTGTCACTGTGAGCAGGAACCAAAAATACATTTTTATTCATGTAGATTCATACAAATCAGAATAACAGAGTTGAAAAATCTCTAGCAATTTCACACTTAATCTTATGCAAGTTTTCCTAGCCTGGATAACCCTTTTCATTTGTAGTTAGCTCATGTTTGTTGACATTTCATCTATATTTACTAATAGAAGTTACTCAGTCCCCATTATGCCTAATTTTTTCAACCTTAATTAAAATATTCTGAAAAAAATTTCTGGTAACATGAAAAACGACTTATGTACAAAGGAGTAAGTATAAAAAGAATGACATTGACAATATTAATATATACTGCTATTAGGACACAAAGGGAAATTTAACAGATGGGTTAATTCTAATATGACAGAAATTTCTGAGAGTGGAAATATACTTTTATCTGTTGTAAAATGTTAAACATTGCCCATTATGTGGGGCATTGAGTATATGTCATAATGCATAATATTTTTACAGCAGCTTATATTAAAGATATTAGTAATTTTATCTAGTTTTAGAGAAGTAGATAGAATTTTAGGATGAGAGAAATAATATGAATATGAATTTGCTTCAGAGAAAGCCATATTCAAATTTTACTCTATTATTTTCTACTTGTCTAAACTTGATCAAGTAACTACCTATATCAATACATAGAAATTATTATTTTGTTATTGTGAGGTTTATTTTTGTCATCAGTACTATAATTTTTCTTACTCAGGGAAAATCATATTATTATGAAAAAATAAAGGGGATTTTCAAAACTACATGATATGAGTTTGTGATAAGCAGAAGTTAATAATCTCATTTTTAATTTTAATACACTTTTAAGTTCAGAATTAAATCAAGTTGTCATATTCATTACTTCCACTTATTCATAATAAGTCCTTCAGAGTCATAAAAGTGTAGCATAATCAAGTTTCTGTCAGTTTTGTGTTTGAGGTAACCCCAATACAGATTTATCAGCCTAATAATTCCATCACTAAACTACGTGATGAATGTATATTTGTCAGTAGCTTCCTAGTCTGGATTAGAATTTAATCCATCAGTTTGACAAATGATCTTCCTGTAGATGTTTTAAATTACAAAAGATCTTTACCCAAATTCTTTTCAGTTGAATTATTATCTTCTGTATACCAGAGCCTGTGCCTGATATTTTCTCATTATTCTTCAGGTTGCCTAAGAAAGGATTATGCACAAGATTAGTGATGAATAAATACTTGGTGATTTATTATAACAAGGACATAAGACTGATAATTTTCACTCTTTCTTTATCTAAAATTCAGACTTCATAACTCTAGAAGACTGATCATTGGTCCTTGAATTGATTGTAATGTTAGCACTGATTAGACACAGAAATAGAGTTTGGTATCTGTGGCAGTCCTCTGGTCTTTTGGAGAATAAGATTTTCACTATGAAAATTATATATGGATATTTGTGTATAACGTACATATGTAATACATATAAAATGTGCTTAAGTCAATGCTTTATGAAACAAAGTAACTATTTAATTTGAAGAAGCAACATTTTTAAGGCAGATTAATTTTGGTGAGGTAAATAACGGTGAAATAAGGTCTCCATTTAGTTTTATCAACCTAAGAGCTAGATTTAAGAAATAATTGGCTCAATAAGAATTTTCTGATTTAGATATTGTTCAAACTCCTGAAATTGGGCCAAGGATTTAGCTCAGTGGTTCTACCATCTGCCTCACAAGTGCAAGGTCCCAAGTTCGATCCCCAGTACTCCTGGAATTACTCTATGAGTGAAATGTCATTTTTAAATCACACAACAAAAATTATGTATAAACAGAAATATATTGTCACATTTTGTTGAAATAATATGGTTATTAAAATGGGGCCATACTACAGATATTGTTTTGTAATATATTTTTAATTATATAATAGATCTTGATATATTATTTCTATGCTAATATATAGGTATATACCCTTATTCTATATTCCTAAATATAAAATTCATATTAAAAAATTGAAAATTTATACTATATATATGTGAACATATAAATAATATATATATGTATATGCACAAATCTGAAATTTTGCTTTTTGTTTTCAATTTTTCCATCCCTTTATGCCTCCACTAATTTTTTGCTTCTTCTGAATTAAGAACTGTTTGGTGTTTTGTTTTATTTAATCTTTCATTATTTTGCCATGTTTTCATATTTAAGCACGAAACATAAGGTACAATCACAGTCTACCTAGTAGAGTCAATATTACATCACTGTATACCACACACCTGACCAAACTTCCACTCTTTCACTCTACCTCAGTTTACAACCAGCACATCAAATTTCATAGTCTCTTTACATTTTATAATTCTCACTCACAAATGTAATAATCCTACTCTACTATAATTCTGTTTACCTTCACATTCCAACCTGTCTTTTATATTGTTGATAATGTGCATATGACTACCTTACTAAGTCCATCTTTCCCTTTATTTTTGCTTTGAACAAAGTTAAATTTAAATAAACAACAGTAAGAAAAACTTTAGTGTTTTATATTTGCATATTTTGACCACTGTGATAGTTTATAGTTTAAAATCAGTCCATATAGTGTTTTATTTTCCTTCAAGATATAAAGCTCAATGCTCCTCCTCTTGAGTTTTGGTTGGACTTGATGACTTGCTTCTACTGAACAGAATACTATGAGAGGATAGGACCCAACAGACACTACAGCATTCTCCTCAATTTCTCTCTTGCATCATTCACTCTTTAGGAAACTGTCATAACAATAGGACTCTCAAACAGCCTTTGCAAAGATTCATATGCACAAGAACTGTCCTACCACCTGACAATAACCAGCCAGGCATGTGAAGGAGCCAAGTTGGAAGCCTGTTGATTTTCCAGCTCCAGCTGAATCTCAGCTGACTTACAATGTTACTGAAATTCTCAATGTAGTCTCAGAAATATCTTGAGCAGTTATGCTGTTCCTGGAGGCCTGATACTTCTTTGTAAGATCATAAATATTTGGGGGTAACATGTTACACAGTTTAAATAACCAATGCAACCATCTTTGATGGTTTGTACTTAATAGTTTCTATCATTTGGCATGAAAGGCAACATTTAGTACTTATTGCAATACAAAAACATTGCACATATATGCATATATATATATATATATATATATATTCATTCAGTATAGAATTTTATTTTTCTTTTGCATTGGAAGAACTGTTCATAATTTTCTAGCCTGAATTGTTTTTTAGGTGAAATAAGTAGCAAATGATACAGCTGTGTTAAGTGGTTCAGGGAGAAAAATATGAATTCCTGTATGTATTAATTAGTGATAGGAGTATAATCAAGGGCTCTGGAGAATTAATTTACCTCCATTTATTTATTTTATTACAATTGATTTACTAAACTTTGTATATCTACTACAAATAATTCCAGTAAATTTTATTTTCAGAAATAATTCAGTTGTTCTAAGAGTTGTGGTAAGTAGTTTCTTGACTTATATTTTTAATCTTTTGTTCGTGATTTCTCTCCTTTCCCTTTTGTTTTGTATATTTGAATTTTTGAGATTTATTGTTAGCTTTTCAATATTGATTTTTCTAATATAAGCTTTTTTATTTATTTACGTTTCAGTTTTTGTGTTCTAGCTCACAAAATTCTGTTTTTGTGTTTAATAATTCTGTTTTTCAGCTTGTTGGCATACAAGCCAAAGAAAAAACATACATAATTAAAGGTGTACCTCATAATTTTTGATGTATGTAGACAGCATGAGATGATTATCACAAACTAGCATCTCTATTATTTCATTGTTACTTTTAAAATGTGAAAACATTTAATATTTTCTCTTTTACAAAATTTCAAATATATCATATGGTATATAGTTACCATGCCACACATTTTTAGATCTGCAGAGTTTATTCATCCTGTGTACTGAAATTTCATATCCTTTGTCTAACACCTCCCCATTTCAACCATAACCCACCTCCAGAAACCACTATTCTGCTCTCTGATTCTCTATACTATACTTACTTTTAGACCTCCATAGATCTTGCTGTCTAATCAAAGCCTTTTGAAGGCATTGTGGATATGATATCTCCAGAATTATTAGGTGTTTATAATAGCGCGGCTATGACATTTATACTTGTATCATTTTGCCAGATTTATGTCTTTTTTATATTATTTCCCTATGCATATTAATGTCTTATTCCATTACATTCTGATATACAAGTTTTCTTGTACATCACAGCACATAGACAATATTATTCTCTGGTAAATTATATGAAATTCTTCCTGATTTTGTTTTTTCTTTTTTTCTTCACACAGGTACAAGCAATATCTTCCTATTGTACACTGTAATCATTCTAGGTTGATTTTTTTGTAGATGTATTATGTGCCTCTTCCATATGTAATCTTATGTGTTTTTGTTTTTCAGGATAGCTTCTTAAATTATTGATTATAACTTTGTTTTGTTGTTTCAGTTTTCTTTTGAGAATGTCTCTTGAATGTATTTTCTTTATCTTACTATTTTTTTTCAGTTTTACCTGAATCATTTCAATTAATTATACCTATTTGAAATAATATTCCCTTTATAATCTCCATTAATTTTTAAATAACAGATGCTACACCTGTTAGCTGTAGCAATTCAGATAGTTTAGTCTTTAGCCTGTTGCCTTGTTACTGTTATATTTCTTTTTTATTATAGTTTGCCTTTATATTTTGTCTCATGAACCATTTTTTGATTTTATTAGTACATCTTTGGAGTACATAATGATTACATTCACTGTAGGGAATTGGTACATGTATATAAAATATTTAAATTCCTTTCTCCCCACCCTCCAACCACCTTCTATTTTTTCATTATCAGATCCATTTATTTATCTTATAAGATCTTATAAAGTTAATTATCATTTATAAAGATTGAAAACCAGACTAATAGGCCAAAGAACATATAAAACATGTAAGAGAGTTATACTAAGTCAGGGTACACTTTTAGATACATTGTCCACACTTTATTACAATGTCTTTTTTTTTCCTTTCTCTTTTATGCACCATTTTTAAATTTAGGGGTTTTTTTTGTTGTTTTTGTAGTACTGGAAATTGGAACAGGGCCTTCAAACTGAGCTACATCCTTACTCCTTTTATTTTGAGACAAAGCCTCAATAAGTTGATAAAGTGCTCAGGCTGAGCTTGAACTCGCAAGCCTCCTGCCTCAGCCTTAAGAGTCCAGGGATAACAGCTGTTTACCACCACTCCTGCTTACGTTTTTAAATATTAAATTATTGTTTTCATTTCTTTTGTGGACTTCCTTGGTAAGGGTACAATACATGTATGGAGCTTAGACTTGACTTCTCTTTGTTGCTTATTTCAATGGGAAAAAAATATTCTTGAAGTTTTACAAGAGAATGTTGGCTCAACATAGCATAGCACTAGAATTCAGATTTCTTATATTTTCATCAAGGGTGGAAATTATTTCTTCAGAGGCTATGAGAGATCTAGACTCTGTTTCACTCTTCTACTTTCACATGAAATTTCCCTTTACCTTGTCACTAGTTTCTGCATTCCACTCATTGGAGATTATTTTCTCAACAATTTCTCCTTGGTACTTTACTTTGCCTCTAAGAGAGGGTCAGTTGTGAATGTTGAAAATTCATAGGATGCAATTTTTTACTTCTTTAGGTTTAGTTCCATTACTTCTGTGCAATTTACTGTGAGTCTTTTCACTCATATATGTGAGTGTACAGAACATATCCTAGTTCTACCTTTATACTAAATTGACTCTCTGAATTTTTAATTGAGTGCACATGATTGTTTCTTAAATTCTCCTATTCTCAGAGCCATTAGGTATCCTACAGCTTTCATTATTTTCTCCTACACAGATGCTGATATCGTACTTTAATTGTTTTTAGGTAATGGTGACCTATCTTGCCCAGTTGGGGATATTTCATTATTTAATTACATTTTGGAAATTAGAAATAGATAACTGGTTTTAATATGGCAGGTTATCTTTTCATAGGGTGAATCAGAGAAATTAAAAAGTAAATTATGGTACTGATGTGAAAATTTTTCAGTTTTCCACCTATGTGATATTGTAGTTTTACTCTTATTAAAATATTTTGTTGGATCTAATCATTATTAAATGATCAAATCAGTGCACGGCATTGTATAAGAGGGGTGGAAAATTTTAATGTCACTTCATTAAAAATAAATATGCAAAAAAATCAGGAGAATTTTGGATTAGGTGAATGTGAATCAGCTAAAGGTAATATATGCTTATTAGCTATATCTTACATCAAGAAATAATAATTATAGGCATGGTGACACAGGACTATAATCCCAGAGTCTGGATCACTGGGGCAGGTTAATAACAAGAGCAAGTTCAACCTGGTAGAAGTAAGATGTAGCTCGATGAAGTCCCTGGATTGAATTGCCAGTACTGCAGGAAAAAAAGATGAAAATAACAGCTATTAAAACACAAAACAAAACAAAAGACAAAAGAAAAAGAAAAGTAAAGGGAAAATCAGAAATGGTCTCTTTTAGAATGATTGGCTATCTTTTATTATTAGCTCTGTGCTTAGACATGATACCAATGTAAAATATTTTGCATGTTATAATGCTACTTATCACACATATCATACCATGGGAAATGCTTGTTGTCTTAGTTATTTTTCTAGTAGCTGAGATAAAATACCCAACACCAAAGTTAAAGGAGGAAAAGTTTGCTTGGCTAGCAGTTTGTAGAAGTTTAGTTCATAGTTGGCTAGCTCCAAGGCAGGGTGGCATGGCAGAGGGACATAACAGAGGAAAAACAGTTCATGGTAGGCAGAAGGCAGCAAGCAGCTAGCAACAAGAAACAACCCTCCTTCTGTTCCTTACACTCTATTCAGGCCACTCTTAGGATGGTTTGCACTCATACCCATAGTGGGGCACCCTTAATCCTAGCATTGCACCATGAATCAACCCCAGCATCACATCTTTGATCCCATTATCACACCCCCCAAATCCAACCACTTCCAAAAAACCTCACTTATGTCTGAAAAGATTTGGGGGGACATGTACATACAAGCCATAACACCGCCATTCTTATGACTATGGTGATGTTTATAGGGCCCAATAACATGATCTCTGTAATCTAGTGTTTGCGTATGTCTGTGTAAATATGTACATATATGTATGTTTGCAGGCATATGTATGTGTATATGGAGATATTACCTAAAAGATAGAAAAAAAATCACTAAGTCACATAAACTGATAAGGTAACTACATGGCTATAAGGTATTTTACTTTTTATATTTATATAATTAATTATGACACACTGAAAGAAATTACTACTTTAGGCATTTTGATATATGTCATGGAAGAATAATTGTATTGCATTCAATAAATGTGTTTTTTTTCTAATGTAACCTGTTTTCTAAGAATATTTCATTTATGTATATAAAAATCAAATCTGTTAATTAAAGTCAAGAATATGACAAAGAATATCAGATAAACTGGAGAAAAGACTGACTAATAAAATAATATATTGGAAGAAAAGAGATTGGTTTAAAGGAAGAGATAAACAGATATAAAAATAGATGGATGGATGGAGAAAATCTAGTCATGGATACATGCCAAACTTTCCTGCTCAGTGCCTGGTTTTCCGAACTTACTGATACAGCAATATTTTCTGGAGTGAATATAGTGTCTACTATCTAAAATGGAGACATGAAATTGAAACAACTATTTCTCTGTACAATCCCTCACATACTATCACCTCTTTAGTAGTCTGACTAAATCTGACACATTGCTAACCATAATATTGCACAGTTTGGTATAAAATTTTAATTATTATTAAGATTAACAACAAAAAATGACTAAGTAGAAAGGGTGTTTCCATGCTAGATTATTTAAAGCAGAATTTCTGACTTGTTCTTTTTTTCAAAATTGACCTACCTGACCAGCTTTCCACCAGCCACCAGGACAGGGTGAGGAGGACCACCCCTGGCAGGCACACCAGCTGACAGCTTGGGCATGCGGGTGCCTCCAACAATACCCCCTCCCCCAGCCTCTGGACTTTTGGCTGTGCAGCTACTTGGTTACACACTGCAGAGGCACAGGGGGACAAAAGCCATTGTCCTGAGCTCCAGAAGTGAACAACAGAGAGAGTGCCTGTCTCAGGCTCCCTGATGAAAACAAGCCCACTGGAAAAGTTAAGGGAATCTCTGCAATAAAGGCACACCAGACCACCATGATTGGTAAATTGGAGGGATTATCAGCTCCCATTGGAAACTGGTCTTTCTTCAGGGGAAAAGCAGCTGAAACCTGCAGTAGAAACTTGCAGAGTGCAAACCTGCAGGAGGACAGAGAGCTCAACTTGGGATTTGCAACCAGAAATCTACCTGAATCTCACAGGTCTGGGACTAGCTTACTGAGACTCATTGACTTATAACTGCACACTGCTGCCCACATTGTCTATTGTGACAGCAGAGACACACCTTGAAGGAG
>NW_004624811.1:1055630-1189412 GCF_000247695.1 Heterocephalus glaber | reverse complement strand
AATTCAAAAATGGGCATCTGAAATGAACAGACATTTCTCAGACAAAGTAAAAGAAGCAAATAAATATACGAAAAAATGTTCAACAGCACTGGTAATTCAAGAGATGCAGATGAAAACAACATTGAGATTCCACCTCTCCCCAGAAAGAATGGCTGCTATCAAGAAATCATCCAATAACAAATGCTGGCAGGGGTGTGGAAAGAAAGGAACCCTTCTCTATTGTTGCTGGGAGTGCAGACTGGTGCAACCGCTATGAAAATCAGTTTGGAGACACCTCAAAGAACTAGCCTTAGAGGTCCCATTTGACCCAGCTATTTCCCTGCTGAGTATTTTCCCAAAAGAATTACAAGAATCATACCACAGAGATATATGTGTACCCATGTTTATTGTGGCACAGTTTGTAATAGCTAAAGCTTGGAAACAGCCCAAGTGCCCATCAACTGGAAAGTGGATAAAGAAGATGTGGGTTTTTTTAATAAAATGGAATACTACTCAGCCATAAAGAATGAGAAACTGGAGTTATTTATAGATAAATGGATGCATATTGAGGCCATACTCCTAAGTGAAATAAATAAGACACATGTGTAAATACCGAATAGTTTCTCTAGTGTGAGAAACTGAGAGTGTAAATAAGGACTAAAAGGATTAATAACTAATAATTGATACTTTGAAATAGGAAAAGGTCCAAAGGGGTAGGGGTGGTGGGAGGGGAAGGGGAAAGGAAAGAATGGAAAGGAAAAATTATGAGAGAAGGAAAAATATGGAAATGAAGTATGTAAATAGGGAAAGGTCTAGGGGTAAAGGGTGCACAGGTAATGGGGAAAAAAATAACCAAGATACATTATGTACAGGGTCAAGCACCCAAAGATAAATCTAAATATATTGTGTATCTAAAATGTACCAATAAACTTAATGAAAAAAAATTGACCTACCTAACATTACTACCCTTATAAATCACCCTCTAATCTTAGTAAACATACTGTAAGGATATCCATGAGAAGTGGATGAATTATTTACAACCAATCTATTTACTGTAGCTGCACCATTTTTTCTTTCTCTCACATTCAATGCAAGTGAAGTAAGATAACATTTTTTGTAATAATTGTCTTCAATCCTCTGTAGTTTACATTAAAAAAATCAGTTATTCACACAAGCATTTTACTAAATTTATACTAATATGCAGAAACATACAATGATCATGTACAAACAAGTTCAAACATAGCAGAGTAAGTAACAATGCATTCAAGGAAGAAAATCTCACCAAAGCAGCAGAAAGAAGATATTCACACCACTTTTCATGAGAATCACAATCTTGAATTTTAGCACTACGCATTTATATTGTGTATTTTAAAATTTATGTTACCTACAATGTGAACTCTATATCTGGCCTCTTTTTCAATATTACATCTTTGAAACATCCATAATTCTATGAGAGATGGCAGTTTGTTCATTCTCATTACTGTGTGGTCAGCCATTGTCTGAAGAAAACAAAAATGCGTTTATATTTTCAATTTTCAATTGGAAATAGAATCTCATTTAGTTTTTGACTATTGTGGATAGTAACAATATAAATATTCTCATAATGTATTTATAAGCAGATATTTTCATTTCTGTTGATATATTTACCCAAAAGGAGATTTGCAGCTTCACTGGCCACACGTTTAGATTTGGAAGCTACTACAAATATTTTTCCAAAATGGTCCTAACAACTTATGCTTTTGTCAGGAAAGTACAAAAGGTCTGTTTTCCTCCTCTTCCAAGTTCTTTCCTACTCTGAGTGTTGCCCTTTAACTCATATTTTTGTTTTGCTCTAAAAGTTTTAATCTCTCTCTCTTCTCCCTCCTTCCTTCTGCCTCTATATCTCTGTTCATTACTCTTTTTATTTCTTGTTCTGTCTTTTTTATTTTAGCCACTCCAATGGTATGTTTTAGTGTTTCATCATATTTTTAAGTGTGCACTTACCTAAACAATACATTTATTGCTCATCTGAATACTCACTAAAGCACCTATTTTGTCATTTTTTTGGACTGCATTTTTATTAATTGAATTTTCTTATTATTGAATTTTTTATAATTCTAGATATAGCACAAAATAATGACCCGAGAGATGTTGTGATTTGCGCTTTTTACTGCATTAATAATACCAGTTGATGATTATTTTCTTAATCTTAATTTAGTCTAATATATCAATCATCTATGCATACTAGCTTTTATGTCCTTTTAAAGAAAGATTGGTGGATTTCAAAGTTATAATATTCTCCTATTTTCTTACAAAATTTGATTATTTTGTTAGTGAACTTAGATAAATATTGCTTCTAAAAGTTTTTCTATGTATGATGTAAGGTAGGGATAAGTTTCCAATTTATTTTGAACCAGCACTAACACTGAAAAGCTATTTTTCCATATTCCATTGGATTATCAATTTTGTTGCATGTCAGTTGTGTGGGTAGATTTCTGTTTCTCAATGGTCTATTTAGTAAAGACATTTGGTAGTGTGATTTCTCCAGCTTATTCTCTTTAATGATTGTTATTCTTTGAAACATGCTGTCAACTAACACATACATGTAGGATTTAAATTTTCACTGGAATTAAGTTTGCCCTGATTAATTTGCTTAAAATTGAATTTTTAATCAAATTACTTGATTCTTCCAACCTAAGAATATGTTGTATTTACCTCTGTTTGTTTCATATTTAATGCTTTCTACATGCCATTATACAGGTCTTTCAGATCTCTCAGCTTTGCTCTTAGGTATCTAATGATTATTGATGCTATTAAAATAGTACTATGTTTGTGCCGGGGATTTAGCTCAGTGGTGTTGCCGCCTGCTCACAAGCAAAGATCCTGAGTTCGATCCCCGGTACCAAAAAATAAATAAATAAATAAATAGTACTATATGTTATAATATACAATTTTCTACTCTTGTATACAATAATACAATTCATCTCTGCACATAGACATTTTATCAAATGTTTTGATGAATTTAGTATTATATTTATTAATGAAATCAACTTCCAGAATGGTTGAACCAAGTGGCTGACAGCTGTAAAGCTGGACAAAACTATAAAAAGCAAGAGCAGGGAATATAACTCTCCTAGCATGCAGAAGGCCTTGAGTTCAATCTCCAGTACCACAAACAACAGCAAAACTATAAATCATACTTATTACAGAGTTATGGAATTTAATCAAATGTATATAATAAAATGAGAAATTTTGGGTAAAACAACATAGTCATAAATATTTCTGCTTAAAGCTTCTCCCATGTCTCCTAGGTCTAGATGTGTAATAATTCAACCAGCCTGGGGCAGATTGTGAACATAACTTTTGCCACCACCAGAAGGGAGAGATTGATTGAGATGGTGCCATTTGAAGTGGTAACATTCATGACAAAGTAACAAGAAATAAGTGGCTTCTATCTTGAGATCATGAATCTACCTAGGGACTATCAATGATGGACAAGGAGATGAGGAACCCATGTATTCATCAGAAGTTGTGTGCATGTGCTACATAAACCATGCATAAGTGTCAATCACCTGCACATCTCTGGCAGAAGAAGCCTGCAATGTCCAAAGAGAAGCCAGCTAAAAGTAATATGTGATGAGAACTTAGAAATGACTAGAAATTTGAATATGATCCTTGGCCACACACAGATCCATCAGAAACTAGATGAAGCCTTAATGTCTTATAATATTTGAACACAACCTCTGACCAATCTTTGATTTAAAAATATGCTATGTAAATACATGGCTTCCCTGTAAGGCATGAAGTTTAAAATTAAAACGAGAAAAAATAAACTTAGTGAAGCTATCTGCAAATGCACATTTTCAGGAAACCAAGAAAAGAATTACTCATACTTTGAACCAGGTATAAAATGCAAGGAATGGCTTTGGAGGACTCTGAACAATGAATAATCTTAGTTAGCTGAGGACCATTGGCCTCTACTGTCATCTTTTTCCTGTTATCTTTTTCCTATAGTATTCCTGGCCAGAGTGGATATGGGAACTTGGGGACATACAGGGAGCTCCAGAGAAGCTCTCTATTTTTGGCTCTATACATGAGAAGACACACTAAGGACAATCAGAGAAAGTGAGGAGACCCTCTCCATTTGTCCTTCTTTTTCTTTTCTCCACTACTTCTTGTCCTACACCCTCCCATAGTAACATTGGTGGCAGCCATGACAAGAAGTTGGAGAAAATCAAACTCAAAGATGAGAACATTTTCTGCTCCTGTTACTGAATCTAGTTTTAAGTAGATGACATGATCACATCATAGTGCTTTTTAAATTTTGTCTCTAAACTTCTCTCATCTTTTGAATTAAATTTTTATTCTTACAATGAAGTCTTCAATTATTATAATTTGAACTACTTTTAGTAAATATGACACAAATGCAACAAGATATCATCTTACTATTTATACAAATTTCAAAATAGCTAAATATTTAGGGGAGCATTTTTTGATGATAAAACTGTATAAAGGCCAAGGAATTGATTACCATGCAACTCAAGATAGAATTAATGGACAGCAAGTGGATTGTCATTGGTCCTGTGATCAGTAGTGATCAGGGCTCCTCAAGTGATGGAAATAAACATTCATTTTCTTAAGCAGTTCTTATACAGGTGCTCTCTCTATAATGACATATTTGGCTGTGTTATGGTTTGATTCTTCCCAAAAATAACTCATGCTAAGATTTAATTCCCAGTGTAACAGTGTTAAGCAAAAGTGGAAACTTTGAAAAGTGATTAGTCCTTAAGAGAAATTTATTCTTCCCTCATAAGAGTGTGTTAGTTACCCAGAGAAACAATTGGGATAAAATTGAACTTAGCTTCTTAAGCTTCCTCCTATTTCCTCTCTCATCATGTGAACAAATCTCCCCTTCTTTTGTGCTACAATGTAGCATGATGCCCTAACCAGACGCCAAATAGAAGTTGGTGCCAATGTTCATAGACTCCCTGTTCTTAACAACTGTGATCTCAAATGAGTTTCTTCTATTTTTTATTACTTACCTTGTTCAGATATATAGGGGGGATGGGAAAAGGGAAGTTACCAGAACCTCTGCCGTGGGCCCTGGTCTCCTGTGAGCCACTACAACACAAAGCTGATTAAGGATAAAGACAAGAAATGAGACTTAGAGAAGAAGCTGGGTTTTGGGCCTGATCGGTGCTGCTCTAGGAAGCAAAGACAAAGGCACCCTGAGCATGACACTATTTATTGGGTTCATAGGGAGTATCAGATGATTCAGATGGTGATGATAATCCTAAATTGACAAGGATCTTATAATAGGAGGAAGTATCAGATGTTTCAGAGGGTGGTAGTAATCCTTTGACCATGAGGATCTTATGCTGGTGAGGATCTTAGGTTGATGAGTAGCTTAAATTGATTAGGAGAGTGAGATAAGCAAAATATTCTAACAACAGTAGGTGGGATCAGTTAATCTGATAAGGAATTTATCCCTCCCCAGATGAAATCTTTCTCTTTTTGTATTACTACTTGGTTCTCAAATAACCAGGATGCCTTCAGCTGATATAATCTTGTCCTTGAGCATCACACCCTCATGGGACTATTGAGACTTCAGACAGCCTTAATCATAACTTAATTGTGAAATGATTTTTCCCCAAAATTATGTAGAATGGCTCCTAATGCAAATATTTTGTTATAACTACAGAAAATTTAAAGAAAAAACTGCACATTTACGTCTTATGCACCTTTTGTCAATGTGTTATTTAAAGACATAGAATAATCCCTAAGTTATATCTCTAATTATAGTACTTAGAAGATGGAAACAGATAACACCTGTCTTCTGATCTAATGTTACAATAATGGATCAAACTAAACCTGAATACTGAATATATAACATTATATGTAAGGGAAAAGAAAATCCTCTCTCTTCATTATACATATTTATATTAGAAATTCCTTAATCACATCAGACAAATTATCTTCATTCTATAATATTCTTGGAATTTAAAATGCCATTTTATTTGCATCTCTAGGTGCAACTGTTGAGCTTATAATATTGAAAGCTTGTACATGTATATATTAGTTTTAGCAGCAAATTGTTAGTGGTATTCCTCCATTTTCCCTCTTGGTGGAACACATAGGTGTGGCCTAAAACATCCTCATTGTCCAACATTACTTCCTCTAGATGCTTTGTGCTCCTTTTAGATCTAGAAACATTTTTACAAATCTAGAAATGACTATTGCTTATCAAGTGCCTACTATAAATTTGAAGTTCATTATCTGTAATGCTTGAAATAAAACAGATAAGGTCAATATTTCACAAATTACAAAATTGAGATTCAAAAAATTTGACAAAGATCAGATATGATGAGTTACACTTGCATTTTAGATTTGCTTGATGCATTCATTCATTGATTTATTCCATATCACTGCTAGCTGTCATACCAGATAATGGGTGTATTCTGACAATAAGAGACAGCCAATGTCCCTACTTTCTTGAATATAGCATGTAAAGACTACATAAAGGTTAAGTTACACATGAGCAGGTAAACAATAATACCCTCATAAATGTACAATCACAAGCTACATGTATGTACTAGAGAAACACATAGTGAAATTATCTTTCATAGACATTGCTAATTGACTTTGGCAGAGATTAATATGTCTTGAATAACTCTTGGCATTACACAATATAACCCTTCACATTTGCAGTGGTGCAGCATCTGTTTAGATGGGACAAGCATTTCTGTAAAATTGGCTTCAGAATGATTTAACCAGAATACTACCTCACAGGATGAGGTATTAATTAGCACTCATAACATCAGTCAGTACTTCAATCATCCACAGACATAAGCCTAACCCTCAGTGTAATAAGCAGGCTGTATGGGGACTTCAGAAGCAGAGTTTTGAAAGTCTCTTCATGAAAAATTGATTTAATTGATTTTTCATGTTTATAGTCTAAGACAGTGATTCCCAGCTTATTCTAATAAGAAAGTCCCCTTTTAATTTTGCAAACATACACATTAAATGCATTTCTTATAATTCTGGATTGAGAAAACTCAAGTATGATAACTTTCATAGTATCAGGAATAGTAAATTTGCTTGCATTTTATTAATTAGTAAAACATATAAATATATGTAAAATCTATGCGTGTTTGTTTTCTAAGTATGATTATGACTACTTTCCTTGGGAGTTAGGTCTCCAATCCATAGTTTCAAATGCCTTGATTTCATCATTTGTTAGTTGTGTAATTTGGGGGAATCACTTAACTTTTATGCACCTCACCATTATCATTTATGAAAATGGTTACAAAAAAAGCATATAACTCATTCAACTTGTCAACAAGGCTTCATGAAATACGCATATATGTGTATAATTGTGTATGTGCATAGATGTATTTTTAAACATTTAAATAAAGTTATCATTAGATTTTTAAAAATATTTTATATCTAAAAGGAGCACAAAAATCTAGAGAAGGTGCATCAGAGTTCACTGGAGTAACCGCTTTAATAATCTATATATATATTTAATTAATTATATATATGATTTATAAGCTAGGCTTACAATGACCACCCAGAGAGTCAGATGCAGATGAGTGCAAAAGGGCCATCTCCACTGGAGAAGCACAGGATCCACTCAAAGATGGGAGACCTGGAATTCACTTTAGCATTCCACTGGAATCTGTACCTGGAAGCCAAACAGTCTACTTTGGAAGGCTTAAGAGTCTGAGCTGGAAGGCTGCAGTGTTTATCCTGAAAGTCTAAAAACAGATATCCAAAGGCAATGGTGAAGACTGGAACTCTTTCAAAGATGTACAAGTGAGACTTCCTTCCTCTCTCCCCTTTTACTCCATCTAGGCCACAAACCTGTTGGTTGGTGTCACTCATACCCAGGGTGGATCTTCCCTCTTTGGTTAAGTCCATCATTCATTCACGCCTAGAGCTATCCTAAGCCATTTAGCTGGGCATTTCTTATTCAAGTTGACACAACAATTAACTATCATAGGAGGTAATAGTAGACAATGAGGATATTTCAGGTCACAGCAAAGATCCTCAGTGGCCCACCAAGATGGGTAACAAAGAAATACCATTAAAGAACTTGCTGCTAAGAGTGATATAACTTATGTAAGTTAATTAGTTAATGCATAAAATTTCAAACTAAGCAACCCTTGCAGAGAGTATCTGGTAAACTGAAAGTAAATATTCAACATGGTTTCCATATCATAAGCTCAACAGTTGCACATAAAGACTAGAATTCAGATGGCATTTTAAATCTCTAGAATATTATAGAATCAAGGCAATTTGTTTTGTGTACCTAAGAAATCTGTAATACAAATACGTACAATGAGGAGGAAAGATTTTATTTCCCCTTACATGTAATATTGTATATTCAGGATTCAGATTTCCTTGATACACTATTGAAACATTAAACAGAGAAAACAAATGTTATCTGTGTTTCCCTCTAACAGTTTTCTAGTGTGTAAATGCCACTCTGAAAAAGAAAGGAAAATACACACAAATGGAAACAGAATTAGAAAGATCCTTTCTCATTCTTCCAAATGAGTGAGCTAGACAACCAATGTGGCTTTCTGTTGTTGTAGTTAATTTTAAGACCAAGATGGACATGTGACATAATTACAGCAAGGAGACCTGCTTTCCCTGTAGAACCAACTATTTTTAGACAATACACAGATAAGACTCAGGAAGACCGACAGGTTTTCATATCTTGACACCTGTCCTAAGTATGAATAGTCTATTAGGAATTTCCTTAAAAACAATTAACTCACAGGGAAATCAGTTTCTCACAATAGAATGGCCCACCTGAAGCAGAACAATCAAATCATCTGTTAAAAAATGTGACTCTTCGAAGTTTTCTGTTGGCAGTATAAGAAGAAAAACTTTTGGTGTAATTCTTACCATGATACTAAGATAAAGTCTGGATTTTACTGAAAAACAATTATATAGATTATATAAATATATATGGATATTATTTTAGGTAGAAATTAAGTGATTGATTTTGGTCCAATTTTTATTGGGCAGCATAAAAATACAAGGAAGTATACGAATAATAGTAGAATCTGGTACAACACCCTCTTTTTCATTCTTGATAGTTATAATTTATGCCTTCTTTTATTCTTTATCAGTCTTACAGGAGATTATCTATTTTATTTTCTCAGGTCAGATATCTCTTGGTTTTTCAATTTTGTCTACTGCTAATTTTTTTGTTTGTATTTATGACATATTTTTGAATAATATGTCATTTACTAATTTTGAACAAATAGGAAAACTCAAGAAGATCTACTGTTCCACATGATGAAGTAAACCATCAGAGGCATCAATTGGCCTTAACAATCAAAAGGGTTCTCTCACATTTGTAGCACCATGACAGAAAAACTGGGCTGACTGGAAACTATGGTATAACACGGGTTCTCTATGTCTTCCTCCACGTAGTATTAGAGCATCTCCCCATCTCCACATGGTTTACTCCATTTCTCTCATTTGTATTGTGACTTTTAGTGTCAGAGAGAGAGAGAGAGAGAGAGAGAGAGAGAGAGAGAGAGAGAGAGATAGGAAAGACTCGTATGGTTGAACTCAGCAAATTCTTTTCTCAGCCAATATCAGAAGAGTAAACCTTCTTTCTAAGAGCAAAGAGTAAACATTCTTTGCTCCTTTCTTGAATATGAAAAGTGAAAAATAGGATCATCCAATGAGACTTTTTTATTTCATTTAAAAATAACTTTATTATCAAACATACACACATACAGAAATTAAAACCATTCAAAGAAGAGCAATGCAAGGGAAAAAAACCTCAGTAATATTCAAACACAGTAGAACTCAACCAAAACTTAACTGAAAAGCACTTAAACATTTTTCCATGTAACTTAAAAAAAATCTCAAGCACCAACAAGGCACCAGAGGATGTGATTTGTTTCAGATAGATTCCCAAAACCAACATTGAATAAATAGTAGTCTGGAAAAAAAAACTCCCGTTGGCTAGCATACTCCACATAAGCCAAGCTTCTCCCTAATTTAAATCTTGACACAGTCATATGACACGTGATGGAAACACAATCCAAGAAATATGTTATTAGGCAGTTTCATCTGGGTGTATCCTTAATTACACTTTCAGTTTCTCACACTAGAGAAACTATTTGGTATTTACACATGTGTCCTATTTATTTCACTTAAGAGGATGGCCTCAATATGCATCCATTTAGCTATAAATGTCTCTAGATTCTGGTTCTTTATGACTGAGTAGTATTCCATTTTATAAAAAATACACAACTTCTTTATCCAGCCTCCAGTTGATGGGCACTTGGGTTGTTTCCAAGCTTTAGCTATTACAAACTGTGCTGCTAAAAACATGGGAGCACATTATCACTGTGGTATGATTCTTTTAATTCTTTGGGAAAATATCCAGCAGGGGAATAGCTGGGTCAAATGGGACCTCTAGTCCTAGTTCTTTGAGGTATCTCCATACTGATTTCCACAGTGGTTGCACCAGTCTGCACTCCCACCAACAATGAAGAAGGGTTCCTTTCTTTTCACACCCCTGCCAGCATTTGTTATTGGATGATTTCTTTATAACAGCCATTCTTTCTGGGGTGAGGTGGAATCTCAATGTTGTTTTCATCTGCATCTCTGGAATGACCAGTGATGTTGAACATTTTTTCATATGTTTATTTGCTGCTTTTACTTCTTTGTCTGACAAATGCCTGTTCATTTCAGATGCCCATTTTTGATTTGGGTCTTTGAATTTGGGGGGTCTGATTTTTTCAGTTCTTTATATATTCTAGATAGTAGTTCTTTGTCTAAGGTAGAGTTGCTGAAAAATTTTTCCTACATTGTATATTGTCTGTTATCTCTGTTGGTGGTTTTTCTTGCAGTGCAGAAGCTTTTTAATAAGATGAGATCCCAGTTGTTGATTCTTTGTGCAAGTTTGTGTGCCACTGAGGTTTATGTTCATAAAGTCTTTCCCTATAACAATGTCTTCAAGAGTTCTACCTAACTTATTTTCCAGCAAATTTAGTGTTTCTGTCTTGATATTTAAATCTTTAATCCACTTCGATCTTAGTTTAGTGCATGGTGACAATGAGATATTTTTTTAAAAAGAAAGTCTATTAAAATCCTCTGAGAAGTATGAACTTGGCACACCTTTTGGAAGAGACAGGGTGATCAAGAAAAGAAAGAAAAACTACTGATGAGGAAATGGAACTTGACGTGAGCAATCCATTTATTATAAAGAGACTAACATTCACAGCCATCTTTGGTTGATGAACTACTTTGTTAAATTATTTTATTTAAATTTGATATTGGCCTAAAAATTCACAAGCAAAGTGTTTCACCTGTTTTCATGCTATGTTTGGATCAGATTTTCAACTCATTCTATTTCTGAATATGGCTGTATTAAAAGGTCTTATCTGTCTCCTGCAGTGCATGGATAGGACTTGCTCCAAACCAACTGACACTTCTGCAAACCTATGCTAGCACTATGTTCTTTTTGAGTTCAATCCAGAATACTTCTGAAAATGTAAAATGCATTTGGTTTCCTAAATATTCCTTGTTACTTTTACCCTCAAGGCTTCTGTTTTCATGTTAAATTTTCCTTGATCTTTGACCTTTGGCATATAAATTGAGGACATTGAGAACAAAATAGAAAAGCTCTACTACTTTTTCCTTATTTGAAATTGTTTTTCATTCTTTCATTCATATTAGGGCTTGCATGCATATTATTTATGAAATCCAAACCACAATTTCAAGTGACATATATCTTCATTTCCTTATGAGACAGTAATCAAACAAAACTGATTTTATTCTTTCATAAGAGATGCATTAGGAGCTCAGGGTAATTTTCTAAGAACTGGAGTATCAGTGAATTATGTCTTCCATCATAACATGCCAAATATGAAGGTGTTGGGAAAATCTATAAGGAAGCACATCAAAGGGTAGGTGTGTCCACTGGGCTGCTGGCCTCCACGTGACCTGGCTTCATGATATTTTAAAGGGCCAGCTAGGAATAAGCTGGAAAAGAAAAAGCAAAAGGATCATATAAACCATTTGGTAACAGCCGTTCTTACTGTTGGCAGTTATAATGAGGTGACATCCAATTGTGCCTTTGATTTGCGTTTCCCTGACATTAGTAATGTTGAGCATTTTCTCATGTACTTAGCCCATTTGTATGTCTTCTTTGAAAAAATGGCTATTTAGATCTATTCCTTTTTTTTTTTCTTTTGCAGTGCAGGGGATTGAACTCAGAGCCTCATGAATAGTTAACCAAGAACATAACACCTGAACTACACTTGCAACAATATTTTTAACATCAGCTTATTTGTGTTTTGGCTATTAAGTTTTGACTTCCCTATGTATGCTGCAGAAAACAGAGAATCTTGTCCACTCTTAGTGGAAATGTAAGTTAGTTCTACCACTACAAAAAACAGAAGTTCCTCAAAAATTAAAAATAGAACTACTGCAGAGCAATCCCACTACTGCTTTCATATCCAAAGAAAATGAAATCAGTATATTGAAGAGACATCACACTCCCTTTGCTCATTGGAGTATTATTGATAATAGCCAAGAAATAGAAATAATCTAAGTGAACTCATATTGATGAAATTATATGAAAAATGGACTCCATGAATACAATGAGATACTACAATTCAACCATAAATATGAAGATGAAACCTTTTTACTCACAACATGAAGGATGAAAATGAAAATCACTATGTTAAGTGAAAGGAACCAGGCACAGAAATCCAAGTACCAATGATTTCACACTTATGTGGAAGTCAAATATTTGGTCTGAAAACTTGAGAATAGAATCATAGTTATCAAAACTAAGGAGAGTAGAGGGGAGATAAGGGAAAAGATGATAAATGGATACTCAGTTTCAGTTAAATAGAAATTTGGTATACTATTGCTTAATATGGAGGTCATAAATAATGAGAATGTACTCTACAGTATATTTCACAAAACGGGAAGAAAGGATTTTGAATGCTGTCTTAGTTACTTTTCTTCTTACTGAGACAAAATATCGGGCACCAAAAGTTCGAGGAGGAAAGGTTCATTTCAGCTAAGAGTTTGTAGAGGTTTCAGTTCTGTCAGCTGGTTCCCATCACAGAGGAGAAATAGCCTATGGCCAGCAGGCAAGAGACAGTGAAGCAGAAAGCTGAAGCTACAGCAGTAAGAGATAGCCTGCCATCCTCTTTTATCACAAGCAGGCTACAAGCCTATTGATTAGTACCACCCCCACCATTGTGAGGTTTCCATCATCCACCCCCATACTCTCATTCTCACATCCTGAATCCACATTCACACATCCTAATCCAGCCACCTTTGTATTCCCCACCTATGACCTCATGAAGCTTCGGGGAGGACATCTAGGTAGAAGCCATGATAAATGCTTTCACCATAAAATGTTTACCTTGATTTAAACATTACATAATGTATACATGTGTCAAATCATATGATACTCCATCTATATGTATTATTTTTATATATTTTTATGGGTTAAGACAATTTAAACTAAAAAACATCTGAAAGGGGGAAATTTGACTGACCTATAGTAAGATTGAAAAATAAGACTTTATTTTATACAACAACAATAATAACACAAATAACCATTTCAGTTAGGATTTTTTTGAAGTAAAATACATGTGACATGACACATGCCATTTTTACAATTTTTTAGCATATAATTGAGAGGCATAAATTACATTCACCATGTTGCTAGATCATTACAATTACCAGTTGTTGAATTGTTGCAGTCATCCATTGTTCTAGAGCAGTATTTCCTAATTTGTATGCAACTGAACACTAAAAATTTTAAATGTTAATAGATGGTATTGCTAAATAATAAAAACAAACAAAAATGGTTCAACGGTAAGCTAATAAATAACAAAGCTCATGAGATGTATTAAATGTAGTGGAAAAGGTGGCTCAAAAGGGTATTTCAGAACCCCATATATGCTAATGTAAATTCTGCAGCCCCCTGAGGATTTTGCCAAAACAAAAGGTTCATCTGTTGGTGAGTACATAGTCAATAAACATACCAGAAGATAAAAGAGTGAATAAAGATTTGCTATGTGCAATAAATAAAGACAGTACTGAGGACAATTCCCAGAGCAGTACCTCTATCTGAACAAAGAGAGCAAGGGGTTTAATTGGAGAAACTTATGCATATCAGTATAGGAAACATTCATCAGATGTAGAACATGCAAAGTTCAAGACCATAGTTAGAAAGTCCAAAAACATGAGAGAAGGGAATGCTTTTGGTTTTGGTTAGTAAAGAATTTAGTATCATAAGAAGTAGAATTTATTGCCACATAAAAAAGAACAAATCAGAGAAACTCAGTGATGTGTTTCTCTGGATGGTCTTATCTGAAACAAAAAATAAGTAAATAACTTTGAAATGAGACTGTCATTTAAAGAAGGAGCACCGTTCAACTCTGTAAGTATAGGAGCTTGTAATTCAAAGTGCCTAATTCAGGCTAACAAAAATTAAAGAGATATACAGGCATGAATTTCACAAACTAATTCATGTGAAATCACCTTATGATACTAGACTTCTATAGATTAAGCTCTAGAAAGGGCTTTAGATGTTCCACTTGATTCCCTTAGGCTAAACTAGATTGGTATTTCTGGATCTCATTAATTTATGGGTCATAAAGTAGACTTACTCCGCTATATATCAGTATGCATAATAAACAATCCAGAGAATGCTGAATTTACACAAGATTAATTTTCATTCATAGCCAAACCTGTGTCAAGAATTGAACTAAGTACCTCAGTAAATGTAACCCATGTTTTTCTTCCAACAGCCTTATTAAATTTGGGCCATTTTCTACCATTTCACAAATAAGGCAATAAACTCTTAGATAAGCAGGTTCATAATTGCAAAGCCAGAAATCACCCTTCAATAACATGAGCTCATGTGTTCTCGCTTAACCATGTGGTATAGACCATGTGTTATGGAAAAATACTGAGATGCTAAAGACATCATTCTTTTAGTGAAGAGCCATTTGATAAAATTGACACCAGCCTCATTTTCAGGAAAGGATGTGTTTTCCTTAAACACCATATTTGTTCTTATTTGTGATATGCTCCTGAAACTTGTAACTTCATTTTTATTTTTTGCCCTGCCCTCCATGCACCTCAGAATTAAATGCAGAATCTATACTTATTAGGTATAATGGCACATAAATACCTTTGTATTAATTAGTTTCCTCACATTTCTAATCCAGATGTCCTCATTATTTGTTCTCTTATTTATTTTATATATTTTGATAAAGGCCTCAAATTTTAGGTTACAAAAAACAAACTATAAAATACATAGATGGATATATGTTCAATTACAATTAAAATTCTTGTGTCTATTTTTTGTTTTTTCAAACTCAAAATGAAACGTATTAATGGACTTTCAAAAATAAATCATGCAACTATACATATTTTTAAATCTTATCAGTCTAGTCATATATTATCAGGTAAATGAGCGAGTCACTTGCAAAGACAAATGCAAAATCTGAGTGTTCTAAGATATTCATCAAAACACTTCATACTAAAATATACATTTATATTTTTTATACCTGCAAGTGATTCTCATGCTAGGTATTTGCAAGCAATTGTTGCTAACCCCTATGATTTCAATGACAGAGACAAAAATGTCAGGGAACACAACAATCATTTTGAATGAAAATGTCAAAATATCCATTACAGAGGCAACAGAGCCACATGATAAATGTGAAAAGGTCAGTGTTCTACAGCACTGCCATTGCAAGTAATGCTGTTTTTCTTTATCTTCTGATGAGGTACACATTATTTGTACAACTTGAAACATATTTGGAAAGCAAACATTATATAATATGGCTCATGAGTCATGGAGGATTGGACATTACACCATATAGCAAAGTTCATCGTTTCCCCATAACTGTGCCTCCAGTATTCAAGGTCACAAGCTAAATCACGATTGTAAAGAATTTGCAGGAGTTAAAGTTTTCCTTTGGGATGACCAGTGCTTGCTGTGTTATTAATGCATAACCTGTTAGATCTCCTGGTCCTCAATTGCCATGAGTTTCAACACATCCAGCAATGAGAAATTTGCCTCTCTCTACTCCTTATAGTTGTGTCTCTGAAATTCTAGAAATATATTGAACTTGAAAACCCTAATTTTAATATCAGGACATCTAGAATAATTAGGGTTTGTCTTCTTGTTTGCTATAATCTCTAAACAATTTGTTATCTGCACAAAAATGATTTAAATAATTAAGATCTGAGGAAAAGCTAATAATAGCAACCTCATGCACTGGATCCAAATATGAGAATTTCAATCTCTTTGCTACTAATCACTGAAAGGAAGAAGAGAAAAACTTGTGAGATTTTTCTCATTTTATCATTTTTATAGAGATCAAGTCTTTAGCACAATTCATTTTCTGTGGTTATTACTACAAATATTTTACAAATAACCATTTTCCAAGATGTCAACATAGAGCATTTTCCTCTGTTAACAAAGAAAATAGTCTCCTTTAAAAAAAAATCTGAAAGAGAAGAAAAGTACAGCTGCCATGCATTGTTTTTTTCCTTTGGGAATAAATGGAAAATGAAAATATTTTTGACCTAAACTCTAGTTAGTTTCAATACAAAATAAAATAAAATTGGGATACTTCTCATGTAGCCTCAAGTGATGAGTACATATTATTAACTTGGTTATTATACTCTATGTTTTCATACTCAGGTTTAATTATATAGGGATATAAACATATATCTGTAATATTTACCATTAGTATAATAGGCTAGTCAAATGATTATTATAAACTATATTTATAATATCTGATATTTGTGTGTGCTGAGTTTCCATATTTATAAATTTCTTTCTTTCTCACAAGGTTATGATTTATTTTTGCATCATTGTAATAAATATAATTGGAAACTCTGTAAAATCTTTAACTTACAAATACATTGTCACTCTTGTGATTGTTTAGACTCTGAGATTCTTTGTGTGTAACATAAAGCTATTATGAATACCTATATCAAAAGATTGCAATAAAGGATATGCATGAACACCATTTAGTACTATATTGGCATTTAAGTGCTCAATGCCTGTAACCAATTATTATTGTTGCTGCTTTAATATTAAATTAGAGGCACTAAAATTGTGTGAATATAAGAGGTATGGAGACCAAACGCCTTGTTTTCTGGTATAACTTTATAGTTCATGCCCAAATCCACCGAGTTACAGTGACCAAGGGCTTGGATCTCAGCTTATAACTCTCAATACTGGTATAAATTTTTGGTTTCCAAAATAAGTTTGCATTATAGAACCCTGCACCAATTAGCCAAATGAAAAGGGACTGACTTTAACAGAAATTCCTCAATAACTTAGAGAGGCAGGTAAGTTGAAGGATCGCTAGCATCAATTATTTATTTTGAACACTCATAGATTTTGAATAAAATGGGTTGTGGGATCAATGCACTGATCAGAAAACATCTTAGTTAACAAAGAAAGGATCATTTAGAATTTTGAGGCTTTTTGAAATTCTACTTCTATTAGCTAGACAGTCAAGTTAAATTGATTCTCTTCAACCTCTGTGTTGATTCTGACCTCCATTCTTTTATTTTTTTCTTAAATTCTTTTATTGGTACATTTTAGGTATACAATATGTTTACATTTATCACTGGGTGCTTGTACCTGTACATGATGTATCTTGGTTCTTATTTTTTCCCCATTACCTGTGTACTCTTCACCCCTCTACGTTTCTTGTATCACAACTGTGACTGTTTCACACCTCACATATTCTTTATTTCTTCACAGTGCTAGATAACTCATAAATGGCCACACTTTTTCTATCTCCTGCTGCTCATTAGCAGACATCAAAGCACCATTACCTCTTGACAGTCTTAAGCAGAAAATTGCCCCTCAAAAATGTCCACATCCTAATCCTCAAGATCATTGTATATGTTACCTTACATAGCTAAAAGGATGCTCTGGATGTGATAATGTCAAAGACCTGGATTATAGAAATTATCTTAGAAAATATGGGCGAGCCCAGTGTAATTAAAAACTGTCTTTATAAAAGAGGAAGGGCAGTGAGCAAGATTTGATGATGCTGTGCTGTAGACTTTGAAAGTGAAGGAAGAAGACATGAGCCAAGGAATGCAGGTGACCCTGGAAATCTGAACAGGCAAGGACACAGAGTCACCTCTGAAGACTTCAAGGGAAGCAGAAGCCCTGCCTTTGCCTTGATGGTAACCACTAAGATCCGTCTCAGATTCTGACCTCCAGAGCTCTTAAATAAATACATGTGTGCTATTTTAATTCATTAAGTTTGTGGAAATCTATTATAGAAGGAGTAGGAAAGTAGTACACAAGGATAAACAGTCACAGCCTCAGAACACTACAATGGCTTTCCATCTAACTCAAAGTAAAGGCAAAAATCCACATTACAATGGGTTGCAGGACTTGAGTGATCGTGCATACTTCTTGTTATAACTCATGCCCCGTTTACAAATCTAGTCTCAATTCCTATGTCCAGGTCATCTGCTCTCTTCACTTTTGCTGCATGTGTCAGACACTCTTCAACCTGGCCTATGTCTGTTTCTAAACAGATCTTGCACCCACAGCTTCCATGGCTCATATATTTAATTATCTCCAGTTATATCACATTTAAAAAGCAGTATTCTCTGACTACCCTGTTAATAATCATAATATGCTTTTCTTCCCTAACTGTTGATATTTAACTTCTGTGCTTTCCTTTTGTCAATAACACATTATCCCAACATAGAAATTTACTTACTTAATTTGCATACAAAATTACTGAAAGTTCTGCGTAGAAAATAACACATCTATTTTATTTTATTTTGTTTTATTTTATTTTATTTTATTTTATACTGTGTCCCTAGTGCTTGGGACATAGTAGGTTCTTAGTAAATAGCTTTTAATAAAAAATGAAATATTAGTTAAGAGTTTTTACATGAGCAGTTATACTTACTTAAAATGTTTCAAGATTAAATTGATTCATACATCTCAATGGAAATATTGTAAACAATAATCTTATTAGCATCACATTTATAAACCAGCTTATCTCTAATAACAGAAATTAGTATTTTACATTTTAAAAAGCCCTATTTTACATTAAATCCTTTGATCCTCAAAGTAAATCTATTAATTTAGTATTATTTTTATATTTATTGTATTAATTAGGAAGTTGAGTTTCAAAAATAATGTTTCCCTGCAGTTAAGTAATAGTTGTTTGTTTGTTTCTTAAACCTGGTCAGCTTTTTCAAGGGTCTTTGCTCCTTCATCAATACCTCTCAGTTTTTATCCAATTCTATCCATACTATTGTAGTTTTACTAGTTTCACTCTTGCTGGTAGATAGGAAAATGTTCATAAGACTACAACAAATTATGAGTGTTCATCTATTACAAACACCAAGAACAGATTGTATATCTTACAGAAATATCTATTAAATTGAGAGTGTACATGTTACCTTTACTATGAAAAATCAATGGAAAATCAGAGGGGCCTTTGCAATCCTTACCTCATTAAACCATTTCAAACAAATAAACAGATATGATTAAGAATTGTTTTACAGAAATTTGACTATATAAGTGCTGGTGAGAGTATGGAGCAAGTAGAACTCACAGATATTATTATTTGGGAATGTAAGTTGTTCAGTCTGTTTAGAAAACAAGTTAGCAGCTTCCTGTGATGTTAACCTCAGACTTCCCATATGATCCAACAAATCCAATACCAAGTATTTACTATGAAGAAATGAAAGTTTGTGTTTATACAAAAGCATGCGTATAACAACTCAAATGTATGGGTAAAAACAATGTGCTACAGCTAGATAAAGTAACACTACTCAGCAAAATGAATGGACTACTGATGCATCTTAACACATAGATGAATCTCAAAATATTATGTTATGTAGAATAAGTTGCATTTAAAAAGTGCTATAATATTTGTCTTGCTTTGTTTGTTGGTTTGTTTTTTGGGGGGTGGGGGTGCTGGAGATTTACCCCAGGAGCCTGCCTAATGAGGCATTGTAATTTTTATTTTGAGACAATTTCTCACTGCATTGCCCAGGCTGGATTTAAATCTGTGATCCTCATGCCTCAGCCTCTCAGAGTGCTGGGATTACACGTGTGACACCACACTGGGCTTATAGTTTGGATTTTAAATGTGTCTCAAAATCCCACATGTTAAAGCATTCCTCCCTAGATCGTGGCATTGTTGGGAGAAAGTAGAACCTTTAAAAGGAGGGCCTAGTATGAACTTTGCAGGTCATTGGCAGCACACCTTTCAAGGACAGTGTGGGACATTGGAGCCTTTCTCTTTTCCCTGTTCTCTTTTTGTCTATTAGATCAGTGTGTTGGATCTACCTCATATGCCAGTGATGATGTGGGATCTTGCCACAGACCCCAAGGAAGGAGTCTAATCAATCATGGAACCAAACTGTTGAATCTGTAAGCTAAAAGAAACCATTTTTCTCTATAAAGTTATCATCTCAGGTGTTTTTTGTTATTACAGAAATCTGACTAAGACAAAACACTTTAAATCCGCCCCGCAGTATGTTCTTTCTTTTTCTTTTTCTTGTTTTCATTGGTACTTGTTTGCAGTGCCTAATGATTACATTCCTCGTGGGGAGCTGGCACACGGAATGGAAAACACATCATTCTTTTTCTGACCCCTCCTCTTTCCTTCCTTCCATCTCCCTTCTTCTTTGGTCCCGTATCTTTTGGCAAAAGACTGACTTCTCTATTTCATGTTGTATGTTTTAATTTAGCTGGAAAAAGTCCAAACTGTGAGGACAAAAATGAATCAGTGGTGGCACAAAGCTGAAGTGAAAAGAAGATCCTGAGTACGAAAGTATATGAAATAAATTTGGGCGATAGCGCAAGTATTTTATGTCCTGATTGTAGAAGTCATTATATGCTTGGAGAAGCTTGCTGATGTCATAAAATTGTATTCCCTAAAAGGATAAATTTTATTGTTTATAAATTCTACCTCAATAAACAAGAAGAAGTATAAATAAAAATTTAGTTGAATATAACGGGAAAATTAATTTTGCAGATTTGGTATTTGAATCAGTACATTTTGACATTAGACATTTTATGCTATAACTCTCATGCTTCTAAGGTATTAATTAAAACAGTTCCTTCTTTTTAGCTAATTAATTTCCATTTAAAGATTTCGTTTTATTTGACTCTTACTCTGAGAAATTTTCCCATAATTGCTCTAAATGTAATGTTAATTCTAGAAGGAGTTACTGTTCATAGATTTACTTAGTTTGACAAAACTTCCGTTTAAATCTCTTGTTAGTCTTTGTCATAGGGAAATCAGCCATACTCTCTGTAGTTCAACTTATTATTGGCTAAAAGGAAAATATTGAATTATATATCTAGGATTGCTCCTGTATTTTTGGAAATACCTTTGTTGTTTGACTGAGAATATGGTTTCCTTTTGTAGTATGTGAAAACAGTGGTACTCATTACTTGGATTACACATATTGGCATATAACATATTTGACATCTTTTATTCCCCACTTTAAATTTTGAATTAGACAGGTTTTTTTTCTTCCAGTATTTTTCCCTGTTTCTCTTGGTGTTATGTTTCTTGCCTGTACAGGCCAAAATAACGTCCCATCTGAGAGACACGTCTGTGTCCACTTAATGGAAAAACAGGGTTTTTTTAATCATAAATATTAATATGATGGATAGTCACATAAGCCCTTTTATGTATTTATATTTTTATTTCCTTTGGATAAATATCAAGAAGTGAAATTCAACTTAGAAATAAAATTCAACATAGCAGTACTATTACTGAAATACAATAAATATTCTTTTATGTTTGTATAATTATACTTTTTTCCAAAATGCCTTACCATTTTTATTTTCTCTAGCATCACATTCTCATATCTTTGCTGAGACTTTGTATTGTTACTCTTTTAGACTTAGGGTTTACAATTCAGTGTTCAATCGCTGTTTTTTTATTTATTTTTGTAAAGATCGTAATATTACCCATCTTTCTATGTACTTGTTGGCAGTTTTTATATCTACTCTTATAAATAGTCTACTCAAATTTATAAATAGTCTACCTTTTCTTGTTATAAAGTTCTTAGCCATATATATATATATGTTTTTAAAACCATAGTTATGTGTTTTACAAAAATTTTCTCCCTGCCTATGACTTACCTTTTCATCTATGTCTTTGAAAAGCAGTTTACTTTTTAGCAATTCTTTATAGTTTCCACTTTTTATGCTATTTTTAAACAAAGTGTTTTGTTTAACTCAAGGTCATAAAGAATTCTTCTATATAGGTTTAACAGTTTCTACATCTTACATTTAGATATATAGTCCATTTTGAATTAATTTGTGTCCATCCATGAGATAAAGGTAAAAGTTAATTTTTTCCATAAATATATCCAGGTGTTCTAGCATCATTTGTTGAAAAGTTTAGCTGCTCTTCATTGAATTTCCTTAGAAACTCTGTTGAAAATTAACTGTTGGCTAATAAATTCACAAAGAAATGATGAACATGGTTGGCCTTTAGAGAAATGCAAATTAAAACAATAGTGAGATTCCATCTTATCCTAGAAAGAATGGTCATTATCAAGTAATCAAATAATTTAAAAATGCTGGAAATTCTATGGGAAAAAGGGAATCCTTCTATATCCATGGTGGGAATGTAAACTAGTAAAACCACTATAGAAATCAGTATGAAGATTCTTCAAAAACCTAAAACTAGAAATTCCATTTGACCCAGCTATTCTTCTGCTAGTAATCTTCCCAAAAGAGTTAGACATCATATTTCAAAGGTATATGCATAACCCATGTTCATAGCAACACAACTCCTGATCACTAAGTCTTGGAAGCTGCATATATGTCCATCAACAGGTGAATGAATAAAGAAAATGTGTTTATACACATGGCAGTACTACTTCTGCATAAAGAGAGGCAAGCTTGAGTTATTTGTGGAGAATGGATGCACCTTTAGATCATAATATTAATTGAACTAAATCAGATGCACAAACTTGCATATTATATGGTTTTTCTTCTAAGAGAAAGCCAAATTATAAATAGAAAGCAAAATAAAAGTTAGATAATAGGAAGTAAGGAGATAGATCTTCTTCAAATGGGGAGGGATAAAAAGATGGAGGGAGTGGGAAGGGAAGGGAGGAAAGTGGATGAAAAAGGAGTTGTGTTATGTACATGCATCATCTCCACACAAGGAGTGTAAATGTTATGTACTCCAAATATGTACTAATAAAAAAAGTATATAAATGCTGAGAAAAGAATAGGTCATAAACATGGGATTCAGATTTTGTAATGCTACATTGATATCATCCTTACACTAATATAGCACAACAATAACTTTTATCTTTATAATAAAACTTTAAATCACCTATTTTTTTTTTTTTTAGTATCGGGGATTCAACTAGGGTCTTTGCACTTGGGATGTAGGCAGTGGAACCACTGAGCTAAATCCTCAGCCCCAAATCACCTATTTTAAATCTTCCAATTTTTCTCTATTCAATTTTTGGTTATTCTACTCTCTTGCCTTTCCATATTAATTTTAAAATAATCTTGTCAGTTTTGTTAAAAACACTTATTAAGATTTTGACTTTGAATGCTTGGAATATATAGATCTATTTGGAAAGGATTATTAAAAATAAATGAGTTAAAAAAATAATGTCTTCAAATCTATAAAAATATAATCTTAATTTATTTAAGTTTTCTTTTATTTCTGTCTGTAATGCTTTTGTATTTTTAAGTGTATAAATGCTGGAAAAACATTGTTAAACTTACTCATAAGTATTTTTATGCTTTATATATAAAATAATTTTAAAATTTTTATATAGTTTGGGTTCATGCTTCTATATACACACTTGATTTTGTAAAAATATTTTATTCAATAACATTGATAAATATAATTATTAGTAATTATTAAATTCCTTGTGCATATATCACCGTATTCCCTGCAAATAATGGCAGTTTTGCTTCTTCCTTTTGAATCTGCGTAATTATTTTTTCTTGCCTTATAGTGCTTCCTAAGATCTCCAGAAAAACATTTAATAAAAGGAGCAAGAATTGACATTTTAACCTTATTTTCCCCTAATCTTAGGTACAAAATACTGAGGTTTTCACTCTTGAGAATGATAGTTGCTATGACTTTTATAAATTTACTTAAGATTTCCATAATTTGGTCAAAAGTTTTTGAAATAAAAGTATACTACAGTAAATCTACCTTATTTAGTGTACATTTCTATTAGTATTTAAGAACATGTAGAATTCTTCACCATGACATGATAAATATAATGTCATTTCACAGCCTTCCTCACTGCCTGTGGATTACCTCTTCACCCTTGGTGGTCAATTGTGCTCCAATTGGAGACCTCAACAGACTCTAATCTATTTTCTATCCTTGTAGCTCTGCTCTATAAAATGTCATGCTCAGAGAATTACACAGAACGCAGTCTTTGAGTCTGACTTCTTTCACTTACATCTTTCGTGTAATTTACTCATGATGTTGCATGTATCAGTACTGCATTGGATGCCATATTATTGTTCTAACTATTCTTTCTTTCTTCTTTAACCAGAGAAAGTGGCAATTCAAAACATCTACATATTATTCTTAAAGATGTTTAGCTAGTAAGTCTCCAAATAGGTATTCCTACTTAATTTTGCCTCACTACAAATTCCTTTTTTTTTCCCTTGTAGTCATCCTGTTTTGAATGTGTTTATGTATGTTTTTGTGTATGTGGAGAAACACTTGGAAATAGCATACCATCATTTTGATAATGGCTATCTCTGGTTTGCACAATGGTAAATGTTTTGATTTTGTTCCTTATATGTTTTATATATGTTTTGTTTTTATAGCATGTATTACTTTACCAATTCATATTTATGTATACATGTATGAATGCTGAAAATTTCTTAAAAGCCAATTCATTTTCTCATCACTATAAATCATACATAAGCAATAGTGCACTCCCCACTGAAAGTTGAACATCTTTCCATGTCAAGTAATAAACATACTAAGCAAAAGTATTTGAACCTGCCCCATTAAAGAAAAGGCATAAGCTCTGAGGACATTTTAAAAAATAAAATGTACTTATCAGAAGACCATTGCTATCCCAGGATGACTACTTCTTTAGACTCTTGAATAAAAGGTGATTTCTTCAACTCTTAAAAAAATATATTTTTAATCAAACCTATAATTTATTCTTATTTGTGTACATTTTGTGAAGGGACATGTCAAACAATTATCTGTCATAGCTCATCTAATTCATCATAAATTCCTGACATTTTTGTCCTCAAAACAGTGCTTGAATTTGTCTGTTTCTATTTCCATTGCTATTATTATAAGAAAGCCCCATCAGGTCTTACATGACTGATTTCTTAGTTTCTTAACTGCTATTTCAACTTTTACCCTGTGCTTTGGGCTCTCATTACAAACTATCCAAAGTCAATTATTTAAGCTACCACTCAGATACTTAAAAGCTGGCAGTGGCTTCACATTGCATTAGGAATAAAATCCACACTGTTAAGTGTACCTTACAAGAACTTGTATGATCCAGCCACTAGACACATCACCAGTCTCATTTTGAGTCTTTTTTTCTTCTTCTCTTCTCCAGCTGTGCTGGTCTTCTTTGATAATTTCAATGTTGTTAAATTTTGTCCCGCTTCAGTGTTCTCTGAACACATGTTTCTCTTCCTGCCTTTAATGCTGGCTCTCTAGGCTCTTCATTTCCCTGGTTCTTTATCAAACTTCAGCCTTGTTGGCTTAATGAAGTGTTCCTTTGCCACTTTCTGTAATGTATTTTCCTTTCACCATTGTTTCTCATGTTATCATCTTCAACATATGTCATCTATACTAATTGTATGTTTATTTCCTTGTTCATTACTTTCCTATTCCTATAAAATATAGATTATTGAGAATTGATACTATATCGATTTGAGTTATGAATGCACATATGTGGCACAGGGCTAACATTTAAATAGCTCTATATCATATAATGTAAATGCTTCTCCTGTAGAACAAATTGTACACTTGAGAATTAGGATGTATGTTTGCATGTGCACAACCATACATATATGTACTATGCACATATATATGAATGAATATATGTATCTTGAATGAGAACATTAATGAGCACTCTGCTCATTTAATTATTAATTTAATAGGATCATAACCAATCAAGTTCTACATTTCTTAACTTTTAAACAGCTACATATCCTCATCGTAAACTCATGAGAATAAAAACATAGTTCATAACTACAGAGTTATATTCATTAAAACTTTTCATTTTGAGATAGAAAATAATTATTTTTTTCCTTGATTATAGATATAATTTTGCCCACTTTTATTCAGGATTAATAGATTTTCAGAAAGCTTTCATTAATCAAAGTATCTGAAATATCATCTGCCTTATCATCTGATTTGAAACCATACTATCAAAATTGTGATTGCTTTCTGATATACCTCTACTTGTCCCAGTTTCATTAATCATTCTATTAAGCTAAGACAGAGGCTAAATAGAATATTTTGTGGTGAGTTTTATGGAATTTATTTCTAGAATTATTGGACATTATCACATAATCATATAAACATGAAGGAATGTAGATTGAGTGTATGCTTGAATAAAAATACAGATAGAACCAAAGACATTTTTAGACCCTGATGTTTGGATATCATGATCTTACAGGAAGATATTGAATGTACTGGATATAACCCAAATGAAAGATCAACCTTTTATAAATATTTTTCCCAATACTACTAATATGTAAGTATATTCATTATTATTCCATAATAAAATATGAAAGGATTCAGAAGACATTAATTATTCTAGCTCTATGACAATAAAATTGACATGCACATGTACACAGAGACCACAGTTAAAGCTAAGGATAACATAGAAACATGTATTTAAGTAGCTAGGAGTTACAGTTTTTCATTTTCATCATGAGATAATCAATTACCATTGTCAGCAGGTCAAAGGATCCTTTTATCGCTGCTGCCTGCCGGCAGGATATATTCACCATTATATTCTTTTGAATCACCTATTTCTTCTGAAATTCCTAGTAGTTCAAGCAATTTTTAAGCTTCTCTATGAAATACTGTCTCTACAAAGATTTTCTAATAGAAGATATGCAATCAGCAGTTAGACCTTTATTGCTAGTGATTCTATTGTCTGAGAGGTAGGTTCAATGGGGAATCCAAAGCTGGACATTTTCTCACATCTAGGATACTTATAATATCTGAAACATATAAATGAATACTGAGTTATACCATGAAATTATATAATTGTAGGTAAATATAATAAAATCATTCACTTTTGCCTAAAAAGGAAGGGAAGTATTATTGCTATAAGGAATTCTTACCTCAGATAATTCAAGAAAAGAAAGATTCAATAAGGATGGTGGTTTTGTTTGCTTATTTGAAAATAGGTAACATGCACTGAGTGTTTTTTATGTTTCCTACTCTGCTAAAAGCATACGTAAAGTGTTTTATGGCCTGTTTGTATGTTATCTCTTTTAATCTTCACAACAGCTGTCTACTACATGTAAGAAAATTTAGGCACAGGAGGTTTTTCTAATTTATTCAATATGCAGACAGATATCAAGTGGCATGATAGTCAAGCCGAGAAAATGCTACACGTTTCCTATCTTTGTATTTTAAAAATTACATTTTCTATATCCTGGCTAAATGAAGATAAAAATTTTTCTTCCTAACTCAATATACATGAAACACAGAGGAGTAGATTGAAATAAATCCAGTAGATGTAGGGAGTGAACATCCTTTCTGCTGAACTTCTATAGTCATTCTTCTTGCCAAGCTTTATGACAGTGAAGCAATACTGGGTTCATAACACAAAGAAAGGAAAGAGGTTGGAAATTGAAGGTAGAATTGTTGGAAATACCTCTGCTTTTTCTGGATCCACCCTGCTCTTAACTACTCATGATGTCCTATGGCCTCTTTTGGAGTTGTGGGGACTGTCAATTTGCAGTATTACTTTGCCAGTTTCTTTGCTAAGAACTTCTCACCTATTATCGTTCACTTAGATTGTAATTATGTGTAGGAGTAAAGAATAAAGAGAGGTTTAAAAATGGAGAGTAAAATCTATGTAGTAAAAAAGTAAGAGAGCTAAGTAAAATTTAAAAATGAACAGGAAAGAGGAAATTACCAATGCTCTACAATGAAACAACTTTCAAGATATGCCAAAAATATAATAAAAACTTTAAAATCCATATGCACTGAACTTATAACAATAGCTTGAATTTCATTTTCTATATCAGAAGTCAGTGAACTTTTGCTGAAAAAATTCAGAAAGTAAATATTTCATCCTTCATGGGCCTTTTGATTTTCTGTCCCAACTCTGTCTCTCTGATGTTACAAAACCAAAGTAGCCATAGATGCTACATGAGCATGTGTGTGTGCGATTGGATATCAGTGAAACTGTCCCTAAAACAGGTGGCAAAATAAAAATAGAAAGGAGACATAGGATATAAGAAGGCCTAGGTAGCTCCACGAGTAGAATAAACAACACGAAGCAGGTAGCAATCGAGATTTGGACTACAACCCATGTTTACCAATCATTCCTCAAACTAAGTATATTGTCTAAAAGAACAAATGGACTTATAGCCAAAAACAGAGATGGCATTAGCACACCTATATTTCAAACATATGTAACAACTTTTTCATATTATACTGTACAGTATGCATTTTGAAATGCAAGTACGTAAATACATCTACTTTGAAGTTAACAATTGAGTTAAATTATTTTTTTTTCAAGTAGAAAAGTTTGCCTTTTAGAAGTCAGGTAAAATTATGCTCATACATGAATGTGCTGATATAAGGTGGGGCCCAGTTGGAAGTAGGTCTCTGTGTCGTGTTTTAGAGAGCATATCTCTCACTTGCTTTCTTCCTCTACTCTGCTTTCTGGCTATGATGAAGTGAGCAACTTTTTACTACCAAGCCCTTCTGCCATGATATTCTTGATTTGGAGTTAACCAAATGTGGACTGAATCATCTGAAACTGTGAGTTAAATAAGCCTCCACTCCTTTAAGTTGTGGATATCAAGTATTTTTATTCAGCAATGGGAAAGCTGACCATTACAGAAAATTTGTGCCAGGGAAGTAGGGTTGTTACTGTAACTGTTCCTGGCTGTGTGGTTCAGACGCCTTTGAAACTGATTTGCCAAAGATATTTGGAAAGGTTTAGCAGTTTGGATATGTGGACTAGAAAAGTCCTAGAATGCTGTAGTCAGAGCATGTGGACAATTCTGAAAGAGGGTCAGAGACCAGAGTGCTGATAAAAATGTGGACAGTAAAGGCCAGGGTGATGAAATTTAGGTTGAGAAAGGGAATTCAACTGGGAATTAAACTAGAGGTAGTGCAATGTTACAATGAGGCAAAAATCTGCCTGCATTTTACCCAGTCAGATCTATAGATTGAAATAAAACTGATGTCTTTTCAATATTATTTCTGCATATCAGCATAATTAATATCATCAGGTATAAATTTTTCCTAAACTTCAACAAAGTTTTACATTTTTCTCCATTAAATTCTTTTACTGCTGGAGTTACATTTAGTCTCACATGCCTTTTAGATACTGTTACTATTGTTAATAAGATATTTTCTTTTATTCTGTAAAGATTAATATAGTATAAGAAAGATACACATATATATAGGGGAGTTTATATCCAGACTTAGACACAGACATAGAAATATAGGCACACAGAGATATAGATATAGTGTGCATGCATACATATATGCACATATGTGACTTGCCATCTTTCTTAGTTCTATATATGTACAATTTTATGTATATATTATAATATATACAGAGATTGTATATAAAATATATTTCTCTATGAGTATACGATTTTGTCCTCTACACATAATAACCAGCTTTTGTTATTTTTTCCTAAGGTTATATTTTTCTAATTTAATTTGTAATTTTGGTAAATTATATTAAAAGGCCATTTAAGTAAAAAATTGTATTCCAGTCTTGGGGTAAATGTTTTTATTCAGATGCACTTTTTACATTTGTTATTATGTATTATGATGATCATCTCCTAGACATCACTGGAGGAGAAACTGTATTTTATTTAGATGTTGATGATTTTATGCAACAGTGAGATCAGCCGTTAGTTTTTGCATTACTGAATTGTCCTTCTCTAGTTTTGTTGCTAATACTACATTAGCTCCTTTTCAAAAATGAAAAATTTCCCCACATTTTGTATATTTTTGCAGGTTTTTTTAATATGATATGAATTATATGAATTGAATCATGACAACAGAATCCATTATGAAGTAGGTGCTATAATCCAGGGAAAAAGAACAAAATGATTAAGTTTAGGAAGAAGGACTTAACCCATCATATTATGATTTTTAAAAGTTTAGTTATTACATTGATGCTTCTATATATTTTTGAAAATATGCAAATCAATCTTTACCTAATTTAAAACATTTTGTTACTTTGAAAGATATAACTAGTTCAAATCCTGGTGAAATGATGCCTGCTAATGGTTTAAGGTCAATATTAACCAGATAAGCTTAACTAACTTTGGTAAGTAACTAGAGCCTAATGTAGTGCTAGCACCCATAAAAGAAATTCTGATTGAATGTCCTTAAATATATTTTTCCTTAAATATATTATGACCTTAGATATATTTAATATTCTTTTTTTTTTTTTTGGTACTGGAGATCGAACTCGGGTCCTTGCACTTGAGCAGCAGGCGGCAAAACCACTGAGTTAAATCCCCGGCCCTATATTTAATATTCTTAAGTATATTTAACATGGATAATTTCTTAGAATATCCCATCCATAGATGGACATTTTTAAATTATCCCATTACCTTCATTCCATACCCAAACCTATAAAATGGAATCTGAAGATATATTTGATTTACTTACGGTCTAATACTTTCCTGGGATAACAAATGTCAGTATTTAATGCGTTGTAGAAAAATACCGAAATGGAAATGAAAAAGTTGGTTTTAATAAAAAAAAATAATCTGGTGTGGATTTGGATTATTATAACACTGACTAACTCTACATTATTAATTAAGATGGAAAAAAGTAAGATAATTTTTAGTTTCATCTATGTTACAAATTCTGCTTTATCAGAAATAGGTACCTGTATTGAATCATTGTATGAGGTCAATTGTGCGCATCACATAAATACAATGATTTATTAGAATTTTTCAAATAAAATTAAGAAGGATTGTCAACATACATGTCAGACATTTCTTGTGGCGGTTGGATGTTCTGATGGTCCAAAAGGAAAATAAAAGCTACCCAAGGTAACTCACACTGAACCAGCATTAGGTGGGGCCTAACAAAACAGACCAAAAGAGAGAACCGTGGGACAAAACCTTTACTGATGTCCAGGGTGTTTCCTGAGCAGGCCTTCCAAAGGAAGCTGCCTATTGGGCTTAGAGCAAAAATAGGTCATGCTGTGGCCAAGAGGTTGCCTCTGGGACATACCTACATGTGATGGGTTGGGTGTGGGGTGTGGCTGTCTGTTGGGAGGCGGTCACCAGGAGATGGTTGTTCACAGCAGATACCTGGGTCCACTACTCTAAGGGATTGGGAGGAAGCAGAGAACAAGAACCTGGCAAGGGTAACTAAGCTCAGGGTCTGGTATGAGAAAATCTAGCCTGTATTCAAAATAATGCTGAGGCAACATAAAATTATCATAACTCACGATATTAAAATGCTAATATTCAGTGATATAATAAATATTTCATTCACATATTTATGTAAAAGTGCTAGGTTTACGTATGTTTACTTTACTATTTTCAAAAAGACCATTCTCTGAACATGAAGCAACAGAGAAATACAATGTCAAATATATTCACACTCACACAACCAATTAAATACATGTATATGTACATGCACATTCCTTTAGTTACTTATCTGAGGTAATTTAAAATGACAAATTAAAACATCATAAAAAAATTCTGGCCCCTCTTCTTTTCAGATAAAGAATAGGTAATGTCTCATAATTTTTTTTCAAATATTTAAAGGGCATTAGGTAGTCAAAAATAATATTGATAAATGAAGTACAATAAGGGAATTAAAAATTAAAAGTGAGAAATGTTACTTTGAGAGAATACTAAGAATCTTAAATGAGTGATCAATTGTACAATATTTACAAAGTGATGGAAATACACATTTTCAGAACCAAATTCTTGTTGAACATAAGATACAGAGAACTTTAAGTTTATAACAAAATTTTCTCCACTTTCATCTGTTTCAGAATTATGTGAGGAGATTTTTTTCGATGAATATTCCAAAAAATTCCAATTCAGAAAATAAAACAGAATTCTATCTTTCAAGCAAGCAAAACAGATAACAAATAAAGTGTAGTCCATACTCTTTATGGACCACACTTTGGAAAATACAGCTCTAGAAAACATGGAAACTACAGTGAATTAGCTTACTGTTGAGGCAGTGGACACTTAACGTAATAACTTACAAAATAATAACATTTAAAATTTTATAAGCATGATATTTTAAAAACATATTGCAATATGTGTCCATAAGTAGATGAGAACCCATGGAGGTAGACAAGGAATTATCCTGCTGATCTATGACCATCTGGTAGTGGGGATTAAGAACCAATCCTCTCTCCATTAAACAAAAATATATCATCAGGGCTTTCATCTTCTTTTCCTCCCACACTTCCTACACATAAGATAATTATTTTTTTCTTAGCTTCAGTACACAAAATGTTTCACAGAATATCATTCAGAAAATGTATAACACGGAAATGAAGTTTTCTCAGATTTACCATCTACACTTAAAATAAGAACTTGGGAAACTGTACAATATTTAGACTTCTTACAGAGTACAATGGGAAGCTCAGTGCTCACTTTCTGAAATTCAATCATACTTTTCCTTCGGAGAGCTCTAGGCACTGAACAATTGGCTTTAAAATTGTGCAAATCATTTTTCCAGTGAAGATTTCTGAAGACCCTTTGAGTATGTGAGTAGGAGCTTAGCAAAGTAAAGAAGAGTCAGAAAACTGGGGGAGGGTGGTATTCAGGGAAAGAAAGCAATTACAATGACTTAGGGCATCATGAATGCCTAATGATTTCATTGCTAGACTATGGGAGCTGCTGATATTGATGCTGAGAGTAGAAAGAGACCGGGTGCTGTGAGGCTTTTAAGGACCCAGAGGACTAGCTCAGCCTCAGCCATCCTGCAGTTCTTAGGTTCACTCTGGGGGATCTCTTCCTAGATATCAGATTTCTCCCATCCAGACAAAAAGCAGGAGCCTTTGTTTGCAGAGCCCTCTATCCAGGTGACATTTTTAGCTTCTGTGAATTCTGTGAAATAGAATATATATATATATATATATATATATATATATATATATATGGCATCAACTTGATGGGTAAACAATGTCACTTGTATGCAATGGTTCAAAAGAAGCTTTCCGCCTACACTGAAGTTGCTTTCTTAATTTTTGAAATCATTTCCATCTTGCAAACTAAGTTTTATTTTAGGAACCATAGGTATTTATGAGGTTTATAGAAATTAACTCTACTAAGATTGGGAAAATACTATTAGTTTTTATATACCCATTCTTTAGTATAACTTCACCTTCTGACTTAAAACATATGTTCCTTTTGAAAATATTCATTAACCTTTCATATGGTGTATAACTAGCTTTATCACAGTGGATAAAAAAAAAATCCCACTTAGACTTTTGAAACAGAGACCCAGTGGGAAATACACAAATGGTAAACTCTACCGAAGGACACAAAAAGGCCCATAAAACATCAGAAGGGTTAGAGAGGTCTATGGATTTTAATTGCTGTGTGCCATTGGGCCTTTACAAAGCAATCAAGCAGGCAATCTCCAAAGACAGTCCTGCCATAATACATTTAACAATAGAGTTCTCACCCCATCGGCAGACTAGGGTTTATGAAGGTCCCAATAGCAATTAATGACCTTGTACGCTGAGGGGGGGCGGTGAGTAGAGACAGAGAGAGAGACTGGAACTTAAATTGGCTCACTTTTCGATACATAACATAAATAAAGAAATGATAATTTTGAGGGGAAGAATTAAAAGTACCACAAAGGGATACAGTGACATTCTTAAGTATTCTTTATACTTTCTTCCTTTACTTTTCCCAAAAGGTAGAGGAATTAGTTAAAGGTTAACACCAAAAATAATTATTACTTGTAGGATAGTTTTATCTTCTTAGTTGTGGAGAGTGAAATGGGTAGATTTATCAATTTTTTCAATAATATAGAATTTCTATGATATGAATATGAGAGGGTGACAGTTTTAAGCATGAAGTTCTGAATATCCAGTTTTCAAATATCAATACTTAGAATGCACTGAATATCTACTGTACGCTGGCATTGCACATTATCTTATTTAACCCATGTTGTGTCAGTCTCTTTAACAGATGGAGTAGAGCACATAGAGAAGTAGCACAAACCACATTTTTTAAATGATTACAATGGGATTAAAATGTAGATTTTTAAGACCCTGAATTCAATGTGTATGGGGTTGTGTGGGGGAGCTAGGTTTGGACCCATCAGAGCTATATCTCCAACCCTTTGTTATTTTATTTTGAGACACATTCTCATTAAATCACTAAATTGCCCATGCTGGGCTCCGACATGAAATCCTCCTGCCTCTGCCTCCCACCGTGCAGAAATTATAGTTGTATCTCACTATGTCTGGCTAGCTTAATGTTTTTCTGTTACTCAAACTCTACTCCTCATATATCCCATTTTCATTCTTTCTATCTTTTAACCTTTATATCATTAGAGCCAGTAATGTACAGCTATATTTTATGAAATTTCATATTCTGCAGTAACTTTCCCTCTACTCTGGCCCAGATGTCTGGAAGAAATGGGGAGTGCTTGGATATGATATGTATTCTTTACTTTCTTATCTACCTTGAAATGCCCAGTAAGCAGACTTTGACACTATATTTGGAGAATCATCCCTACAAGTAAGCAGAGACTGTAAATAGTTTGAAAACCATGGTTGCCTTGTGCCCAATATGCCTGTGCCTTGTACTGACTAGACCTATTGGTCTCCAGAGAACATTGTTCAATAGTCTTCTCATTTAATCCCCATTATCTGCAGTCATTCTGCCACGCCAGCGCTTTGGCTGGGCTCCCAGGGCTGAGTTTCTGTCTGTTGCCTCCTCTAGTGGAAACCGGGAGAGGAAAGTCTAAACCAGTTCCAGAAATAAAAAAGGAAAGTGAATAAAATTTGTTTTTCTTGTGAAGTAAACTATAGGTCTTCAGATTGTTAAAGTTTGGAACTTCCCTCCTCTCTTGTTCTGTGAATTACAGTGAGGTTGTCCTTATGAAATTACAGCATTTGAATTGAGCAATGTTTTTATCCACTTCAACACAAATCCAGAAATCCTGCCTTAATGGAAAAAAAAAATCTCTCTTTTGGTTTGTTGTAGATATTATGTGGAATAGTTCTCATTTAATCTTTGCTTTTGCCCTCTAGGATACCTAAGGTCTGTTAAAGGGCAACATACGACGTAGAGGAGATGTTCTGTTTTTTGTTTTTTGTTTTTGGTTAAATTCTTTTATTGGTACATTGTAGGTATACAACACAATTACATTTATCACTGGGAATTGTCCCTTTATGTAATGCATCTTGGTTCTTATTATTTCCCCATTCCTAGCCCTCCCTTCACGCCCTCCACCCTTCCCTATTTACAAAGACTTTATTTCCATTTCTTCCATTTCTCATCATTTTTCCTTTCCCTTCTTTCCTTTCCCCTGCCCCTCCCACTACCCCTACCCCTTTGGACCTTTTCTTCCTATTTCTCATTATTGATTATTCATTCTAATCATTGGTACATTTTAGGTGTACAATATAATGACATTCATCATTGGAAATTTGCACCTTTACATAGTCTCTCTTGGTTCTTATTTTTCACCCTTGCCCAGCCCTCCCTTCAACCCCTCCAGTCCTCCCTATTTACAAAGATTTTGTTCCTATTTTTCCATTTTCTCATATTAATCCCATTCCCTTCTATCCTTTCCCCTAGCCCTCCCACTTCTTTCCCCTTTGCCCCTTTTCTTCCTATTTCACATTAACTATTATACATTTTAGTCCTTATTTACACTTTTAGTTTCTCACACCAGAGAAACTATTTGGTATTTATACATGTGTGTCCTATTTATTTCACTTAAGAGTATCACCTCAATGTGCATCCAGTTAGCTATAAATGTCTCTAATTTCTCATTTTTTATGGCTGAGTAGTACTCCATTTTATGAAAAAACCACATTTTCTTTATCCAGTCTCCAGTTGATGGCCATTTGGGCTGTTCGTAGAGGAGATGTTGTGACACAGCACAGAGGTAACATTCACCCAGGGGATAATGTTTTTTTAAAAAATTTATCATATAAAACTTCATTTACTCTGTATTTTTTGTAGTTTATGTCTTATAAGCATGATCAGCCCTCACATAAAGAGAAACCTTGATGACAGCAATGAGAACTTTCACTTTAAACTTGCTCATAACAAAGACCTTTATTTTATATTTAGCGTTTTTTGAAAAATTTAACCAATAATTAAAGAACATCATATATTTCTACAGGCAATTTCCCATAGACAATATCATACCTACTTTTTCAATGTAAATAATATATCCACCAAACTTCAGTTTATACGTGAAATCGAAAATAAATGTTTCGAACACTAACATTTAAGCTTTGGATCAGACAGAACAATGCCCCATCCCTCAGTGTAAATAAAACACTATTGGAGCTCTCTTATGGTGAGACTCCAAAGCTCCCAAAGCTTTATCTTCTTCCAAGTACAGGCTAATCCTCACAGCAGCCCAAGAGGCCCTGGATCCTCTTGATTCTCTCATCTTTCTTGCTAACTCCTGCTCAGCTCCCCAAACTCAGCCACACAGGCCTTCCGCATCCTGAAATACGTACGGATTTGACTAACTCAAAGCTTTTACCATTCTCCCTGAAAGGTTCTTCAAATGTTTGTCTGCTTCTCATATTTCCTATCTATCTTTTCTGACATATGTTTCTTTTCAGTTGATTTATTACTCTGCCATATTTTAAAAAATAGTTCATTTAGTGCTTCCTTATATATAAGCTCCTTGAAGACCAAGATTTCTGTTTTGTTTACTACTGTATCCCTGAACCTACAAAAGTTCTTGACCTACAATAGGCGCTCAATTAAAAATTGTTTCATGAATGAATGGCTGAATGAGCCAGCAGCCTGTTTTAGCACGCAGTTTTCCCTCAAGAAACAGAGTTCAAAGAGGAAAATGAGCTCTGCTTTTTAGTTGCACCTCTAAAACCGAGAATGGAGATGCAGTTCTGATCCTGAGCCGTGCTTCTCCCTTTCTTCTCATTCCCAGCTCTCACTCAATTTGCTGTCTCACCTTGCTGTTGGCAATCAGCTCTGATCACAAAGCTCTTTTACTATCCCTGTGTGTTCCTTGTCCTTCCACCCATTGCTCTAGTAGCTTTGCCTCTCTGTCTGTCTGTCTTTCTCTCTCTCTCTCCCTCTCTCTCTCTCTCTCCCTCATACTAATATTCAAAATAAAGCTTTCACTATCTCAGTAGCTGGGTTATTATACGAGTAGAGTCAGCAGAAGGAAACTAAAGAGAAGTGATCAGACAGTGTTCAAACAACAAATATTTTTGTCCTTTAAAATGTTTCATAGTTTATGAAATTGGGGGTAGTTTTAAAATCAATGTCACAAGGGAACTTGCACCTTACTGGGAAGAAGCGCACTTTGTGACGCAGCTCTCAGCACCTGTCTCCATGTGCTTAGCCACATTAAAAGCATATCTGCTCCTCCAGTGGTCACCTCAGCAGTACTATTTTTATTAGTATCATTGTGGGCAGTGAATTTTTAAACAAGTATTTGGAATCATAAGTATACATTCAGTTATTTTCAAAGTTCAAATTATGACAGCATTGAAATGAACTTCCTCATACAGAATGAAGAACAGGAGAGTAGTTTCAAAATACACATTTATAAATGAAGCCAATTCTGATAACTGGTAAAAAATGTGACAGTTTTACATTGTTGTGAAGGTTTTGGCAGCCTAACAAGGAAAAGTGGCCTGAGATACATCTGTATCTCATTGATCATCCACATTTTTGAAGTCGACATTTTGGGCTATCAAGTATCATGCTGGAAAATTACAAAAGCAAGTGTGGGCATTGCTTATATGACAGAGTTTAAACAAATTGTGTGTATATACAATACACACTCAGGCCCCAAATACCTATTTTTTCAAATGGTCGAAAATTCATGTAAAACTGAAACTGAGGTGTAATCCAATTAATAAAGACAGAATAACAAGCATTATGTGAAACAGTATAGAAATTCCTAAAAAAAAAGGACATAATACTGCCATATCATCTAACAATTCCACTACTGCATATGTATCTAATTGAGATGAAATCATCAGATACTTGTATTCTCATAGTTATTATAGATTATTCACAATAGAGAAAATATGGAATCAACCCAGATGCTCTTCAGGAGACAAACATAAAAAATATGCCATATTTACAACAATGGAATACTATTCAGCCATAAAAAAGAATGAAATTCTTTCCTTTGTAACAACATGGATAGAACTAGTGGCAATTATGGTCAGTACAATCAACTGGACACCAAAAGGTAAAAATCATACATCCTCACTTGTGTGCAAACCCATAAGTCAACCTTGTAGAAGAACAGAATGGAATAGTGGTCGCTAGCCACAGGGAAGGGCAGGGAGAGGGGGACAGAAAGAAGTTCATAAGGGGCCTGAAAAACACAGACTGGAGGAATCATTCTTGGTTCTTCTTTAGCACATCAGTATACCTGTAGCTTAAAATAACCTATGATATATTTCAGAATGAGTAGAGTATGAATTTTCCAACATAAATATGATTAGCTTCTGAAGTGGTGAAAATGCTTATTGTTGTGATTTGTTTATTATACAGTACATACATGTATTAAATTATCATAATGCATTTCATAAAATGTACAGATTGGGTCTCATTAAAAAGATAAAATGGCATTGTAATTAGCAAAACAGGAAATGCAGTCAACACCTTGGTGTATGCCATTAAATTTTTACTAGACTATGATATATTAAACTGTGCCACATACTAAAATAGACTGTAAAATTTTACCACAATTCTAAAAGTATTGAAGAAACAATGACACTAAGCACAGATCATAAACTGTAGCTCATCATGTGGCTGTGCCACACTCAATAGTCAAAATTATTCTTGGAATAATCTAGTCAGACTGGAGCTAATGATACTGTATAAGCTCAACTTGCTCTTATTCTGAAATAAATAATATTTTATCATTATATAGATGAATGCATACTAGAATCAGTTATAATTGATATTTCAAGAAGCATTTTGTTTCCCTTCTGAAAGCAAAAATGCTCTTATTACTTTTGCAGAAAACTTGAGACAAAAATATATAATAGGAATAATGGCAATTTTTAAAATAAGCAAATAGCCCAAAGCACATTTCTCTGTCTGACCTCCATGTCTTCCTCTCTCTAGTTAGTAAATGTGGGTGCAGGCCATGACTCAATCTTTGAACTTCTTCCTTTTTTTCACTGAGTGTTCTTGTTCAGTTCTTTGTCTTAATTCTTTCTGTATTATTTAGAATGGGCTAGGCTGTGATGCAATAACAAGTAAGTCTCATTATTTTGGAAAGCAAAACAGCAAGTTCTGGTTCTCACTTATGCTATGTCATTGTGAGTCAGCTGGGAGTTATGCTGTAAGTTGTTCTCATTCAGGGACCTAGACAGATGGAGCAGCTACCATCTGGAGAACTGTCAGTAGACAATCACAGAAGGAAAAAGAAGCCCCTGAGACACTCTTACTGAAGTGAAATGGTCCAACCTAGAATAACTTCCTCTCACAGCTATTTTAAGGGCCCACCTAAAAAAATGGGGAGGGAAGAAATACAACTTTACCATATACCTAGGAAGCAGAGAATGGGAAATACCTGCTACTGCATTCTCTCTCTCTCTCTCTCTCTCTCTCTCTCTCTCGTTGATGCTGCATGATTTCTTTCTATAGAATAAACCCTCTGTTGAGCTCACATATCCAACTTCTAAATCTATACTCTCATTTGAAAGTTTAAAAGGATCTCAAATTTAGCATGACCAAAAATGAATATTTGATTACCCATGCCTATGAGCATTCTGCCTTCAAGCCTCCCTCTATCCTAAATTATTCCTTTATTTATATATTTGTTCAGGGTCTAAACAATTTTCCTTTATTTCTCTCTTTCTTTCTCTCTCTCTCTCTCTTTCTTTCTTTCTTTCTTTCCCTAAGTTCCTTTATCTCACTTTTCTCAATTGCAAACCAATCGTAGCTTACTACTTCTAAGAACTTGATAGTCAAAGTTATTATTTGCTCTTACTTGTACCACTAAAAAGTTCTTGTTTTTCCTAAAAATCTATAGATCAACAGAAATTATCCTTTAAATTATAAACAAGATTAACCATACCTTATTTAACAATTTATATGGCTTCCAATCACATTCTTATGAAATTTCAAACTCCTTATCATGGTTTCCAAGGCCCTAAATATTCTGACACATACTGGAAATCTGTGTACCATCCAGTAGCTAGGATGTTTCCAAGATGTACTTCTTGTCATGACATATCCCTTCTCAGAGCACTAAGATAGCTTCCCTTTGTACCTAAAAACTCAAAGGTCTTAAATTTCCTTGGTATTGTGTTCCTCATGCTGTCTAAGACACCATCTTACTACTTCCTTCTTCAAGTAGTCCAATTATTCTACTTTCTTCTTTATTGGCTTTCAAATTTCCTATAACATTCTGTCATTCACACCACTGTCTTTGCTATTCCCTTGACCTGGAGCTCTCTTGGCTAACCATCTGTATGTCTATCTCTCTCATTTCACCCTGGTTACTCTTAGGGTTGGATCTTACACTGAAAGCTTGGTGGTCCAGCCTGTGTCACTGCTGGGAGGATGTGGAGCCTTGAAGAGCTAGGGCCAACTGGAAGGATGTTAGATCACTAGAAGCATCCCCTGGACAGGGATAGTAAGGCTCTGGCCTCTCCCCCATCTCTCTCTCCAATTCCTGGCTGCCATGAGGAATTTTGGCTTCTATCCATATTCACCACGATGGTCCCCATCTCTCTACAGACCCAAAATGACAAAGTCAAGTGACTAGATACTAAGGCCTCTGAAACCATGAACCAAAATAAATTCGTTCTTTTTTAAAGTTGATTTTCTCAGGTATTCTGTCACAAAGATGGGAAGCTAAATACAGTTATTGCTGAACTATTACTCCTCACAAGTCTTCTTCCTCTGACTAGTACCTAAAATAGTATTTCTTCTTCTTTCCTTCTTTCCATCTCCTTACCCTGCTTTTAAATCCCTAAAATGTGAATTTTAATAAAAATTGAAGACAAATGAAGAGGTACTGAGAACAATAAAAAATAACTTTTGCAAACATAAACATTAAATACCATTTTGATTAAAATGGAGAAGATATCCCATTCTTTGCTTTTATCCTTCGTAAAGGACATCTCTCTAATCACTGAGGCTGCCAGGAATCCTCAGACACAGGATTTAGTCTCTCCTTTAATGTGACCTAGTCTCCTTCTGATTTTTACTAGAAAGCTTACAAAAACACTAGTCTTCCCATATTATTTTATGGTCTCTCATTCATTCAATCTGATCAGTTTATATTTTTCTATGTCCCCCCTTCTGCTTTTATTGCCCCAGTGAATGCAAATACTTATGGAAGAAAGAACTAAATGGAATTGGAAATGTTGTAAATCTATTTCTTGACAAATACATTTTCCAAAAAAAGAGGAACAATTTTCCTAATCAATATAAGTGAATAAGAAGTCAAGTTTAATCACAGCTACCATGGTTTCCACACAGATTTAAACAGAACATTTCCAGAAAAAAAATCCAATTTGATTTGCATTCAAATTCCTTTTCCCTCAAGCCTATACCATATAAACTTCAATTTGGATTAATGTGATCTCCTTTACATAAAAGGTTTCTTCTTTTACATAACACTTCAAAATTATCATGCTATTAATAACTTCAAAATATGTTGATGAGGGAGTGATGAGCCCAAGAAATATATACAATTTGCAATAGATCTACATAGAGATTTCTGTAAATGAGACAGTGTGAACTTTGAAGACAGCCATAAAAGTACTGAGGCATCAAGGAGAGCACTTCAAAGTCTTGAAATTAAACTCATCATCAGGTTCAGTAATTTCCAAGATTATTTAACCATCCTGAATAATCACAATATCACAGAACCAAATAGAAAAGATTTTGAGCAACTTATGAGTAATGGGTTTAGGTTACATCCTAAAGGAACTTAAATTCTTCTATTATTTAAACTTAGCTGTTATTCAGTAGGATTATCATTGAATTGGGTGATTTGTTCAGGTAGGATTTTATTAAAGGCAGAGTAAATAGAGGTCTAAGAGATGGGAAGAATTTACAACAGAGAAATTAAAAATATAGTCTCCAACATTATTAAAAGCGTACACACACGCAAACACACAGAGAGGTAGATACAGAGAGACAGAGAGAGACAGAGAGAGAGAGAGAGAGACATGGAGAGAGAGATCACAGGTACATGAAGCACAATTACTAAAAACCTTGCATTTCTTGTAATGCGTAGTATATTCTCTCTGTAAAGTTAGTTGGAGCCTTATTTTAGCTGAAAAAGTTGAAATAGAAATTTAACAATAGTAAGAGATCATGATGATAAAAATAGCTACTATCCATACTCCATTAATGTCGCTGTAGTGTTTTGACATTTAAAAAATTAGATACTCTACATATAAGAGTACAACTTCATATGCTAGACTAGCCTAAAAACTAAGTTTAATGCAATATCTCTCAGAGATTTGAGTTTCTTTTTTATCACAATTTACTCATTGTGCCCTTTTAAGACATTCTGTATATAGTAGATAGCAAAGGCTTTGAAGCCAGACTACTTCAGATTTTTACCCCTCTTTTACTACTTACTGTGTGACTTTGGATAAATTACTCAGTCACTCTGTGTCATACTTTTCCCTTTGTACAGAAGACACAGTATTTATCTTAAGATACTGCTATAAAGAGGAAATGAATTGACAGCCTGGAAATATTCAGAACAATGGTTGGCACCAAATAGATTATCTACTAAATGTTAGTGCTAATCATTATATTAATCTGTAAATAAATTCAAGCAGTTAAATAGCAATAAAATATTACTCAGAATCTTATTAATTTTATACTGTCAGAAAGACACCTGGTATATAGTAGTACACAATAAATACTAACTGAGGGAAGTGATGGTTTAAATTGGTTCTTCTTCCATTCTGAGACTTCTGAACTTCAAATTATGAGTTATTCATCTAGCCTAAATGTGTAAACGATAGTGAACTGAAGGAGAATGTGATTCTTCTAATTTGACAATGCACCACAACAAATAAGATCAGAAAAGTACCCCAAGTGGATGTTGAGCAGAGGTTTTATTTTTATTAGATTTGAGTGGAAGTTGGTTTTGAAAGCTCCAAAGGGAAGAAGCTGACTCAGAAAAAGCAGAGGGGAATTATGTCTGGTTTCCCAGTAATCTCAGAAAGAAGCTGCTCAAGCAGGTTTAAAATACTATGCCTTTTAAGAACTTTGTGATTCATTGTACTTTTACGGAAAAAAAGAATTGTAATTTACTGAACATGTACTGGGCTCCATATCCTATGGTAGAGAGAACACTTTATCCTTATTATTTAATTTTGTGCATGGCTATTATTTTAGCTAGTGCATTTTCAGTGTTTAAAATGATGAAAGTAATGTTTGGATAATTTAAACAATTTAATGGTATACAACAGAAATTAATAAAATTAGTGTTTTAATCTAGTGAATCCATTCTTTTATCCATGACATTTACCTTCCTTACTCAGATCATTACTTCACTCCCTGGTGATTTTTCTCAGGTAGAACAATAAAATATATTATGTATTTAGTGTTATCTCATGGAACTGTGGAGTTTATAGACAATAAAGAAAACATCATTGTTGCCTTTAGGGAATAGTCTACACCCTGTCAGTGTAGTCCCTGTTGGACTGTAGACTCATCCTTAAAGGCAGTCATGATGCTTACTTTATCGGGCCCAAACTGGTCTATGTAGGAAAAACCAAAGGAAATATTGAATTTCTATCTTATTCTGGGTACAAGAAAGTATATATCTGACTAGTAATTTTGGTCTAATATCTCCTTTTTAAAAATGGAGCTTGACTAGATTAGAAGCTGTCTGTGGCATTTTTGAAATCCAAAGTGCATTGATTAAGTTCTCATATACTGCCTTACCACTGTCTTGTACATTCTGTTTTCTAACAGTGGGAAAATGAGCTACAGGTCAGATAGAATTCAAAGAAAGCTTTAGAAGGCTGGGATACTTGAGTGAGCAATTTAACCTCATGAAGCTACCATTGTTCCACTGAGGAATATCAACATTTATTTTTTTTAACTTTTATTAGCACAGTACATATTTGCTTGTCTTGTCATTCATAGTATATTCTCTCTATAAAGTTGGTTGGAATCTTATTTTAACTGAAAAATTGAAATAGAAAGTTAACAAGAGTAAGGGATCATGAGAATAAAAATAGCTACTATCCATACTCCATTAATGTCAGTGTAGTGTTTTGACATTAAAAAATTAGAGAGTCTACATATACAAGTACAACTTCATAGGCTAAACTAGTACATATTAATTACATTCATTGTAGGGGATTGGTTAATGTACAGAGCACATTTCAATTCTTTTCATTTTTCACTTTCCCCCCACTTTATTTTTCCAGTATCAGATTCATTTATCTGTAAGACCTTATAAAGCTAATTATCATGCATATAGATTGAGAACCACACTAATAGGCCACAGAATATATATATATATATATATATATATATATTTTATATATATATCATATAAGGCAATTATACTACACCAAGGTACACTTTTAGATATATTGTCCATGCTAGATTACAATGCCTTTTTTCTGTGTCTATTTTCCTATTATCTATCTTTTCTCAATATATATATGTTTTTATATATATATATATATGCACATATATATGTAGTTTTTAATACAAGAGAAACCATGTGATATTTACTTGTGTGTCTGATTTACTTCACTTACATTATGGTCTCAAGGTGCATCCATTTTCCTACAAATGACTCAAGTTTATCCCTCCTTATGACAGAATAGTGTTCCATTGTTTACAAATACCACATTTTCTTTATCCATTCATCCTTTGAAGAACATACAGGCTGTTTTGTTTCTCCGAAATATTTAGAAATTCATAAATCTGTGGGAATATATTCTGATTCTTCTCTCTATACATGTGCTAGACAAAGAAGACTATGTACTTCAAGTCTGTGTGATTTTTGGTGAGGCTCACAATCTAAAATACTCTGTGATACAAAAGACAAACAATAAACACAAAGGCAAAATTGGAGCTTGAAAGATCACGATTAGAGATTCTTTTTTTTCTCTTTTGATTTTCAACCTTTGATCTGGAGGGAGACATTATTTCTGTATCATGAACAGGGAAGAGAATGGTCACTACACAAACATCCTTGAAAAAATGGTTCAGAATAAAGGATGTCAGTGCCTCTACTCAAGAAGAATCACCTCCCACCTGATCCAAAGTCCAGATTTTTGACTTTTTTTTCCTTTTTTAGATGCTCAAATACCCTAAAAAATTGAACATTCTTGGTAACTGACATTTTAGCTTTTCAATTTTGACACTAAAGACACCAGTGTCAAAGATATCTATCTATGTGCCTTCTGTATGGATTCCCATCCTCCATATAAGAAATGGTTTTCAAACAAGTAAGACAAAAATGTTGCCAGGCCTTTTGTCTCTTTCAGATATCAGTGCCTATGCTCACTCACTTTTCTTACCCTAACATTTTAAATTGCTGTGGAGTCACTGTACAGTTTGTTAATGTTAAGTGTAATATGTCTTCAGAAAGATTGATTTACGAGTGAGATGCACTCTTTCCCAAAACATATCTCAAAACCAACAGATATTAATGATAACTATTAATGTAGATGATTGTTATACTTAAAAAGAAAGTGTATGGAGCACTCTCTCAAATTGGTAAACGGTGCCAGTAAAATATTCTGAAATTTTAAAGTGTCATACACTTTATGTAAACTATAATCTTTATGTAAAGATTAACTTTACATAAGTGAGTTACCTTGGCTTGTGATGTGTGTGTTACTCTTGGGAGCGAAGCTTCTGAAACTGAAGCAATGATAGTGTGTTTTTGTCTCCAAAAGATCACAACTAGTGCAAAGCAAGTACCATATGAATCAGTTGTATTGCAACTAATTGTCTGAAATGACATAGAATTAAGGTACAAAAAAGATCACAAATTAGGAAAATAATCTATTGTTTTCCCAGAGACATCTGGGGAGATGTTTTGACATTCAATGAGTTATGTTAATTATGAAAAATACAATGACATTAGAATGGTCAATTACCGGGGCTGGGGATTTAGTTCAGTGTTTCCGCCGCCTGCCTCCCAAGCGCAAGGTCCCAAGTTCACACACACACACACACACACACACACACACACACACACAAAGAATGGTCAATTACTAAAGTTAACTAATATCTCCTAGTTGATAATCCTATATTTACAGGCATTATTCTGAATAGTAGTTTGATTTATAATAAAATTATTCAACAAAGGAAATGATTAGCTTAAAGTATTGATATTTGTACAAATCAATCTCTTAGTTGTACTAACAGAAATACATTCAACATACTTTAATAAATCATTTGAGATTGAAAATTTATTCATGGGTGTTTTGTTCATGACTCAGTTTGAATCTGCAGACATTAAAAATATAGAGAGAGAGCTATGAGAACCTTACTAAAATATATGGTCTTCTGTACCTATTGGTCATCTGGTCACCATCTTTTAGCATCACATTAGGAACAAATACTTTCCTCCATAAGACCAAATAAAGGAAGATGGTTGAAATCTGCATAATTTGCTTAATACTAATGTCAACTTTATTTACTCAAAACAAACAAAAAGGAAAACTCTACTGGAATTATTGCCAATTAACTGAATATTTAAATTAAGAACTATTTAAAAGCATTCAGGATGGATGCTTACATACATAATCACTTACAAACAAATGTACATCACAAAAATCCCCTTACAGATTTGACTCAGAATACATCAACAATGCTGAGCACTATAAGCATACAATAGAATGTATTTATATTACACTTAAACACAAAAATTTTTATGATCATCTTCCAAAGTGAAGTAAGTGCTTCACTTAAGACTAAGTATTCTGAGACTTGTAGTTTATCTTCTTTATTCTGTGATTGAGAGTTGAAATATTCATCACTTGTATATGAGATATTCTTGAGTCTTTTGTGAGTTTTAAAGAAATAAACATTTAAATACATCAATATTCTTATTAATGCATGCCTATGTTTACCTCTAGACTAGAATTTTTCATTTGAATATAAATCTAATACTAAGATACAGGTTCCTCTAGGAATTTGTATAGACATTTAGCATTTTGTTTCCAAGGCATAAGAAGATATCAACGTGAGTACATTCCACATTTTATATAATACTTATTAATAAAGGTAATCTAGTCCCTTATTTTGGCTTCTTTGAACAAATCAAAATTAAATAAAATTATAACATTTACCATGGTGATATCCATTTTTCTTTCTCTCTTATCACCTTCTCTTTTCTAATGATTTAAGTCAAATCAAGTATCTCTGAATTTTGAAAACTTGGTGATGTTCTTTAGGTTCATTAATTTTTGTCCTGCAAGGAATATTTCTATTTTGTGCCTTGACAACAATATGTGATTCCCCACCAAATGCATAGATTTTTTTTAAAGCACATGAACAAAAACTTCAGAATTCTGAAACCAATTTAACTGATTCCGATATATATATATATATAATGTCTTCCACTTGAGAGGAGTTTTTAGTCACCATTTATCATTATAGTTTTCAGGGAAAGTATTTTCCTTCCATTGTAAGTCAGGGAATTACTTTCTTTCACACATGGAAATGTAGGTCCAAAGAAGTATGAGCAAGTCAATCAGCTCACTTAGCAAGTTGGTCACAGTGCTGGAATTAAAAGAGAAATGTCAACCTTCACAGTTTTCCAGTTTGTTTTACAAAGAACAGTCAAATGCCATGCTTGGGATCTAGCTCTAATATTTGCATATTTGGTGAAAACCAAGTATCAGTGAAATTGTTTTGAAATTTTGTTAAATGAACTATATAGTACAGTATAAAATATGTGATTTGTATATAAAACCTTGTAAATGTATCTTTATTTTGCTAGAACTCTAAGCTAATGCAGTAAGGAGTAGGCATGAAATATTAAAAGGAATTATAAAACTAGTCAGCTTATAGAAAAAAATTAGAAAAATATAATAAAATAATTCACTGGAGAAATATATTGAGGTTATAATGGGCTATAAGAAAAATTCTAGGGAAGATTTCATGGTGAACACAAGGATAAGCTGTGCTGTGAATTCTAACACTTGACAGAGGGAGGTTGCCTACTTGGTAATGGGTCTTCTATGTGACTCCTTGAAGAATTTAATGTATTCCCTCTCTCTGCCATATAAGGAACACAGGGAACTAACATTTAACTCATGTTGAGAAGTCTCAATGGCAAGAGACAGGTTGGCCAAGAATCAAATGTCAAGTGAAAGCAGATGTCTTTGCAGTGGACTTGGAATGCAAATTCAGATTTTTATTTGTTCAGTATTATGTATTACTGTCTCCTTGAATAAGGGTAGAGTATGAGCCATAGAGGATCAGCCAGAAAGTTGCATTATGCTCTGTCAGAAACTGGGAATTCAATCTCTAGGTTCCTAGTGACTTCACCATAATTAGAGAAAGAAAGTGGAAATTTAGAAGAGAAGTGTACAGCAGAAGATGAGCATCTAGATATCTCATAAGATGGATCTATGGCAGTGGTGGCAAACCTATGGCACATGTACCACAGCGGGCTGTTTGTGTCACTGAACATTAAAATATTCACCATCACTGGTCAATGGCATGTTTTCTGACTGCATATTTCATTAAATACTAGTAGCAAGTTTATAAAAAAAGTTTTAGACACAATAATATTAAAAAGAAAAATGGTTACTAAATCCCTCTCTTTAATTTACAATTCATATTAGTCTATCAGAGATTCTGAATATTCTTGCAGTAAATTCAATTTGATTTTGCTTAGCCGATTTTCACAAATAATTTCTTTGAATATAGACATTTCTACATATGAATTAGTACTTTAAATAAAACTTAATTGTAATATATTTGTAGAAAAATATATTAGTGTAAACCAATAATATAGATAGATATAGATATTTCTTAATCTATCCTCCAGGGAAATTATAAATATCCTTAGAGGACAAAGTGAAAAAACTTGTTCAATGTTCCCTTTCCCACATCTCCAAATATTTACACATTTTCCAAGGATAAATGCTTTGAAAAAGTCATATCTGGTTATATTAGTCACAAACAAACATACTGACTCTAGTCGCAAACAGATCCTGACATCTCGGGGGATTAACCTTGAAAAAGTTACTTTTCACTGCTATCACAATCTGCTAATGATCAAGTGGTGGTATTTGGTGGTCTTCCTGTGAAAAGTTCTCAGGAATCTGAATTATTTCCCATTTTTGCTCTCCGGTACTTCCACCATGAACTTCTTTTCTTCGAAACTCAAAGACAAAAGAAAGAAACATGAAGACACCATATTACTTTTTCTTGCCTCTAACCAGAAGTGACATATCTCTTTTTCCCCCAAGCCCATTGGCAAGGATTCTGTTATATAGTTCCAACTTAACAAGAGAAGCAACATAATCTTTCTTTATGAACTAGAAAAAGCAATGGAAGTGTTTTCTCTGGCATACAACATATGAGCTTACATAACAAGAGAAAAAAATAGGTAACAAGAAAGGGTTCTCATATTTACATAGTGGTTCTCCTTTGCCACTTCAGTATTTCCATTCATACTCAAGAAGCATTCATTCGTTTAGTTGACAAGTATGTATTAAATGTCTACTATGTGACAGACAGTAGTCTGGGCATCAGCAGTGCATTCGTAAACATGAAAGGCAAAACCCTGCCCTCATGAATTTTAGAAACAGTACATGAATAAGGAAATGTTCCTTTTCCTAAATAGTCATCATTTTCATCTGCAAAACAGTGTTTGAGGATAGTTGTTACATATCTGTCATTGTGGTCAAAATATAGCATCCTAATTTCGATTTAGATCATAGACCTAAAAGAAAGACTGTTAGAATTAAATGAATATGTAATAAATGGCTAAATTTATCTTCAAAATTCTTTATTACATTTAACAGTGTGTTTTCTTTTTTTGAAAAATTTCAAGCAAACAGAAAAATCACAGTGATATGATAAGCAAATATACAGTACTGATTTAAATTTTTAATCATTGTACAATTTTTTTCTTACAAAAATTTTCCTCTCTGAACATATCAAAACCAGAACTTGCTTTATATATTTCTTTTTATTTTTATATTCCCTCATACATTTGTTTGTAATCACAGAGTAGGAAATTATTTTTTGAAATTAAAAAATATGCCCAAATTATATACCCCCAATGAAAGGAATTTTTTTTGAGGTATACGCTGATCAGTCAATGAATATTTGTCGATTGAATAAAGAAAGAGAAAATATTTTGCAACTTATTTTTATACTCAAGTACATTTTCATTGAATTATATCATGTAAAACCCACAATCATAGGCATTGCAGAATTTTAAAGACAACCATCCAAGATTCCCCCTCTCTGGTTCTCTAATCAAATATTAATGTAGGTACTTCTGTGAAGGGAATTTGCAGATTAATTTATGTTACAAGCTTTAAAACAAGGAGAGTATTTTGGACTATTCAGAAGAGTCCAATCTAAACTCATAAACGCTTTAAGCAGAAACTTTTCGCAGCTGGAGTCACAGAGTTGTAAAGGAGAAGGTGAGGCAGGAGAGATCAGGGAGAAGAGAAGATTTGTGAGATTTAGATGGAAGAAGGGCTCAAACACCATTTCTGGCTCTGAACAGGAAGAGAGATATGGAACGTGTAGCTTGTAGAAATTGAGATCAAACCTTGACCAATAGCCAGGAAGGAAGTTGAGCCCTCAGTCCTACCATTGTATAAAACTGAATTTTGATAACAAAGTGAGTAAGTCTGAAAACATTCTGGATTTTGGCCTAGAGACTCCAAAAAGAAATGCAGCCCAGTCTACACCTTGATTTCAGTCTTGAGAGATTTTAAGTATAGTAGAGAAAGAGCTAAGCCTGACCTTTGACCCATGGAAATAGAGATTAATAATTGACTGTCATTTTAACCCATTAAGTTTGTAGTAGTTTATTATCATGATAATAGAAGCATAAATGCGGGTTTGATGAATTATCACACAGTGAATACACTCATACAGTCTTTATCTAAGATAAAAATAAAACCTCCTCTAATTACTAGATGCTTTTCACTCTCCAAATGTAACCATCTTACTTCTGATAATAGATTGTAGTTGGTCCTACTTTGATACTTATATTAATGCAATCAGGTATCTAACACTCTGTTTGATATACTTCTGAGAAGATGGTGGAGTGATAAGCAGCAACAAATTAACCTCTTCAAGACCTGGAATCCAGACGTTGGAAAATAACAACTTGGGGAAGAAAAGAGAAGGAAGTGGATCTTCAGGACACAGAAAAGATCTGATGGGAAAACTGATGTCTATGGAGAAATTGAAGAGAAAGTTCACAATTCAACAAAAGGAAGGCACAATCTTCACCTTCTCTTGTTTCTTTCATTCAGTATTATTGAATCCATGCATGAGTATATGTATGCCTACAGTTTGCATTTTCCTTGTTATATGATATGTCATAGCACATATATTTTAAAGTGTGTTACATTTTTAGCCATATCTTATTATTTGTAGCTTACTTAATCTAAAATTTCATCCCAGTGAGCTTATTTTTTTGACTATGTCTTAAAATACCTTCAATTTGTGTGGCTCATGTTAGACTATACAAATTACAAATATCAATGAACTCTGGACCAGTAGAAAAAAACTACATAAGCATCTTAATATTGGAGCTATCATCAACTTTTGAGGAAGACTCACAGTTTAGCTGTTTCTTTGACAATACACTTTTTCCTGTAACTCAACTTTCATCTGGGTTGTGTGTGATAGAGAGACAGGGGGGTGTTTGAAATAGAAGCTCAGGGATGAGGAACAGAGAAATAACATCATAAGAGAAAAACTTCAAGGGTGTTACTATTTTTTGAAAAATGTAAAACATGCCTGGGTGTTAGACGCACTTCAGAATCCTTTAAAAACATTTTATAGTCATAGAAAAAACAAGTACTTAAAAGTTTAAAAACTGTAGAATAAAAGAATAATTCATCATCGATTAAGAAGGGTAGGAAATGTTCTCAATACAAATTTTATATCTAATTTTGAAGAGTTAACAATTGAAAAATATTACAGATGTAATCATACTCTCATACCAGTTTGATACTGTTTTAAAACTTTGTTTCTCCAGAAATGTAAAGACAAATTGATGAAAATGACATATAAAAGAAAGAGCAAGTGAAGCAAGAACCAGTAAAGGAAGTAATTGTTCATTTATTGTACAAGTTCATTATTATATATGTTAACTTCATATATGATAATATAATTTGTTTGCAAGCAACAAACCAAGGTTGATAATGCCTATCTCTTCATTAGTTATATTACTTACAGTAGGAACAATTTTTTATGTTGTAAACTATGCTTCTTTACCTACTTGTATGAAGGTATTTTATTATTTTTACATAGACCAAGGTTTCTAAATCTCATCATTATTAACATTTAGAATTGGTCTTATGTATTTGGGAAATTTTAACAATATCGCTGGCCTCTACTCATTATATTTCAGTAGAGCCCTCCACCCTCTGAGTGACCCCTGAAGGGGAAAAAATTGCCCCTGTTTGAGAATCAAGGGTTTAAATTGTGAATTTAAATAGTGTAACACTCAGTACTTTCTTGTAGTCTGTTTTTCACATTATTACTGTAATGACACCGTGAGCCTAAAAAACTTTAGAATTATGAAGAAATGTAGAAATTGATAAAAGCATGGACCAGAATACGTGCAGAATATACTGACTTTGCTCTCCAAGATACACACATGTGCATGTGTGGGTGTGCGTGCATGTTTGAGATCTGACTGACGTGAAAAACTGTATTTATGAAATAATTCTATTACTGTCTTCTGGAAATTAGGATGAACTACACTGGGTATGGTCTGGCCACTCAGAAACCTTGTATGGAACAACAAAGTATATTTTTAAAGTTGCTAGAAGGAGTATGTGCTGAGTTTAGTTAAAGAGTGTATCTATTCCAGAATTTAAAGGGAAACTAGGCAGAGATTAAGTGTTCAATTCAAGGGGCCAGATCACTGCCTACTGTTCCTTCTTGGCAGGATTCCAGGTAATATTTGCACATTTTAATGATTTTGGATTTAACTAGCTTAAATAATTAGAAGCTGGAGCGAACACTACAAAAATATTTTCCCAAAATGAACAATGAAAGCCTGTCATCTTTAAGAAAGAACGTTTGTAGTTATGGCACACATCCTTTTTGGTTGTCACATAATAGGCTTATTCTTTGAATTGTGCTAAAGATTTAACACCACAGTTTCACGTGCTTAGTATCAGACACCAGGGGTTCCTTGTGCTTTCTGAACAATCCTAAAATAATGAAAGTTTATGAAAGAAGATAAGATGTCCATATTGTGTCATTTTCCCCCTTGCCATTCTTCCCTGACAAGGGTAAACAGAACACTAAATGAATTGTGCTATTCATTTCTTTATGAGGAAACAACACTGTAATAAGACCTGCATTGCTTTATCATCTGAGGTTTGTATTTTTCTTATACTTTCACATGCATACACTCAGAATCTCTCATTTGAAAATGTTCATGAAAGAATTATCAAAACCCTTTCTACATCAAAAATAAAATATGTAAAACTAGCTTAGTTCCCTCTTTTCCCCCCTTCTATACTTTCATTTTAATATTATTTTTCAGGTATCTATATGTACCTCTAAGATGCTGTGCAATTGTTTAAATACTGAAATTAAATGAAATAATAATTCTTGGTATTTTTCTTAAAAGTAAAACAACCTTTAGACCAAACATGATGCATTATATTGACATAACAAATGTGGACATTAATTAAAGAGCAGCACAATCCAGCAGAGAAATTTGCCCTCCATCTGCTTGACCTGCGGTAATAATAATGTTCCATTAACCCAAACTGACAGATTTTCTAGGATTTGTCTTCATCCCTACAGTTGCTGTGCCTGGTATGAATAGTCACATGTGTGACATTATCCATAAAATGACATGTGGGAGAAAATCAACTACTTACGTATTTTGTTCTTGTTTTTCATTGTGTCTTCTTACTGATGGCTGTGTTACACATTACACTAAGGCTTTTCCTAGCTTTCTGCTCAGGTGCCTCCAAATTCAAAGCACCTAGTTTCAACGGAGGCCCAGGTTCTGATCATTATTTGTCAAAAGGAAATTACATAAAACAACTTAACATCAACATTGAGAAAAGAGCCAAACTGGCAAAAGTGAATTATAGCATGGTAATCATTAGGTTTACCATGCAAATCAAATTTGAAAGCACTGTATGTTAAAACTCTCTCATGGAAAAAGGAAAAGAACTTAGAGAATTTTCTAAATAATAAATTAGTGGGATGGGGGATCTTGTCCCAGAACTAAAGCTTAAATCATTGAATCTGTTCATATCCACTACATATTAGTTAACCAAGGGAACAGTTTTTCTCTTCCATCTCATTACAGATCAAATATCAAAAGCTTTCCACTAGAAGCAGGCACCCAGGAGGCATTTTGCTTTGTCACAATCCAGTATTCACAGCCTCTCTGATAGGAGTCCAAACTCTCTTGGTAGCCTTAAAGAACAACAACACACTTATTTGCTGTGCTGCTTCCTCTCTTCCCCTGGAATTGTTACTTCACTGTAATAAGTAGCATTCCTTCCAATTATCCAAGCTCCTAAAGTCTGCAGTACTGACCCCCATGACTTTAGAACAGACTCACTGTTTAGAGTCATTAATCCAAGAATATAAACATGGAGAGAAATTCATGAGAAAGGAATGAACTCATGGTTCCTGAAGAAAGACAATAGCTTACAGTGTTTTTTCTGAATCACCCCCCCACCGTGTGTGTGTGTGTGTGTGTGCGCGCGCGCGCGTGTGTGTGTATTATGCCATGTTTGATTTTAAATCCTTCCTCTTTACTGAGAGGATTTTCTCCTCATTTTTCAACTGCCATCACCCTCTTGCTTGTTCTTAGCTGGGTAGTAACACCTATTGCCCCTGGTGTGTCGGAATGGCTTAGCTTTTCTCCCAGACTTTACCCAAACGGCAGATTCCAGAAGGCAACATCCGGATGAGTCAGTGTGTAAGATGGGTGAGTCAGCCTTGCACATTTTCCAGCTAACTAATACCAGAATTTAATTACACATTGCTTACTCTCCTGTAAGTCAATGTAACTTTGTATTTTATTTTTTGAAATGACAATAAGGCATTTTGGTGAATGTATAAGTCAGATCCAATGAGATGTATGTACATGAATTTTGAGGATGACACTTTAATGAAAGAAAGCATTTTCAAGGTTTGATGTTCCTTGGTCTTTCTCCATGAGTTGCACAGTCTCTCTCTTTTCGCCTCTCTCTTTCTCTTTCCTCTCTCCTCTCTCTGTTTCTCCCTCTGTTTCTCTCTCTGTGTGTCACTGTCTCTCTATTTGTGAAAGAACAAACTGCATAACATAGCCACCTATGCTCTATATTGTGGTATATATAAACTATTGTAAAAAATTAGAAATTTTGAACTCTGACTTATGAATTTGATGTATATCGAACTCTTCCATCTTCATCAGAGATCCAACTAAATTTTCTGAAATCTTCTTGGGAAGTGAAAAGAAAGTTTCCTGAATCTGCATGTTTTGATTCTGCAGTACATAGGAAGTTAAAACATTCTTTCTCTTGCTGGAATTGGTCTTAGAATTCCCCTTGATCTGAAGCTCTGATGTCAACATGAACCAAAATATAATTCCATCTACCCCCACCTCATCTGCATTTGCTACCTCCTTATAAAGATGGCACTTGTGCTGCCTAGCAAATTCAGAGAGGAATTAGTGATGCTCTCTAATTTCCTTTCTTCCCACAGATGGTAATAAATTCAAATTCAGACTCCATTAAACCTGAGTAGAGAAACCCAGCAGGTGGCCGTACTAATGGAAAATCCTGGCTTTGGAATAATGGGAATTACAACGGACAGCTCTTCTACACCACAAAAAAAGATGATGTATCCTTATTGACAGTGTCACACTGGAGTCCAGAAGGCTGATCTGATAGTTAAGTCCTGGCACAACGGAAGCTAAAAGGCCCCTGGGTTTTCTTGGCCACACCACTGTAATTTTTGTCATCTGAACTTTCTATTACAATTCATTTTTCAAATCTCACAAAAGTTGAAGAGAGCAAGAAGAATGGACTGGAAGGGAGGGGAATGAAAGAGGGGGTCTTAATTTTGCCTACAGGCATACTTTTATTCTTTTTTCTTGGTTTAAAGGACAAATAAAGGTTGACACACAATTGTATTCCCAGCCAATTCAGTATTTTTAATGCTGACATAGTTGGCTCAAGTTCTTTTAGTGATCCAGGACAAGCTCATCTCAGGGAGTGTCTACTTAAAAGATGCATAGAATGCCCTGGAGGACTAATGCATGATGTTCCACTAGAATTCTTGCAAGAGTCCTACATCTGTATGTATTTTCTTCTCTTTCTCTTAGCTCCACCTTTTTTTTCAACATGTTGTTTGAAAAAAAACATTTGGTGACGCTGATCTGAAGAAGTATCTGGGTATTCAAATACTTAGAACTTTCTTATTTTCACTAAGCCTCTAAGTCTCTGAAAATATAACAAGGAGTTATCAAAATATTTCATTGTATTCACCATCTGCCAGCAGTTTAAAAATACTATATTAAGATTAATAATTATGTTTTACACTTACTCAATATAGCATGTTTCCTCTCAACAACTGTTGGTACTTTACAAAACCAAACTAAGTCATTGACACTTCCCTCCACAATCTCTGGATAAGAAATAAATGGGAAAAAAATTCAAAACAGAGGTGAAGGTTAGAGATGGGCTGGAGGACTTAACATCGAATTCAGTGCATAACTTTATTCCTTCATTCACCTAACCTCACCCACTTTTCATTTTATAACATGTTAAATTGAAGCTTTGCTCTAAACATTGAAAGAGGTTGCACATCTTGTTTCCATTGCTCACAAGATCTAAGTTTAAAAGTCACCCTGCCCAAGAAGTAGATCTACTGCCTAGAAACTTTATGGCACAGGAGAGAGATCTCAGCATCTTGGAAAAGATGAATACACATCGGAAGATACCATAAGCTACAGGTATTTGTGCTCTTACCAATTTCTTAACAGTGATGGATAAGAAGTCTGTCTCTCTCTCTCTCTCCTCTCTCTGTCTCTCTCTATATATACTTATAAGAAGGATAAATTATTTATATGTACAAACATACCTATTTTTATCACATGTGTAGAGTTCTCATTATGTTGGGGTTTCATTCTTTCTAGATAGCTTGACTTTACTGTAATGTTCTACATTAAAAAACTGTCCCAGCTCTTTGTACAATGTAGATATCCCCACATGAAATGTAGACAGTGTCTTCCCATCACATTGAAGAAGGGGCAGATTATTGTCAGAGAGCACTTCACAGACAATGCTGCTACAGTAACAATTATTTATAACTTTGCAGGCTAGATAAGTGAAAGACTAAATGGAAAAACCTAAGGAATATTGTAAGGAATATTGTTATTTTTAATTCAAAAGGTTTTATTATGTTAAAAGAGTAACCCTATTGCATATATTTTCAACAAAGGAAGACATACATAAAGTCACAAGGTAAGGGTAACTTTTAACTGATTCCTGTATTCATATCTTAGAATCTACCACCATTGCCAGGTATAAAAAGACAGAATACCTAAAACTTTTGATGATATAAAAATATTATTAATCTGCACTTAAAATAACAGTAACATTTGTTGACTGCTTAGAATGTGCTGAGTTCTGTTTATTATATTATTTCAGATTTGTAACAGCCTGTTAATGTCCCTATTATACAGCAGCAAAAACAGAGGCTCTTACAATTTATTTTACTTCACCAAGATCACTTTGCTTGATTGTGTATTGAATTCCAGTTTGAATGGCACCAAAAAGGGTGCTGAAATTTCAGTTGTGTAAAGCAGTTGTTCTCACAATACTGTTCTTGAACTAGCAACCTCAGCATAACCTAGGAGCTTGTCAGAAAAGCAAATAGTTCTAATGCAGACCCAATGAATTAAAAACTCAGGCTAAAATCCAGCAGTCTATGGTTTTAAAAGCGAAGCAAGGAATTCTATTGCAAGCTAACGTCATATACTTCTCACCAAATGATCAAATTCTCAAAATTATCCACTCTCAAAAAGTGTACATTTGTTAATACTACTCACTTAATCATGTAAATTATACCAGGAAAGAAAAACAGCAACAACATAAGATTAAGAAAGAATCCATCATCCATTTCCAATTGAATTATTAGTAAAGGAGAGCAAGTGAAAAGTCATTAAGAGATTCAAGGTTAAATAAATTATTGATTCATACTCAATTTATCAGTGTAAGGGATCTTTAAAGAGCCTGTGCATTGATTTGCATGAGAATGGTAATTAAGAGTATATTTACCTAGGCAAATGATAATATGTTAGGGATTTTATGACTTTTTTATTCCATTACTGTTGCATGTAAGACAGTGTAAAGCTTAGAAGCCTAGCTTGGGGTCTCCAATCTGGTGTTCTAATTTATGATCTTCTAGCCAAATTTGACACCAAAGTTCAACATCTGATACCAGAAGATTCTTTTAATTGTTATGTGGTTTCAACTGTTTTTCATCTGGAAATTCCTTACCAAGAAATCTATGCAATCTGTATCATGGACATAAATAGAAATATGACATAGAGAAAAAGTGGCAAGAAGTAGACTTAATTCAAGGAAAACAACCAGAAGTTAGGAGGGAAAAATAACTTTAAGCCAGCAAAGGAAACGAACCAGTTGAGAAAGAAAAAATTAACAAATAGGCACAGGGAAGCCGAAGAGTCATAAAGAGAGCTGCGATACTGCTCTTGGAGAGAACTGCTAAACTGCACCTGGCAGAGTCATGACAAGTATAGACCACTCTATGAACAGATTACACATTCCTGGACCCTTAACCTGCTACTCATGAAAAGCACAATTTCTATTTTCTTCTAAGATAATAGGAACTTAAAAGTATTTGTTTTGTTTTTGCTAAAAACTATGGCTCTTAATCTGCATCTACAAAAGCCCAATAGGTAACTAACAGTAAAACCAAGCTTGAACTTCACTTTGTAAAACTTTGTGGCAAATCTTTTTCATCTTTTGTATCGCCACACTGGTAATTTAGGAAGTGTCTAGAAGTCAAAACAAAGTATATTAGCACTAAATTTATCCAGCCTGTCTCATGACCCTTCAAGACTGAGAACACCTATGCTCAGAATTCCCTAAAGCTATGGTCATCTTGGATTCCAACAGAGCCTCGCACGATCATGACTGCCCCTAGTCATGCAGATCCTTCTCATGAGAACCAAACTTCCCTTCAAATCATGAGGATTCCTCCAGAGATACAGAAACAGAACTGAAGCAGTGCTGACCAGATCCCAGCCCAAAATGGCAGCTGATAAAATTGATCTCTGGATCTTTTGTGGATAGGCCAGTCTGATCCTCTTCATTAAAGTGTGCCCCTTCAGCTGCTCAAATTAGAATCTTTCCACTATTTGCTCTTACTTTCCTTGTTAGGGGACTGCCTTGATCTTTGTTAGAGCTATGCTTCCTTTTATGTTTTCTTATTTTCAATTTAAAGCTTTTCCTTGCAAATTCATGCTTCAGTTTTAATTTACATGATCACTAAAGCAAGGAACCACACTAGATGGTGATATCTATGTTTTGTGGAGTATAATAGAAGAAAGGGCATGAGGAAGGTGACTGACTATGTAGAAAGCTCTATGAATTCAAGAGAGATGATGGCAGCTTGGACTTGGTCGGGCCATTAGTCATAATAAGGGTGAATTCTCAAGACATTTTGTTAAGCTGTGAAGGGATAGGAAATGAAGATCCTATCTTTTCAGCAGCAATAAAGAAGGAAGAGGTTAATGGGAATTTCTAGTAGAAAATTAGTAAAGGTTAAGGTCAAGATTCCCTAGAGAAGTGGAACCAATAGCACTGATGTTTAAATAGTTCATTGGTAGGTAGATAAAAACACAGACAGAGAAATAGAAGGATAGATTTATTTGAAGGAACTTGCTCATGTGATTTTGGAGGTAGGCAAGATAGAAGACATGAGGAAAAGCTGATATTGCAGCTCAAATCTGAAGACATTCTAAAAGCAGAATTCCATCCTCTTCAAGAAACCTCAATCTGTTTTCTCTTAACACCTTCAACTGATTGGGTGAGGTTTAGCCATATGACAGAGGAGAATCAGCTTTACACAAAGTCTATGATTCACATGTTAATTTCATCTAAAAATACTTTCAAAGGGACGTTTTTCACACTGGTGTTCGAGCAAATACTTCGGATACTATAATGTAGCCAAGTTAACACATATAATGAATGTATCAACTCTACACAAGTAATATAAACATTATATACTGCAAACATGTACCAATAAAAAAGGAAAGAGTAGATATAGCTTTGAAGAAGTGACTATCACAAATTAGGAATGGTGTTTGAGACTACTTGTAATATGGTCTGTAGAGAAAGCATTTAATAAATTTAACCATGATTGTTAGTGGGTCAAAGTAGAAGACACAGAGTGGACTAGTGAAGAGAAATGGTAAAATACGGAAGTTTTATTGAGAGGTAACTAACACAGATCAGGTTTCTCTCTTCCATTCTTCCTGAGTTTTTACTTGCACTGCCAACATTTTCCAGGCATATTTTAGCCCTCAGTAATCTCCTAAATAGTCAGGATACATCGTAACCATATTTTCCATGCTCTCCTTACTCTTGCCTTCAAATAAGATTTAGAAAAAAGTCATCTTCTAGGCCAATGACCAGTGTATAATCAAAATTATAAGAGACTTGCTTTCCACATAGATATGTTCTCCTTTTGGCTGGATTCCTTATATTGAGATGTAGGGTAAAGGATGGTCTTCAGGCTCAGGTCCAGTGGTTCATAGCTAATTTCTATGTCACTTACTGTACATAAGACTAAATTCAGAAGATTCCTGTTCCTGAGAATACAGAGTAAGGATCACTCAGGCACAAAAAATTATATGTATCAAATATTGTCAGAAAATATACAAAAATCAAAGAGAAAAAGGAATTAACTGTCCCTTACATAAAATCATTCATCTATAAAAGAAACTAGCAGAAGTAATCACTTTCAGAGAACAAATAACTTCATGTTCAACAAGAATAAAATCCACTTTTCTTTCATAATTTCACAATTGCAAAAAATATACTGTAACTGTTGATACAGAGAAAAAAAATTTACACTGCAAAGTCAGTTTCTCACATTGTAGTGTCCTAACAGCATGCTTTGGACACCAGATATGTACGATGTCCCATATACACCAAGCAAAAAATGATGTGACAACAGCCACCAGCTGAGTGTCCTCTGGTTCAATTCAGTTCTGACTCTACCTACTTGAAGATAATGTCAGACCTTGCAGTCTGAGGTTTCATCTTCAAAACTGTACCTCCTATTTCCATCAGATGCCTATTGCAAGCCCCAGGTTGATTTACTTGTGATCCAGGGTTCCCACAATTCCCTCTCTAGATCTTTTAAGTGACCAGCCCTTATCTTGAAGATATCTACTATCTGCCAGCCACTAGCCAATTCTTTAGCATACAGACAGAAAAACATCATGTTAAAAATTTAAACATTTTCAGGAACTGTGTTTCAGGAAGCTAGAAAAAAAACCAGGTATGCATTTCACAGTATCAGTATCACACATAGAATGTGATTACTAACAGAAAAACAGAGACTAATCGATAACCATAAATCCCAGAATCCTGCTTCTACCAGTTAACACACACATATTTAATCACGTAACTTCTTTGCACCTCATTTCTTTTCTGGGAAATGGAATAAAATAGTAATGAAAGAGGAAAGAATAGCCACTGTCGGTCTGTAGCCACTGGGAGCAGGGCTTGTTGCTTGCTGTTAAGCCTGTGCGCACAGCTAGGTGGAGTATTCTCTCCTTGAACACAAGGATGGCAGCTGTCGTCACCATCTGAAACTCCTTCTGTGGCTGAGATAAAAGGAAGCAAATTCAATATTACCTCCTAATTACATCTGAGCAGAAGACAAAAATGATGTTATTGCTCATACCACAAAAATTAACAATCCCCCTTTCTCAGCTAACATGGGCCATGACTGCTTCTTTTAGCAAGTGTGTGCTAGCTCACTTCATTCCTACAATATCTGCATAAAAATGCATAGACTGTAGCAAGTCACTGAATTGCCTCTGCTTCGTAACATTCAATCCAGAGCAAACCTTTGAGCACTTCACTTCTAAAAACACTCAATAAGACCACATTTTCTAAGTCCCTTCCAACACTCTTATTAAGAGGTCCTACATTTTTTCTCAATCTCATATGTATGTTATTGGTCTTCAGTAGTACAGCACAGTACTATTCTAAATGTTACATTGGGTAATGAGTGTTAAAAACTTAGTATCTGGCATATAAAATTTAACACATTTTTGAAAATTTTTAAATAGAACCAATATCTCTCATAGGTTAAGATATTTGGATTTTTTAAAATTCTACTTATATAATGACTATATCTTTATTAAACACATTCTCCTTTTTAGAGCCTTTGTTATATACATGAATACCTAGAAACTGAAGTTTTCCTGTCATTGATATTTAAGTTAAATAGTAGCCTCTTGTGGACTTTCAAGGCTATTTGAATTTTCCAAATAGCCTTTTCTTACACATTACTCTGAAATAGTCACACAAAGAATTATTCAGTCTCTTACTTTGCCTCTGTGGTTCCACCATCATAGGGTTGTGTTACACAATAATCAATATAGTTTGGGGATAATAGAAGAAAATTACTATTACAAGTATGTGACCTAATGCTAGAAATCAGGGGTCTTTATAACTAAAAACAATCCTGATCAGATGGGCTGTTGAGCAGTAAGGTAACACATGTCGGGTTTATATACCAAATTAAGTTTTACCTGTCCCCACAGCATAACAGTAACTAGAGACCTTTGTTGTTCTCAGACATGTCTTGGATTGAATGATAAATCATATATTCCCCTTACTTGGCCATTGCTCTCTTTGATGTCTCCTACAACATTGGGGTCCATTCTTCTATCTCTGCTTTTTCTTCCATTAAGTGTCATAAGAAACATTGAAAAGCTAGTAATCACTCCTTTCATTTATTACTTAGAACCATTTCATTTCATTTGCAAATCAAACTACCCAAAAGATGATATGCAGACAATGCAGTAGTTGTCTTCCTGGGGTGATTATGTTTCGCTAGTTCTTAGAATTGCTGATACAAATACAGCTGGATGCTCATATCACAATACTGTTTTACAACATAAGTTTTTATATAATATTGATATATATATTCCTTAAGATATCAATTTTTTACTATTTCAAATGTCTCATTGATGATATTTCTATAATTTTCTTTATATTTCTTCTCATTATTATTTTAGAAAAATCTCTTAGAAGTAGAATTTTAGGGTCAAAAGAAAATTATACTTAAGATTTTGATACATCTTGCCAAACTGTTATCTGGAGATTACATGAATTGTAACAGTGACTGTGACTTTCTATGGTGCCTAGATTTAATTGCTGAATATCACTAGTGGTATCAAATATACTGAATACTTTTAGTATTTGGCAATTGTAGAAAATGTAATTGTTTAAACTCTTGTGTATTAAAAATGTTAACATTATTCGACATGTTTAGTTACTGAAATTTCTTCTCTGATGATTTTCCTAATTTTATTTGCACAAATTTTCTTTGCTGTGATTGCTTTCAGACATATGCTTGACGTATAAGAATGTGAATACTTGGTTTGAAAAAGAGAATAAACATTTCACCAGTTTGTATAATAAGTATACTGTAATTGAAGGTTTGTGTAGTAATATATTGCTTTTTAACTTTATGAAGTAAGATCTGTTAATCATTTCAAAGTAGATTCAGAGAGCCCTTCTATAAAATTCTTAGATTTTTGTATTATCACCTTTTACTATCTATATAAGTAAGGTGATGCCTCTGAAAAGTTTAAAGTTCAGGGCTTAGATTTTTTTAAAAGTCTCAATTAAAAATATATGAACTTCTTTTTTTGGGGGGGGTACCAGGGATCAAACTTGGGACCTTACACTTGCAAGGCAGGTGCTGGAACCACTGAGCTAAATCCCTGGGCCCTGAACTGCTTTTTAAAAGTGCTTTTCATAAAGTTATATATTTATTTACTCATTTTTCAAATGTGTTTCCTCTTTGTATTTTGTATTTAATTAGCATGGAAGTTATCTTTTTAGATGATTGTGAATCATTCATCTAAACATTTCATTCATAATACTAAATTATCCAAAAACAATTATTAAGAAATTGTATTTTGCCAAATTATTTGAAATGTTATATTATAATAAATACCTCTCCTACTTCACACATGCCCCAAAAATGTATGTTATCACACACACAGACACAGACACAAACACACACACTTTGTTTTCATTTTATTTTTTTTCCTTTTTACTTTTATTAGTACGTTTCTGGTACAGCATGATTATATTCCTTGTGGGAAGGTGGCGTACATATATTAGAAATCTTAATTTTTTTCACCCTCTTCCTCTTCCCTCCATCTCCTTTCCCTCCATCTATTGTGAAGATCTGTCCCTTTTCCTTTTGTGAAAGATCTGTCTTTTCTTGTGCTAGTATAACACTTTCTATGTTTATATCTTGATGATATAACATCTTTATTAATATCATTTATATTTAAAACTTTTCATCTTTCACATTAGTTTATCTTCAAAATATATTTTAGAATTATTACACTGGTGATCAGATTAAGAATAAGAGTACCTGGCTATATTTTATTTTGATATTTAAATATGTATATATATATGTGAAAGATAAATGTATATGCATATATATTATTTTAAACTAACTTTTAAGGATCATCATTTCTTAAAAAGTGAATTAGTATAATATTTACTACAGATCTAATATTTTCTTGAGGCTTATATTAGGCACACAGATTTTTAAACATGAGACTGGTAATAATACATTTTGATGATGTATGGCAGCTGTCCTTCAGCTGCAGTCTTGAACTGTCAGACTATTTGTGAATAAGTTTTTTCTACTGAAAAAGAAATTTTATTTTGTTAAGAATTCATACTTTCTACTTATTGGTGCAAGTAAGTAAGATCAATAAATCTTTAAGTAGTGAATTAGAACATATGAATAGGAAGCTTTTAGTGCATGTTCGGTAGATTATTTAGTGTATACTGGAATAGAGCCGTTTTAAGCATTTTTTTAAAAAAAGAATGAGAACAAAAGGCAAAACTGACTAACAGTATTATCTGACTTCAAGACTTACAATAAGCCTCTAATAAGACAGTATATATTGGCATAAATATAGGTATAAAATAAAAACGTCAAAATTGACAATCAGATTATATGTGCAAATATGGGCAATCATTTTTTTGACAAAGGTGCAAAGGTCATTCTGAGGGACGAGATCTTCTCCACAGGGCTTAGATTTGATATTTAGTATTGAAAATGTTATAAAAATTGCACTTCTACTCCTACTTTGAATCATACAGAATATTAGGTCATACACATGAACTTAAAAGTAAAACAATAAATTTCTAGAAAAACAGAAGAACGTTTTTTTTACTTTGGGTGAGACAAAATTTATTAGGTAAAAACAAACAATGATCAAAAACAAAACATAAAAGAAAAATAGTCTTTAAGAAAATTAAAAATACATACTCTTCTTAAAGTATCTATTTTTGAAACAAGCCACACACAAGTAGAAAATACATTTCACCTAGTATTTGTATTCAGAATATATTTATAAAATCTCAGTACTCAATAAAATGATCTCTGCCTGATTTTTGAAATGACCAAATGATTTGAAAAGGCATTTCACTAAAGGAAAGAGACAAGAGAAATGAAAACACATTTTTAAAAAATTCTTGAAATCTTGTTGCTTAGGGAAAGACAAATTTCAACAATAGGATTCCACTACACAGTTCTTGAAATGCAGGATGAAGATGTGAAGCACCTGAAATTCTCATACATTCCCTATGGGAATGCAAAGAATTTACAGTCATGCTGCAAAACAGTCTGGCTGATTCGGATACTTGAAATCATACCCAGGAAACTTTTTTATGATCCAATAACATTCTTATTCCTGGGTAGTTATCTTGAGAGATGAAAATACACATCCACACAAATGCGTGTATAAGATTGGCTTTAGTATTTTCATTAACAATCACTGATAACTGGACAAAATAAATGCACATTAGCTACTGAATGAATGAACTACTTCTATACAATGGAATATTATTCAATAAAAATGAATTGATGAGCAAAAATGAAGGTACACCTTAAAATGTACATCACATGGTATGTGAAAGAAGTCCATATACCACATGGTTATATTTTGTGACATTCAAGCAAAGACAAGTTTCTAGTGATAGAAATCAGATGAGGAGGAGCCAGCAGGTTAGGAAAAGTGGGCTGACCATAACAAACCATGAGGAAATATTTTAGGGTTGTGAAAATATTTTTATGTTGATTATGGTGATGGTAACACACTTAGAATCCTTGTTAAAAGTCAGAGAACTGTGCCTCTCAATGTGTGTAGCTTGTGCCTCAACAAACCTAACCTTTACAAAGCACAGGTTTTGCATTAGAAAGTTAAGGACTGAAAATTTGACTATAACAGACATTGACCTTCTAACTTTCATCAAGTTTCCTATCTTTATAATCTTAGTGTGTCTGTTTTTCTATTGGAAATAATAATAATAATACCTACAAAATACTTGGCATGGACCCTTGTTCTTAGTAAATGTTAGTTATTATGAAAAGGATAGGATGATAATCAAATCTCACTTAGCAAGGGAAGTGGGAAATGGCAATGGGATAGAGGTAAGTTAAAGCCAATAAATGTAACAGTTCTTCAGGATGAACAGGAAAAGCCCATGCACCCCACCACTTCAGAAGCTTAAGCTAAGCTTATCAAACAGATTCAAATAGATGACTCTCACAGCTTACAGAAGGTAATTTAATAAGTTTTACTGCCAACACAGGAAAAATATAAACTATAAATATATGTGTGTATCATACACAGTTTGTTAATTGAAGTGTGAATGCAGTAGAAAGAGGGTATGAGTAATAGGTGGCTTAAGCCAAATTTAGTTTAGTCATGTCTTTGCTCTGCCAATATACCTCAAGCTTAAATGGTATCACTGAAACTGTTTCAGACTTGAATTGCTCCAAAGCATTATCCTTGTGCCAACTGGGCTGAAATCTAGTGCTAGTTTACTTTTGCAGCCAGAGAAGCAGTATCTTTTATGTTTTATTTATTTACAATATCACTTAGCTATGCATAACTTTATTTGCACTTATAAAACTAAATCAAATTGTGAAAGAAACTTATGATGGAGAGAGTGAACAGTTTACAATAGGAAATATATTTTTAACTAGAAAATGTTATTGTACCTATAGTGGTTAATTAAATAGCCCAAACTGACTATTTGATTGTCTCATACAACTATTAACTCTAGAGGTCTTTTCTGAATTTTAATTGGTGCATTCATTTCAAGTTTGACTCTTCTCATTCCATAAATGCATTTCCCCATAGTGTCTAAGTCATGATGAGCAGTTCTCCTTCCTTTTCAGATTCTAATAACAGAAAAGAAAAGCTACTTGTTGGTTACCTGTCCAAAGAAACAGACTTGGGATACAGACCCAGACTCTTTATGTTTCTCTAGTTTATAATTTTGTTTATTTTCCCAGTACATTTTTCAAATGGTCTTTGAAATAATTATGTTTGAAAGAGGAGTAGTACATGTTTAAAAGGTGTTTGTACTCATTTTTAAAACTCTAGGGATTTGAAAGTTTATCAGATTTATCCATTACATATTCACATAAAAATGTGTTTATAAATTAGCATTAAATGACTATGAAGTAAGAGCTCTAGTATCTCAGAGTGCCCTTTCTTGTCTCTATGTCATAAACAACTTAAGTGCTAAGCAGTTGTTGCTTTGAAATTCTGTGTTAAGAATAACTGCTCACTGAAAACCAATCAAAACTGTACTTTTTATCCAGTTACCAGTTCATGGGCATTTGGGCTGTATCCAAGATTTAGCTATTTCAAAATGTGTTGCTGCTATAAACATGAGTGGGCATATATCCTTGTGGTAGGATGCTTTTAATTCTTTTGGGAAGTTACCCAGTAGGGGAATACCTGGGTCAAATGGGACCTCTAGTCCTAGTTTTTTTTGAGGTATCTCCACACTGATTTCCACAGTGGTTTCACCAGTCTGCACTCCCACCAAAAGTGGAGAAGAGTTCCTTTTCCCCCACATCCCCGCCAACACTTGTTATTGGTTGATTTCTTGATGGCAGCCATTCTTTCTGGAATGAGGTGGAATCAGCATTGTTTTCATTTGCATCTCTCGGATGACCAGTGATGTTGAACATTTTTTCATGTATTTATTTGCTGTTTCTACTTCTTTGTCTGAGAAATGTCTGTTCATTTCAGATGCCCATGTTTGGATTGGGTCTGTAAATTTGGGAGGTCTGATTTTGAAGGGGAAGTGGGGGTAGGGGAAAGGAAAAAAGGGAAAGAAAAAAATATGAGAAAAGGGAGAAACAGAAACAAAGTCTTTGTAAATAGGGAGGGGTGAAGGGGTTGAAGGGAGGGCAGGGGAATGGGGAAAAAAATAAGAACCAAGATGCATCATGTAAAGGTACAAATTCCCAATGGTGAAAGTCATCATATTGTGTACCTAAAATATACCAATAAACTTAATGAGTAAAAAAAATATACTCACATAGTTCTGAGATTCTTGTGCAATCCAATAGAGAAAATTATATAAATTATAAAATGTATCATCAAATAATATTTTTAATGTTTTAATTATGATACAGTATGAACAAAACAGTTAATCATACTTTCATTCTCCTACAAGAACTATTATCATTGTATAGCCTTTTAAATACCAATGTCATTTCTACAGCATCTGTTACAGAGCAAGACTTGTAAAGTCATATTTGATTTCTAGAGAAAAGGTGTACAAACTATGGTCCAAGCTCCAACTTGAAGCAGCAAGCTCATAATGGCTTTTATTACTGATCATCTCTGCCAAAAGCTCTTTGTCAATTAGAAGAGAAGAAATAACCCAATGAATTCTATTTAGTCAATAATACATAGGTATAAACTTATTCTTACTGTGGCCCTCTTTATGCAAATATCAAAATATTGCATGCTATACTATTAATATGTACAACTTTGTGTTTATATATATTAGTTAAAATAAGTTTAATATAAATAAATGAATGAATGAATAGTTGTGTTTTTAAAAAAGAAATGAGGAGAAGGAGGGGGAATATTGGAGGATTAATGAAGTAAAAGATCTTACATCATCCAACCTGGACAAAATTCTGTGTGAAAGTTTGAATTTATTTAATATGATGCCAAGTAATTTACCAGGGTTGGGTATCACTCCTACAAATTTACTAAAAAACAGCTAATCTTAAAAATATTCATTATATTTCATGTTTGATATTGGGTGCTTTCCACCATAATCTCACTGTGAAGAAATTTAAGATGTCAAGTACCAGTCCTTAGTTGTTACTTAAATTCCTGACAAGAGGGGAATACATTCTGCCAAGAATTAGCTGGTACTTCTCAATCATTTTCAAGAATTAGTTTCCCAGTAAAAGTTGCTAGGACACTAAACCAAATGCTAATCATTAGAGATGCTTAACACCACATAAAAGGATTAAATATAAGAGGGAATTATTAAAAATCTGATTTCTAAAGATTACTTATGAAATTATTATTAGCTTTTCTGAATTCTAATTTCTTCATTTGCCATATTTTATGTCATTTGTTTCTTATCATTTCTAAGAAGTAATAGTTTCTCATACATTTCCAAAGAAATGTTTAACATTGGTTTGTCAGAAACCTTTTATTACTGTTGAGAATCATGAAAAAATGCTTCTGGAGATACACTTAGAATTTCCTTTCCCTTAGGGTTCAGTTTTACTTTACAAAGTTTCTATCCTCTGATAAAGTGGTATCTGTATCTATTGATAGGTATATAGATTTATTACCCATATAAACCCATATTTTATCTGTTTTTCTAAATTCTGGGCAAAGTATATCTGATGTTTTATAGTTATTAATAAATATGTAAAGTCTGAAGTTTAAATTATTTTTCTTTTAAATATTTAAAGAAAAATTCCAGTTACTATAATGTACAAAATTATTTTGGAAACAGATGTAATTTTAAGTATGTTGAAATATTGGATGATATATATTTTTTAAATATTTTATTTTTTGAACAAGTATATTTAGTTACAACATGACAAGATTTGCAACATGACAAGACAAAAATTTTTGAGAATGATTGTATTTTCATATTATCATATAAAATTTTCACTTTATGCAAATTATGCTAAACATTGAGTGATTTTAAATGCATTTGTGCTTTTTAAACTATCAGATATTGAGAGTGGCAAGATTATAAATATTCTAATTTACATTCTGATCAATCAACTTAATTACTTATCATGGTTAAATCATCTAGTATATTCTAGAACTTCTACTTCTCAGGTCTGACACCAGTAATTCAGCTTTTATTAAAAGAAAATTCACAAGAAATTCTAGAATTTGAGTATTACAAAAATTTGAATAATACATCAAGTTTAACATTGTAAAATAATTGAACACAGACTATACTGTAAAAAGTCTGGCATCTCTGTTATGTAGAATGATTACTCAATATTCATTGGGTCATTTGCCTTTTTATTATATATAAGCAATGAACAGCAGAATATTCTTTTGATGGCCATGTGTTGAATAACAGTACATAGAAGAAACACTGATAAAATAACACTGATAAAAATCGTATTAACACGGGGTACTGATGTGGACCCTGAAAGGACTCTTTAATCAATTTAAGACAATCATCATTAACACTTCAGTCTATAATAGGAAAGAATAGATGATCTATAGACAGACAGACAGGTACAGACAGACAGACAGACATAATAACTCTGTAAGTAAATTTGGGATCATTCCTGAAAGAATCAAAAGGAGTATTTTTAAGTCTTTATGTCTAAAGGGGAAACTTTGTTTTTTCCATTTAAATGGCAATTGTATTCAAAGTACAAATAAAAGTAAAATTTCATATGGAACCAATAAATGTCCCTCATACTGAGGGTCATTCTTCTCTCTTTAGAAGCAGGTGAAATATTCATTTGACCTGGAGTTTTATTACAGAATTGAATGGCTTCCATATGTAATGTATTTGTCATATCAGTCAGTATCTAAAAGTGGTCCCATTAGCAATTCCCAAAACTGAAGAACAGACCTGAAATTAACAAGTAATTACTAAAGGAAGAACAGCTTATGAAGCTCTTGAGATATTTATGCACAAGAGTGGGCTGTAAAAAAAATTTAAATGTGTGTTGTACCGAAGCCCTCAACATAATTCGTTGGGAGGTCAAGGGATGTGGGTTTTGTTTCAGTAGTGTTAACATCAGTCTATGTGACTCTGGATAAGTCACTTAATCTTGGCTCTTAACTTTTAGCCTCTTAAAACAAAGGGGACTGTAGAGGATTTGATGATTCTAAACTGTATAATCTAACCATAATGGATTCTACAAAAGCTAAATAAGACAGAGTAGTAAAGAGGAGACACATGAGATCAGTTTGCACTGAAAATAGTTGGGTATCAAAAGTTAGGATGCAAAAAAGACTGAGAATCTAAAGGCCACACACGGGTTCATGGTCCAACGAAATCTCCCTCCAACTGCACACTTGTCAGCTCCGTTCTTTTGGTTTTGCAGATTCTTATCCACAAGACGGTGTGATCACTTGTTCATTGGTGTGCATTTGCTCAGAGTTATCATTCTGCACCCAGTATTCAGTGTGGTTGTAGGAGGTAGTAGCATTGCGCAGCAGAAATGAAGACCAGAGTAGGATTGCAACACTGCTTTTAGTTCTTATAGTATAGGCTAAGACTTCTTTTAATGGCCAAAAAACAGATTTTTAAAAGAAAGAGAAACTTGGATGTTTCCTAAAGCAACATTCAAAGCAATTAAATGGAGCCTTTAAAGCTACATGATCTTTTCCACTTTCATAATCTCCTCTTTAGCCTTAAGTAAAAACCAAGAGACCTTTGAAAAATGAGTGTTTTATATTTAATATATGATCTTTTCATGTTTCTGCTGTTGTATGCTTTTGAGCTTCCAGCAACTATAGCTATGTAGCCAGCACAGGGCAGGCTTGGCTTATGTCCTGTGAAGAGATGACTACCTGAAGTGCGCAAATGAAAGAAAAAAATAAGAATTCTATGAAAGGTTTGACTACAGAGAATACAGGGCCAAGACCTTCATCTAACCCTGGATACACATTTTTCTTAATAATGCATACCGATATCATTTTTTTTTTGGCCGACTTTAAGTAGTGAGCTCACAAAAATTGACAATATTTTACAGAAACAGATTAAAAAAAAAAACATCGTTCTATTTCCTGTATCTTTCACAGTTCTTTAATTTGAAACGTATTACTTTTATTTCATCTTGCTTTAACACCAGATTTGGTTTAATTAAATTTATGTCAAATGAACACATGAAACGAAAGGAAAATCAGAAAGCCTGCAGTTGCCCATTAGTGAGTCAGTGACTGTAGTGAAAGGCTTTTGAAGCCTGGCTTACTGCCAGGACAAACTCGCAATGACGCTCGGAGACACCCATGATGCTTTGAAGCGAAGGACTTAGCTGACCCGAGCCTGCTCAATGGAATCAGTCAAAATCCTCATGGGCTAGATGTAAAATCTATAATAAATCTTCTATCTGCAACCATTTACCTGTTAAACGAAAAGAGTAGGGGGTGTGAAACAATCCATATAGAAAATTAATTGTATGAGACCTGTTTATTCTTCTCATGATTGATTATGAAGGCGATTTGGTTTTGAAAGCAACATGGTAAGCCCATCAAAAGGCAGTGCCAAGCTGTCAATCCTTGTAGCAACCCTTTCAGAGCAAGATTTATCTTAGACTCTTCTAATTGAAATACCCGTCAATTAGTCAAATAATTTGCTATTAGAGAACGTAAAAAGCATAACTTTAGAAAAAATTATGTATAGCCTTGTAAATGTGTCCCTGCTGAAACACCTCAGTTTAAAAATAAACAAAGCCCCAATGTTTTGACACTATTGCTACAGTGCAAAGTAAAATACCACGTATCTTATTGTTCCTAGTAGCACATGGTCTTTGTGCTTTTTATACTTGAATGCATTTAATACACCCAGCTTTGGCATCTCCATAAAAATATACTGAATGACTCTACCAGTCTAATGTAATTTTTCATTACATTTCTATATCCACCATCTTCTTAAGTGATATCTGTCAAATATATGTATTCTTTTTGCTCACTGGAATCTGAGCCACAGGTTCAATGGCATTTTATATTTTCATACTTTACACATTAAAGTCTTTACACAATCTTTGAACAATAAAACAAATCATTATGTAGTAGCAGGGCATGCTGATGTTAGTAAAACAGAATATATAACACCAAGTATGGCAAATATCTGGGGATATTAAATGGACTAAAGGCAGGGCTAGAGAGCTTTCAGTGTATTTTTATCCTATTTGAAAATAATTCAAAGTTCTAAATGTTTCCCAAGTCAAATCAATATTACCTGAAGTGTTCAACAATCCAGTAATGACGAGTATCATTCTGTGCTTCTATAGGTATCATTCAGTATCATACTGTAATTTCTAATTCATTCAGTTTTGCTAATCTAAAAATGTTCTGCCTTTTGTTTTCCACTCACACATGTTTTGCTTCCCCCTCTATTTCACGTAAAATGGAAAATAAGAGCAAAGCAAAGAAGAAGTAAAATATTCCAAGATTTACATTTGTTCCTTTTGAACAAGGTTCACATTTACAGATCCACTGTGTACATTTATATCCGAAGTCCGTGTCTGCCCTTGAACACTGCACTAAGAGTTGCCTTCGGTAGAATATAATTTTAAGAGAAAGGTCTTCTGCCTGGAGCAGAATATGAGACAACATTTCTTGGCCAATAGTGAAAGTCGTTAATTTTGTGGGATTTGTGTGATGTGTTCAGTTGGATTCTGCCCTTTGCCTCTAGTAGGATATTAGTAATCATTTCATTTTCACGAGCTCAAATAAGATATGGAAATATTCAGTATTTTTAAATTCCAGGGGATATCATACAATTCTACTAATGTAACAAAAAAGATGGGTTTAATTTGTATTCACAGTACCTTAGATGAAGCTAAAAATGTAAATTTATATTCCACTAATTCTTAAAAATCATTTGTTTTCAATATACATTTAAAGTTTATATTATTTTCTAACACCAACACATACTCTCCCAAATTTTTTCAGTTGTAAAGGCAGATTTGGATATTTCAGAAATAGCCTTTAATTATTCATTTTTAATTCCAAATCTTCAGTGTTATATACATTTTTCTTTACTGAATATTTGTTAATTGCTTCAAATACTTCACTTAGGAAATTATAAATTATGTTACAAATTGTATATAATCATGGGATGAAGATTTTAAATGCTTCATGCAATCATGAATTATTAATATTTTTTAAATGGATAGTATTTCTGAACATGGTAAATAATAATAGTCTTATTTCCTTATGTTAGATTGTTAAGATACTGTTAGATGTCAGCCTTATTTTATTCATGGAGAGATTTTTGAAGAGTAAAAGCAAAAAATAAGCAAACACTCAGAACATATAAAAGACTGCCTAGAAATATATATTTCCTGCTGCAAAGCATTTGCCCAGTAAGCTCTCTTCAAAACCAGATAATGGCCACAGTATTCAGGCAAATTTCTGTTTTGTTTTGTTTTTTTAACTTTTTGAATTATTCTAGTAATTGTGTAGTACAGATTTTTCTTCTGGCATTACCCACCGAAGCCTCTCTATATTATATTTTAAAACCAAATTGCTGGAAGTATCTGAAAAGCTGTACTTTGGGGAAAGGAAAAAAAAAAAAAGGCACTTCAGGGCCAAAGTTTCACTAACACACCACACATTAAGAGATGAATCTGGGCGTAACAGAATGCAGAGAACACCTTTGTGCTGGAATCAAAGGCGCAGCACCAGGAGTTAACATTTTGCCTGAAGTTGCTCTCCTTGATTTTCCCATTGCCTGTAATGAAGTAGCTAAAAGGACATTTGGGATGATCCTGGGCCAAGCAGTTCAGTCTCAGATCCACCTAAAGAATCATAGCCACAAGTAAAACTAGTTCTGAAGAATGTCTCAATCCACTTCTCTATCTGTGTATGCTGAGGCCTTGCCCCACCTCTTGGGAGGTGAAAATCAGGTTCAACCATTTTTTCCTGAGCAGACTCCAACAAATAGCTCTCCACTGGGGATTTGGGGTCTTTTAGACATAGCCAGTGTTGGTTTAAAATGTGTTTGGTTAAAATGGAAATTCACAGTTTTTGTGTTTTCTGTTCTGTTCAATTGCTGAAACCAAAAGTTTTAGACTAGAACGGCAAGAAAGAAAGAGAGGAATAATATTTTTGACATTCTAAAAAGATACTTATCCACATGTTGTTATCAACCATGACAATATCTGTAAGAAAGCCAAAGCTCAAAGTAAAGGTGAACACAGAGCCCTCATATTCTGATTATAGTTTGTAAGTGGCTTCAGATCACTTGCAATGGAAATGAAATGGCCTACAGTGCCATTTCTTCTTTTGCATTCATACAATAGGGCAAACAGATCAATAATGTTGGAGCCTGAGGAAGCCAAATTTTACTGCACCCAATTTTTGCCACATATCAATTATATGCCTAGTTTTAGACAGGAGGTCAATTTGAGTTACATAATTCCAAGTCCTTTTAAAATAAATGATTCTTCTTAAGAATTAAAAGTATATTGGCTCTATTCACATTATCCTCAAAATAAATAAATACATGTTTTCTTAGGTTAAAATGGTACAATTAGGAACAAATGGTTAAAAGTGAGAAAAATTATTTTAAATATAATGTTAGAAATATTTTTATACATGATGCAAAATACTTAAATAGAAAAAAAGTATTATTTATCCAATTTGAACAAAACAGTTGAATGAAAGCGTTTTTACTTTGTTCAAGAAAATATTTTTCCTAATTGTATCCAGCCACATAAGACTCAATATTACTTTTGTTTTTGAGAATAAGAGCTTGTTTTATCTGTTGTAATAGAATGTAAAACGTGTGTAGTCATAGTTTAGCTATCACACAGCATTCTGTCTTTGAGTTCTGTCCTTACAAATCCCCCCATTCTAACAATATCATTACAGAATAATTAAAGGTTCAAGACAAAAGGGCATACCACGTTGAAGGTTGCAGTCGGTCTGATTGTACAAAGTGTTAACACTAGGATTGTCCTGACATTAACGCTTGCAACCCAAAAAGGGGAATAATGTGCATTTTCACAGGCAAACTACAAACATGCAGTGCCGGAGGACAGTCATACTAAACTACAAACATACAGTGCTGAAGGACAGCCATACTCCCGTGATCAGAGCCACTCCGGGAAGAAAGGATTTTGATTAAGACTGTTAACTTTGCACAGAAGCAATTTAAAAGAAACAATTAGGGCGAATGTGCCCAATGCACTTCTAAAATATAACTAATGCACCTCTGGAAAGATGGGCACTTACGTTAGAGTTACAAAGGGTGAATTCATCAACTTCGTTGGACATTCACCCTTGCAGAGACATGGTTGTAGAAGAGGGCAGCAGCAACCAAGTCACTTACAGTTTGCAATTCAGCTGTCATGTAGAAGTCTGCAGTAGGTATGAGCATAATATACTGGGGGAAATATGTGCCTCAATATTATACAGCAAAATCAAACTTTGCAACTGCTTATGCATAATTAACTACCTGAGACCAGCCTGCCCTGGTGTGCCACTTTACAGAGTAATAAAAAATTAAGGTAAAAATACAGACGAGTAGGTAACTGTGGTCAACGTACAACTCTATCTTCCTTTGCAGGCTTATTATTTCCTGAAGCTGTGGCTGACAGGTTCTGTGAACACACATTTTTGCATATATTTTGTTTATGTGCAAGCAGTGGCATTTCAGCCATCTCCTGCTGAGGCCCCTTCCTACCATATGCTTCTGTTTTTCTTCATTAGGTGATGTGATCCCTTTTGACTGTTGCATGCACATGAAAGGACAGTGGGCTTTGGAGGGAGAAGAAGCCCTGCTTTAAGAGTATACACTTCAGTTGGCCTTCAGCTCTTTGGCAATGATTGGATGTGACAAGTGTTGGAGGTACTCATCGTAATGGGTGACTCTGCTTTAGCATAGAAGGGGTGAAAAGGATGTAATTCCCAGTGAAAGAAAAAAACACGAACTATTATTTAATTACTGCCTAATATATAACTCCCTAGGAGTCCCTGTTGATTTACAATTCTACATTTTTCCTTTCTTTATTAATGAACATTCATGTCTTTTAATGGGATGTGGTTAACCCACACCTGTTATTGATAGGAAATTTCACAAATGACAAAAGCAACAGATCCATTTTAATACTCAAAGCATGTATGCATCTGAAATGCTTTGTTTCCTCAAATAAATAATTGAAACATTTTGTGTCCTGTTAAAACAAAAGAAAGCCTTATACTACAGTTACCCAAGTTTATTTCTTTTACTGGGTTAGGATTTGCTGTGCACAATTTTGATTTTTCTGCATATTGATCTTTCAAATACAGGAATCAATTAAAATTCTGTATTCTGCTCTTTCCATTTGAGTTTTTACACCAATAAAAGGTGAACTAACTGTTTCCTTGGTTTGTTTTTCAATCATATGCCAATTTCTGGATTGCTGAAGGTAATATTTCTCAGCATTCTACCTTCTGCAGAAAATGTCTTATCCTACCAAGGAACTGCAATTTTAAAACCTAAGAAGAAATAGCAAAACAAATCATTTTCAAATTATAGGATATTTTGTAAGAAAAATTCATTTTTTTATCTAGCCCTTTGTTGGAAAAATAGTAGAGACAAATGACCACACACTGTTTGGAATTAATTTATTCATATAAAATTAAAACATTCATGATCATTGAAAAGATACTGAACAATTTAAGTAGAAGTGGGCTTCTATCTACATACTAAATACATTAAAATGAGATGATATGATTTTATTCCTTTTCATATATACTTTGTAAAACATATTAATAAATTGTCTTGTAGTTTTTTTAAAATATCTCTGCCACTACTTGTTTTTGCCTTATCCAATTTTTCCAGAGTATCTATAGTCTTTATCATTTAAATACTAGCTTATATTATTGGTGCAAATTCCTCACCAAACATTTCTGAAAATAATGCATATTAACTTTGAAAAAAAAGCATGTGATGCTTGTGCTAAAATCTCCTATGGAGAAAAAGATAATCTATACTCTGTAGGCTATATACTTAGCTCAATCACTCTTAAATAATATCATTTTTAATATTCTTCTTTCATTTTGATAAGTCTGTACAAAACCTGGTAAAATTTTGAAAAGTGTGTTTTTCTTTAAAAAGTAGCCAGTTTGCCTTTTTGAGTAAATTGCAAGTTGATTAAAATGATGATGTTATACTGTCTGAATTTTTTATACTATACATTTCTGTTTTACTGAGTAATAATCACATTTCCTAATTTATTTACATATGTATAAAATGGAACACCTCACAAATGACAACAATAGGATTTTATGTGAAGAGTTTTAGATTTTTCCAAACCTAAGCCCTTGACCTTTAATAAATATTCTAATATTGATCCCTGAAGTCAGGTAGACTAATACATTTTTATTCAGTGACTTTCTCATTAACATAGACCTCTGATTTGTGTAGAGAAAGTGGTTATTTTCAAGTGTGAGAGTGAATACTATTGCTTGCTTGCTTTGGAATATTTTACTACTTTTGAGCAGACTATGAATGTATAATTTTATGAATGATCCAGTTATTTAATTTACTAGTATAGATATAAATCAAATACCAGTAATCTTGGAGGAGAAAAAGCTATTTATGTGGCAGTTTCCAAAATGAAATCCTAGCTATGCCAAATTGAACAATTTAAGCTCTCATGCCAATTAAACAGTTTGAGTACTGATATAAAATTTTATCATTTGAAACCAAATGGTAAGATGAGAGTTAAATTTATCAAATATTATGAAGATAAAATTATATCTACAGCTGTGCTATACAATAGAATAATGATTATTCTCATTGTTATAACTAATAGTACTATCTATAAATTTATTCAACACACAGAAGTTTTCTTTCTCATTTGGTTTTTCAAGAAAAAATTAATAAAATTAATTCTCATACTTTGAGTGTAAGATAAATTACAATTCATACATTTCTTGATGATAATATATTAGTACTTCTTTCTCTATTTTTACAAGACTTTTAAGAGGGAAAGAAAGTGAAACAGGAAAGAAAAGAAAAATAACTTTTAATGTCTTATTTGACAAAAATTTCTTTATTGATAATAAAGAATTTGAAGGATTTCATGCTATAATGCAGCACACAACAAAACCTGGTGATTAAATTTAAGATGTAAACTCCATAAATGATTGAGCTATAACAAAACATTTTGATGGGGTGGATCTTTTTTTCCCCAGACAAATATGTCCATATTACTTAATTTGGATGGAGATTAGGAGTTAGAATATTTAAATATATTACATTTGTTAAAAAATTGGTCATTTTCAATGATTTTTTGCTTGATTTATGGAATTTTACATGTTTAAATGAAAAGTGAAAATGAAATTTTAGTGAGATTAATATAAAGGTACAATATAAATTGTATTGTCTTGCTGATGCAGAAGAAATTTCACTGCTTATGTTTGGAGGTATGAAATTTCCCTCAGATGATCACAAACATTAATATTTCCTTTTCCTATAGTTTTATGATATAAAATACTCATGTGCACATCTAAAATAAGTTTACTGTAACTGCATTATAACATGCTGCCACCGGCCCTGAGGGTAGAACCCTGAGTAGTTTTAACAACTACAAAAATTCTTATAAAATATTTATTACAGAAGGGTATCAACCTTCCTTTTAAGTAAAATATTTTTAAATGTTTTTTCCCTCATCCTTCTAATCAACAGTAGAATAACAAATACATAAAATTTTAAGAAAGGAGAAAGTAAGTTTTTTGAGCCAAAGGAGAAAATTTTATCCACAGAGCTCTTAACTTATTTTTATAGTTATTTTTGCTCATCGGGAAATAATGTCAAGATATTATTTTCAAGTTTTCAAAAGAAATTGTGACTTCTCCCTGACCACTACTAAATGATGCAGAGCTTCGTCTGAATCAAATATAGCACTCACCTAGTTATCAAAATATCTTCATGGAAATCTTAAGTATCCCTCTATCGTTTCTGCAAAGAGATGTGTGGGCTAGAATTTTGTGTCCCACACATATTAAATAAACACCTTTAGGAGGAAAATTATATTTTTGCAGATGTATGAAATGGATCTTGGGTAACAGGCAAAATAAAATCTTAAGTCTCATATCTGTATTTATATTAGGTAAGTATTTTAATTTCTATTAAAATAAATTCTTAGTCTCTTAATTCCTATTTCAATTTTGTTTAATACCCAGAAAGAACACTCCTGTACAGAAATTCTTATGACAGCAGAGTAGATTCTTCTACTTTTACTACATGCAGAGTGTGCATGTTTAAAGGGGTCGTAGTCAGTTTAAAAAGAGAGATCCCACCTCAACACGTTGGTAGTTTAAAAAATCAACGATTGAAATTCTTTCTCCTCATTTTCAGAGAGCAGCGCTCACTGTGCATGGCTCTATAAACTGTATGTGCTAAAGACTCAAGTCCAAACCCAAAGGGAAACAGTTGAGGTTTACAAACTACTTTTCTTAATCATCAAAAGTACAGGGGGTGGTATTCTTGCTTCATTTGTGGGTCCACTCCAACTCCAAACAGATCTGAAACCATTACAACGCATGGCAGTTGGTCGATAGTGTGGAAAAACCTCATTTACTGACTGGCCAGACAGTTAAAACCTTCAGATTTTTCTAAGTCTAGGTTATTAACTGTCTGACTGTAATCACATCTTCACCATAGGGAGCTTCGAAAGCTTTTCATTTGCATTGAATCAGTTGCCTTCCTCCCTGTCTTTTTTTCCCCCTGGAAATAAGCTTAAATAATTCAACAAACTACACACATGGCTAGTGATTATTGAACCATTCTGAAACACTTGAGGCAAATGGACCATTATGTGGTGGGAATTAAAACTTTCCTCCCAGTCACTGGGAGGGTATGTTTTCTTATATAGTAAATATATTTGTCTGAGGTGTTTCTTCTCCTCCCCATCCTCCTAAAACAATGTGGAAAACCACAGTTGTGCTATAATTTTTATTTGCTATTGGTCTTTTTAGAGGTTTTTAGGTCAGATAAGAGCCTGTTATGGTGTATAAGTATTCAATATTTCTTCATCCACATGTGGAAATAAAGTTATTTTAAAAGACAATGCAGCACTTTTTCTATACATGCAACAGATGAATACAGCACACATTTTATTATTGTAGTCATTCTACATTTTCATGATACTTTGAACAGAGTATGAGTAAGCATTTGACTTGATGTAGCCTTCACTATGCACCTTTACTTTTGGTAGTCTTTGTGTAAAATGTTTATGTATATTTTGCATTTACAGCCACACAAACTTTTGAATTATCCCAAATCTAAAAGAATATTTTGTCATTTATATTGCCATCTGTTTCTATAGATGCTTCAGGAGTGAAGGTAAAACCTCCAGTGTCAGCCTAAACTGGGATTTCATGCTAACTTTTGCCATGGAAAAAATACAAATTTCAAATCCAGAATTTCTTTAAAATTTTCATAATGCTTTTATTTCTCTAAGCAGACAGCCATGAAAAATTAAAGAACGAATGGCAGAAAAATCACATTTATTTTACAACAAATCATCAATATAAGATATGAAACATGTTGAATCATTGTCACTGATTGCAGGGGGGGAAGGGTATTGGGAATAAGATGATATTTTCTTTACATAGTATCATTGAATTCTTAAGAAAATCAATAATGCTATGGCACAATGCTAATTCAATTTTTTGTTAAAGTACCAACTATCAGATATGATTTACTTTAGTATTGATGTCTCAGAAAGCTGAAAATAGTACAGAACCTTTATAAAACTTCCAATATATTTGTCTAAATTATAACCTATATAAGCATATGTTAATGCAACAAATAAGAGTAACACATGTAACTGGTCATCATGGACACATTTGTTCTAGAGCTTGTCTTTGATCCTCTGTAAAACTTTTCCCTAATTCTCTACCACGGAATGGCTCCTGGTCTGAAACCAGCCCTTAATAAGTATTTACTGTTGAATAACTCATATGCTTTATACCTTTTAGGCAGGTATTATCATCAAAAGCATCTCACAGCAATCCAGTATTTTATTTTGAAGATATATTTTATTGCTTATGTTTATTTGAATAAACTTTTGTTATCTTTTTATTTTATGGATATGTTTACTACATTTTCTGTTTTTGCTAATTATTCCTGATAATTGTTGCAACAAGTTGAGCCCACACTATTTGCCTTACCATATTCACCCAAGGCAGAATTTCTTTGTGAAATAGCAAATGAGAGGTAGGTTATTGACTGCTTTGAGAATCTGATTTTAATTATGTATCTTTTCCACAAAAAATATACTCAAGGCATTTTACATAGAATCTCAGAATTCACAAATTCACTGAAAATTATCTGCATTTCGTGAACCTCAAATTAAGAGCATTAATCTGAAAGGAGTTCTGTACCTTAGCCCTTGGCCTGTAGTTTTCAGTCCAATGGAGCAGTACCATCTATTAAATCTGATGGGCAAGACCAGAATGGGCCAACTACTGTCCTCAGGATGAATCTAGCTACAGTTCTGTTGCTGAAGTCTTACTGGAACACAGCTCTGCCCATTTATTTATAAATTACCTATAGCTGTTTTTTAGCCATAACTGCTTTATTCAGTAGTTTCAACAGTAACTATAGAGCTAAAACATATAATAATTATTATGAGAACTTTTAAAGAAAATAATTTGTCAATCATTAGACTAAATGTAGGCTGTTAATGTAGTGAATTTTGCAAATTATTCAAGCTGTAAAGTTTATAAATTATAAAGCTATAAATTTCATGTGAATGATGTAACTGTCCATTAAAACTCAAATAGCTTTGATTTTATAAAAATATTAAAAATATGGATAAGTGTGTGTTTCATGGGACATCATGAATGTTGTGGTCTGCTTATCACATTTTAATACATCTATCAATAGACTGGTGTTTTGTTTCATTTTCCTCCCAAGAATAGGACCAAGGTAATCAGCAAGCACAAAGAAATGAATTTAGAATAAATGGTAAAGGAATAAGGATATTTTGTCTTAAAAATAACAGGTGGGAGGTGCAGTGGAAAGGATAGGAAGAAATAATAACTGGTAAAGGGCATGGCTAGGTGCATTATATTGATTGTCTACTCAATAGCCAATTCTTGCACTTTTGGGGGGTATCACCTAATGTTTTAGGAGGATCTGGTTTTCTATACAATGTTAGGAAATATAGGAGCAAATTCCTCATTTAAAGAGAACTTAAAACAAAAGTTTAGAATGTAATCCAAGCTATTGGGCATTTGAAAGGAACAGACACATTCTCTTTTCAGTTTTTAAAATAGGTAAGTATGAGATTCTTTGGGGTGATACAATTATACTATGACAAGGGAACAAGATAAAAGCAAATATTTCTAAGTTAGCAGAGCATAAATGTAGAACAAAAATAGATACTAAATAACATTGAAACACTGATTTAATCATCCCTGGAACCATGCTGCCTTTAAACCTCTTTTTTCATAAAAAATAAAATAATGTTGGTATACAGATTTCTTTAGGCAAATCAAAGTTTAAAGAATTCATTAATGGCCAATCTTCATCCCAAGAAATATCAGAGAAAGTTCTGCAGTCACCGTCAATATGACAGAAGAACATCATTATTTACACAATAAAGGAAGATTTCATTTGCAAAAGAACAAATGTGACTGCTTGTTGTTAATTTCTATAAAACTTGCTAAATCACAACAAAATAGTAGAAATAAATTATTTACTCTCTACTTGTAGAAATAAAATCTGTAACAACAGTACTAAAAAATAACATGGAAGAAATTAAATTATACTGTTGTAATATCCTAAAACTAAATGTGAAGTTGAAAAATTATTTAGAGATGGAGTTCCATAAATTAAAGCTACATACTGTAAGTGTGTGAGCAATCACTGCATATTAAAAAGATACAATAAACTGATTGTGAAGATGAAAGAAATCATTTAATGTGACCCAGAAGAAGAAGAAAAAGGAAACAAAAAAGATGCCATGAGTAGAAAACAACTGGAAAGACAGTATATTTAAATCCAACAATATCAATAATTGCCCTAAATATACATGGTCTCAACATCCCCATTAAAAAGCAAAGAATAGTAAATATGATAAAATACCAAAAAACACCTGTGTGTTGTTTAAAATAAATACATTTTAAAGACCTAGATAGGTTAAAAGTAAAAGGAGAGGAGATACAACATGAAAATGCTAATAAAATAAAGTTGAAGCAGTTAAATAAATATTATACAATGTAGATATTAGAACCAGTAAGACCAGAAATGGTAAAAAGACAAGTTTCTGAATGATAGAGTGTCACTTCTTCAAGAGAATATAATGATCCTGATCAGGTAGCGAGTACATTTCCAAATTTGAGTGCAAAGGATCTTAAGAATAACTGTGTTTGTGAGATAATTCTTGTACAATTTCAGAAATACTGCTTATTTCCCAAGAAATAATCATAGCATTCTATACAACCATGGGCATAGGTTGTTTTTTTGTTTTGGTTTAGACTTAGTGAGATAAATCTCCAGGCTGAGATCTCATATGACCAACCATGGAGACTGTTCTTTCTCGGGTACTTTGCTACTTGGATAACTTTGAAAGCAGAAAGTGTTAAGAGCTATATTTTTCAAGGGTCTTGAGTGTAGTTTTTTACATCTTCAATTTTTGACACTAAGATGTCTTTTTCAAATGTTTCTTGGTATGTCAAAATATAATTTTTAAAATCTATACTTTTAAAACCTATCAGCAAATATTTATGTGCCTTTCAATGATTTTTCTCTTTATGGATGTAAAAGATTAAGTAATTATTTCTAAGTTGTTCAAAATCTGAACCTTGCTTCTTGTGAATAGATAATTTCCAAATACTGTCCTTCTACAATATGCTTCTATATATTATATTAAAGTGCAAATGCCCTTAGTTGCTGCTTCAAAAACACAAATAATAAACATGCATAGATATAATTAATTGCCTTAGAAAGAAGATTACAGTTTTTTCAAAAGCAAATGTAAAAATGTCATTTGAGAAACTTGAATTCCTTTAGTCAGACAACATATGTTCATTGAATTTATGCTAGCTACCGGTCCTAGCAGATACAAAAGGGTGTAAAAACTCAAACTGGTCTCTGTCTTAAGTGGCTTAGTGAGAGAGACAGAAATATTTACCTCACAACAAAAAGAAATTTCAGCTTTGAAAGTGCTAGGAAATAATTATATAAGCAGAGAATGTTCATAAAAGGGAGCGTTAGTCTCTACAAGTGATACTTAATCTAAGAGCTAGAAAATGAGTTAAAATGATTAGCTAAAAAGACAGAGGAGAAAGTCAGGATATAAACAGTCCCTGTAGCAAGAAGAAGCATAATGAATACAATGAACCATTGAAATGTAGAGAGTAAAGAATCTGGGAGGAAGTAAAGAAAGAGGATAGCTGGGGCAGACCCTAATAGTCACCATACCCTCGGTAAAAATGTATTTATACTTTTTCATATTAGTGGTAACAAGAAGCAGAAACAATTTGATCTAGGGAAGAAAATGATCCAAGTTATACTTCAGATCTCTCACACTTTGGAGAATAGAATGGAGATGGGTCTGAATTTATTTTGTTACTAATGGTAACATGAAATGCAGAACTCCAAGAGTTGCTGGCTTTTGTTCCCAAAAGATCCATGGGTTGCAGACTTGGTCCTCATGCAAACTGCGGTGCTATGCGGAGGAGTGGAGCCTGTAAGAGCTCTGGCCTATTTGGAGGAAGTTAGGTGAGTGACGGTGTCCCTGGAAGGTTTATTGGCCCCTTTATCTATTTGCTTCCTGGCCGCCATGAAGTGAGCAGGCCTCTACTACCACACTCTTCCACCCTAACATACTGTGTAATGACAGGTCCAAAACACAGAGGCAAGCAATTATGGACTGAAGCCTCTGAAATTGCAAGACAAATTATATCTTTTCTCATTTTAAATCAGGTTTCAGGCCTTTTGTCATAGTGACATAAATTTGACTAACAAGAGTCCCCAACATCCCTATTCTTTTCCCTTTGCTTATGATAAGACTTATGAACATGGTGGAATTTCATTCTACCGTGATTAACTTATGTTACATGGCAAGGTGAAGGGACCTCAAAGATATAATCAAGGTCCCTAATCAGCTGACTTTGTGACTAACAAATGGGAGATTTTCTTGGCCCTGACTGATGAAGTGAATTCTTTAAAAGGGTTCAGTGTTCTCCCTAAAGAAGAGATTCAAAACAGGAAAGATTCTCCTACTGGCCTTTGAAGAAGCAAACACCTATGTTTTGAATGCTTATGAAGAATATGGTAAAGTCTTAAGAATAGGCTCTAGGAGCTTAGAACATTCTTTGACCAACAGCTAGCAAGAAAACAAGAGTCCTCATCCTAAAACCATGAATTCTACCAACAATCTAAATAAGCTTGAATGAAGACCCTGAGCTTCCAAAGAGAAAAGTAGTTTGAGACACCAGAGGATTGTACCTGAACTATTAATTGCAGAAACTGTGAAATGATAAAGGCATGCCATTCAATAATTACAAATATTTAGGTACATTTGAGTGGGATTTAGAAAACAGGATGTTTGCAGTAGACAAGATATTGGTTGTAAATATGAAGGAGAGATGTTAGGGATGTCTTAAAATTCTAGCTTGATTAGCTAGTCCACGATTTACCAATTACTAAGATAAAGAATGGAAAGAGAATTGGATGTTTAAAGACCAGTGGTGAGTTTGAATTTCAGCATTCTGAGGATTAGCTGGCTTGGAAACAGTCCAAACTCAATGTTTCAAAAAGCTTATGAGAATTAGTTCCAGAGTATGAATGAGCTAAAGAGAAATCAAGACAGTTAGTAAAAAGAAGTTGAGGAAAGAGGAAATATAAATTAACCACAAAAAGGTAGTAGAATAGTTAGTGATGTGATTTTAGACTGAGGATTGAGAATTTATAACAGAAAAAAAAAATGTTTGGCTTCAGATTCCAATGGGCAGCTTTAAGCTGCTTCATGAAAGCCCTAGAGAAGTGGAAAATGGGACTCATTCACCAATAAAGTTTTTGCAGATGAATAGAATGAAAAGAGGAAATATGTTTAGGCCATTTGCATAACTGCAATGACTATTACGTATAGACCCTATTAGGAATAATGATGAAAAGTGAAGAAATCAGGCGAAAATAAAAATATTATTTGTTGGATAGATGAGGCTAAAATATCTAAAGAATGAATAATATGAATCAACATAATTAAACAGGTAAATAAATATCCTGAATTGGATGTAATGTATAACTACTTGGTCTTGAGTTTTGTTGTACAGAGTTATCTTAGAAATTCTAAGGGAAAATAATGCTGTTATATTTAAAAGAAAAATTTTTATAAATTTATTTTATTTTACCCCTTTCCTCTTAAAAATTAAGGAGAAATAGAAGTCATATATTAGGAAAAATGACAAACTAAAAGCCTTCTGTGTAAATACTGTGCAGTCAGACTTCTATATCTGAAGGTCAGAATCCTTGAATTCAACAAAGCACTGATTGCAAAATGCACTTAATCCCATGATGGTTGCATCTGTACTGAACATGTACAAATTTTTAATTTATTATTACTTCCTAAATAATACAAGAAGTATTTACATAGCATTTATATCATATTAGGTATTGTAAGTAATGCAGGATGATTTAAAATGTGGAAGATGTGCCTGTTTTACATGCAAATATTATATATCATTTTATACAAGTGAGAGAAGTGTCTGGGTATTTGGTATCCACCAAGGTCTTAGAACCAATCCTTCACAAATACTGAGGTACAATTATATTTATGCTATGAAATGGTGAATTTGACATCCATGTAAAATGGTGATTGATATACCATTCTCTTAAGTATGACTTAATTTGAATGCATATTCTACAGATATAACATTAAGGCAGGTTTTTTTTCTGAACTCCATTTCCTTGTTTTTAAAGTTCGGATGAAAATAGTGCATAACTAATGGAGTTTTCATACTAATTAAAAGACAGATTGCACTTACACCCAAACTTGAGTGTAACTATGAAATTAAACCTATGATTTAACTTGTTTAAATTTCAACTTGTTTTATTTTTTTACTGAATCATCAAATAATATTTATTAAGTAGTCAGACATGTAATTCATATAACTTTGGGACTATTTAATTTGTTATAATCTATATTAGTGAGTTGGATTGTGCTTAACTTGCTTTATTCAAACTTCATGGTTTTAGAAACTTAAAGTACTGGCACAGGATATAGAACAAAAGTACATTATGTAGAAGATGTTAAATACAGTGTTGTAAAAATGTTCAAATGGCTAGGATTCAAGTATCAACTGGCACAGTCATAATAGATAGGGATACATATAGTGGTGTTCAAGAGAACTTTAGTAAATGACTAAAAAGGACAATACCATGCGGCTTGTTATCATATAAATAATAACCAGTTAACTTTTTTTTTTACCAGTTAACTTTTAATCAATTGTCACATTAAACTTAATTATTTGGCACCATTAAAAATAAAAGATGTTTCAAATACTATTTAGCTTAAATATTTCCTCCATTATATTGGAAAACCAAAACAAAATCAACAAAAATAAAGAAAAAAAGAATCACTTCTTTCCTTTAATAATTGGCCTATTAGAAATTGCTCTCTTCCCATGTTGCACACAGAACAATTACAGTGCTAAGCAATTTGAGTTTGTTAGACACTGCAATTGGATAAATCAGAACAATACTTCATAGGGCACTAGGGCTACCAAATTAGTTATTCAGCAAATGCTCCTTTTATATCACCCATGGGGCCTGATTTTTCATTTTTTAAATTTATTTTCCATGTGCACCTGTTTAAATGTTAGATTTCTTTCCTGCCCTGCTACAGTTTCTTGCTCTATTTCTTGAAAATTGCACACACAGCATTATTGTAAATTAAAGAAATACAGTGGAGAACGAGGGATAAAAAAGGGCTCAGGAGAGAGAAAGGTGAAAGAGACACTACCGATCAAGCACATAAAATGACTCTTAGTCTATATTACTGTAATAAACAATGCCTTCAGAATATATGTCAATTTTTATATTTTGGCAAATTGCTTTGCCATAATGTACTATTCTAAATAAACAATTACAGATGTGTTTATTTTGAGGATTATGTTCAAGTTAATTTATTTCATTATCCTTTCCTTCATATATCTTGCAGTAATTCCCTTGTGGCCAAAGCAATTAGAAATATCTTCTGCACTCCAACACATGACATTCACATTATAAGTTTAGGTTATGATATGCAATTGCTTCATCTTTTCTCACCTGTAATATCAACACAGTACCTTCATGGAAAGTTCTATTGATCTGTTCTACCCAGAAGAAACTTGGCATAGACAGTGTATCTTCTTATTGACCTAGAGAAATCTCAACCCAAGATATCCTCTGGACAACAAAATAGAAAATCAGATTCTGGGTCAACCAGAGCATAATTAGGTTCTGGGTAGAAATAAATGTCTAGAAACACTGACTATTTTAAATTTTTTTATGTTCCTCCAATTTTTTTTTCTGGAGTCATATTCTCTACTTCAATATTTTAGTACTCATAAGTTGCATCCCTTCCTTTTCTGTTTTTGCCTCTAGGCACAATAGAGAAGGAACTTTAATGAACAGTTTACTTGGAGGTCTGAAAGTGTTGCTCAGGTCAAAACCAAATATCAAGCAAATAAAATCATACCAGCAAGTTTTCCCTTATTTATATATGACATTAAGTCATTTAAGACTGAATAAATTATAACTAGCTATTAACCATTTAGATGGCTATTTAAGATATTAAGTTTCCTTTTGCTTTTGGTTTTGAGTGGATTTGTCAACACATTTAATATTATCAAGTATTAAGTTCATGATTATATTTTACACTTTACTATAATTTTTTAATGCCATTGAACTGTAGAATTGAATAGTATCAGAAACAAATTATCTTAATAAAATAGAATTTTCCCATTAGGTGTTTTCTGTTTTAAATTTTGTACTCTATTCTACCACATGCGTTTTGCATTACCTTTCTTAAAGTGAGCTGGTAACACAGTATCCTGAAAACAAAGCACATGATTGATTCAAAGTTGCAATTTACTTTAGCAATTATTTTATTTAGTTTTTGAGTGAGTTCTTTATTAAAACTAGTAAACTTTATTCATATTAATTCTTTACAACATACATGATGAAATTAGTACCTCTTTTGTGACCATTAAATAAATGTCAAGATAAAATGGCAAAACTTTCTAAAACTTTGGCAACTTTAGAAAAACTCAGGTTTCAAATTGGTAATCATTTAACAGTGATAAAAGTCTCTCTGATTAAATTTTTTAAAAGATTATTTCACACATAAGTGCTAAGTTAATATTTACTAATTACTGTCATGTAAATACATGGTGGATACAGGGGGAACTACCTAAATTCGGAGTTACAGTTTCTTTCTGTGAAAAATTTATAGTAATGTTTTAAGAAATCAGTAGGGACTATCAGATAAATTATTTACTTAAGAACTATTTATATTATACGTACTCAAATATTGATTTATTAGAGTTTTTTGCACCACATTGCCACATAATGCTCCAGTCATTTTTTATATCAGGTCATTGCTTGATTTTGGAAATTTTATCTTATTTTCTTCTTTAGCTAATTGCCAAGAATGAAATGTTGTCTGTCAATCTGACTTCAGGGAGAGACTGAAGTAGTTGCCTCATCATAATCCACCCAATGACCCGAAACAATTGGTTGTTTCTGTTTTGGTATCTAAATATTTAGGGAGAATGGTATTTTTAAGTAAAACAATTTTTTGGGGGGGGTTAAAACTACCATCCAAAACAGACTTGTTACCACACAGTAAGCCAAGTGAGACACAGGAACATGACAGGCAGCCAGAGTGCCAAGCAATTAAGTGACTAAGACTGCAAATATTATGGCTGTGTCAAACTATAAGGATAAAATGTCTATTTCTGCTTTTAATTATTGCATCACTATTTTTAGGGAAATGGGGATCTACATTTTAAACACTAATATTTTGGAAACAAAATAAAGTAACTATGCTAATGGATCTTATTTTGAAACTATACACAATAAAAAACAAACCATAGTATATCATAGTGAGCTGTTTCATATAATCAAACAATTAATTGAAAGGGAGGTTTTATAAATATTCAGCTTTCCAGAATATGGATGTCAAAACCAATAGATCCTCATATGCAACAAGTACAGAAAGCATTTGGATTAAAGGTGAGAGATAAATTATTGACAACTGTTACTCTGAGTCCTGTTATATATAGAGCCCAACATTTTCTCAAGCCACAAAATGACACAAAAACAGTAGTCTCATTACAGTCTGAGAAAAGAGAATTTAGATTTCATGAAAAGAAAGTTTATGATATATGTCAACTGTTAGCACTGCATAAATTGATTTTTAAAAGATAATCTCAGTTATGAAAAATAAGAAAAGATAATTTTGAAATATTACACCAACCAAAAGAAGAAAATATAAATACAAGAACAGAAGAGTTTAGGGTGACTATTTGCCCTAGAATCAGAAAACTCAAATTCTTCTTTCACTCCTGATGAAAGCCAATTTACTACCTGAAGCAAGAGAGTGAATTGGAACATCGCTGTAGGTTTTCTGGTCATCATTGTCTTTGAAATTACAACATAGAAAGAATGGAAAGAAGAAAGAAGACAGAAAGAAGAGAGATAGAAAGTAGAAGGATAGGGAGAGAGAAGAAAAAGAAGAGGAGAAGAACGTTGAAGTTTATAACACTAGAATCATTTAATTATAAGCCTGAAGGTAGTGATTGAGTTACCAAATCTAAACCACAACAACAAAAATAAAAGCAAAATAAGGACCAAATAAGAAAAACAACAAAACAATCAGTTTCTAACAAACAAAAAACCAAAACTCTTTCAAACAAGAAAATATATGAAAAAAAAAGAGTTATAGCCAGATGTGTTGGGATATACCTGCAATCCGAGATACTCAGGAGGCTGAAGGTTGAGTATCCCAAGTTCAAGCCCCAGACTTGGCGACGTAGTGACTCAGTGAAGCTCTGACTCAAAATAAAAACATTAAAAAGGATGGGGCTATCCCTCAGTGGGAAGACCTTTGGTTTAATCCCCAATATCAAAAGAAAGAAAAAAAGTTAAAATGCATTATTTTTTATAAAGTGTGATAAACAGCAACAAATATTTGGTTTGAAATTGTTTTCAATACAAATATCCTGGTATGTGAATCAGGATAAATCTTTGGCTTTACCATTGTGGAAAAGATATTTTAATAACATGTTATACTTAACAACATGGTGTTAGAGAGATTGAATGGAGTTCCATAGTCCCATGTTAAAATACTACATATCTAATTGCAAAGCATCTCGGGTTTCTCAGAGATAAAATGAGAGTCATGCTACCCATTATCAGAAACATTAGGTTAACAATTGAGGAAATAGATAAAAAAGCTTAGCACAGCACATGGCTCACAGGAGGCACTTAATAAATAATAAAAATGCATCAGTTACATTATAATTTTTAAAAGCTAATAAAACAATCTAGAAATTAAATAATACAAATAAAGTTCTTCACTCAGACAAATTACATAAAATTTATTAATATCAATTCCATCTAATTATGTGAACATGGAACATTACATGATGTAAAGTATAACTAATGAAAGTGTTCATTAGTTTCAAAGAAGTGAATAAAGAAAGCAAAGAACTGCAGAAATGCATAATTTCCAGGTATACAGAGTATGACCAAAGAGAGAAATACCTTATACAACCAGGAAAAAAAGATCTGCATTACTTAATAGAGCAGGGAACCAATTAAGAACAGTCCCCTATCCGGTTTAATTAGGCTAACTACAGGTAAGGGAATCCTGTGGTACAGGGAGGAGCATTAGGTGGTGAATTCTCACTGTATCTTTGTCATCTATGACCCTCCACTGTGACAGTGTTTAAAGCTATTGTGCTTGACTTTCACCTATGATTGTCCTTTTAATGTCGAATTTAAATGAATTAACACTTTCACACTACTAGAAAGTAAGCTCCAGTAGTATCCCAGTGCTGCAAAGGAAGTAACATATTACATGTTCTCTTGTTATTTTTCCAGTTTACCCCTAGATCATAGGACATTTTTATCTTATTTCCACTTCAGTAAACTGCTATCATGCAAAACTCTGGATGCTCAGTGTGACTGCAAAAAAGATGTTCCACACATTAATCATGCAGTGTCAAGAACTATGCTTTAAAATGCTGCTTGAAGATAAAATCGGGTGGAGAGAATAATTTTATTTTTCTTTATGTAGTTGTTCAGCTGCAACTCTACTTCTTAATTTGCCCCACTTCCAGGGTTTTGAAAAGACACAATTGATGAAAACTATAGCTTCTCTGTTTCTTTCTCCTCTCATACATTGATTTTAGTAATAGGCAAAATTAAAAATCTGCAAAAAGGCAAGACTAAAAGATAAAGACAAAACTTTTCCAGTCTTACTAAAGCACACACACATACACACACACACACACACACACACACGAAGAATATATGTTGATGGGTGCAAAATATAAAAGAACTAACAGCAAATCCAACTCAACTGTTTAGATGAAGGCAGAATTTTACCTGTAATTAGTAGAGATGATAGTCTCAAGCAAATATATGCACACTGAAGATTAGGAAGAATGTGCTATTTTTCTTTAGCCATCTTGGTTTACATTAAAATTGTGATTTTACAGTTTTTTTCATTTTTGAAGGATTTATTTGCCTCTCTTTAATGTGAAATTTTAATAGAAGGAAATTCTTTTTATAGATCTCTAAGTAGAATGTTGAAGTTATTGAAAATTCAGGTGCAGAGAATCAGGACGTGATAAAGACTGAGGAAATTCTATTGCAGGAGGTAACTGTAAAAACAAAGTGGAAAGTGAAAAAACTCACTCATGTTTTTGCTGATATTGTGTTCTTTAAACAAGATTTCATTTCTCTACTTGGTATATACAAGTGGAAAAATAGGAATATAATCCATGCATTAAGATTATTAAAGGAAACAATCACTCCAAATTAATATAAAGCAATATTCCAAATTATGATATATTTATTTGTGAACATGTTTGTATATGAGTATATATGTATCTTTTTCAAGCATATCTATAGCTATCTATTGCTAATACCTACCTATCTCCTATCTAACTCAAATATCTCCTTAGATTTTTGTGACTGTTCAGTAAGGAAAACATTATTATAATAATAGCAAAGATAGAAAGTAAACATATCTTAGCATTAAGAATCATATAACAAAACAAAAGGGAATATAAAGTATCAAATCTACTCATTGGTTTATCTGGCCATATTAATGAATATTCTCATGGGTCCTTTGCTCTTTTACCCATGCCATTTAAATCAGGCTTACTCTTCACTACAGTTAGCATTTTATTGGTTAAATAATTTCTTCACTGTTTTCAGAATAAAAACAAAACACATTTACAAATAAATTTTACGACTCCTGCCTAAATGTAAATTCACAATTTCACACCAAATTAATTAAGATTATGATTTTATTGTGTCTCATATATTTCCTAATCTCTGCATTAGAAGAGAAACTTTGCATCTTATAGTATAATAATAAATGACATTCCATAACTAGACATCAAATGTAATATAGTAATACAGGCATGACTTCAGGTAAATATATTTCAAAGACATTCACTTAAAGGAAATTTAGCTTTTCATACTACTTTACATGAGCAGAAAAATACTGTTCAAAACACATTCACTGAGCACCAGCTCTGTGCACTTAAAACATACAAGGCTTCTTGGAAGGATGCAGAAGAATTTAGGATGTCGTTAATTATCGAAGAAGAAAGAAATTTTGTATAATTTTATACATTTTTGCTGAATAACCCAGGGAAAACTCAAGACAAGGATGTATGTGGTAAACTCTATTTATGACATGTTAAGTATGTATGAATTACCAGGAACATGGCTAGGAATTTGTATTGGAAGGAAACAGTACTGTAATACAACATCAACTAAGTTTTGTAGAAAAGGTGATAAACTTTTCTTAGAAACTGTAACTTTATAGCAGAAATTTTTAATAGTACAATATGAAACAATGTCTGTAGTGCATCAAAAACATATATAACCAAAGATAAAATATTCACTTATAGGGTAAAAAAAGACAGGGGAATGCATCATTAGGAATGTCTACAGTCCTATTACAAGAAGGCACAAGAAACATATCTATACTGTGTCTAAGAATAGGGCTTTTAATTTTTAATAAAAACACTCAGAGACATATAAACAACATTCAGCATTTAAGGAGTGTGGTAAATCAGATTGTGTTCCTTCTGAAAAAGCTTTCTGAGGCATTTGTTTATTCAGCAAAACAAAATTATTTCCTGCGTCTGTTAACAAGGCTAGCTCTGTGCCACACAGACTTCTCCAGGGCTGACTCCTGTTTGGAACCATTTCACACTAATTAGAAATAAGAGAAAAGGCAGTGTTCACAAGGGCCGCAGCTCTTGGCCCCTTTGAACAGCTCTCTCCTAAAATTAACTCGGTGGTAATCTTGTGTGAATAATAGCTCTTAGGAGCAGTTTAGAGGAATATATTGTTAATAATTGCCATCTTGCTGAGCAAAATGCTGGGACAAATTTTACATAACAGCACAAGACTTAATAAAAAGGTGAGTTTGTGCAGCTTTGAAAGACAGTTTGTGGTTCAGTTTTGTTTCTAGGATTCCCCTCCATAATGATTTTGAAGAACATCACAAACAGGTAAGAAGGAAAAATCTGTAGCAAAGCAATTGAAACTATATTTCTATAATTATATTTAAAACTATATTTAAAAGTAATTGCATGTATCGATATCAGTCCTTTAGGTGGAACTATTAAAAAGCAAAAAAAAAAAGTACATTTTAGTTTGATCTAAGTAAATCACTAACAAAATAAGTGTTATTTATAGTTAATAAGCATTAAAATTTTTGTAGTTCCTGAATAAAATGTGCCTTAGGAAGCCCATATGCTCGTCTGTATCACAGAGAAAGAAGCAGAAAGGAAAGGTAAGCATGAGAACTAGGAGGTAAACCTTAATTTGGCATCTGGAAAATATCAGAGAAAGTTAAAAAAATTACAGGAGAGATCGTTCTCTGAAAGAATTTATCCCTTATACCTGTAGGTTTCCTTCATGAAACCAGATTTCTAAGCATTATTTCTTTCTTTTAGACTATGAATGAGAGTATATTTACATCCAATAAAACTGAATGAGATCAACAAAATAAATGTGTTATTGGCCACTGACTCTATTCCCCACTTAACCAAAGAAATTTTTTTATGGCAATGAAGTTCCAGGTTTTTGTTATACAAAGAAGTCTGAGCCCACTCCCTCCCTACAGGCAGCAGACTCTCTTTAAAAATTTTTAAAGTGACTAATTTTACAATGTGTTCTGAGAGCAGGAAGGAGCTCGATTCTTCTAAAAGTAAAAGGAAGACAGAAAAGAGTTAGAAAAAGCTGCATAAAGAATTAAAACTCAAGAGGGATATTCACCATCAAAAAATGTGTATACCGGGCCAAGGATTTAGCTCAGTGGTTCCACCACCCGCCTTGCAAGTGGAAGGATGCAAGTTCGATCCCCAGCACCAAAAAAAAAAAAAAAAATGTGTATACTCACAGATACACAAATCAGTGTATGGAAGAGATATCTTCACTCCCATGTTTATAGCAGCATTATCATAAACCAACATGTGGATCAATTAAAGTATATATAAACAAGTGAGTGAACAAAGACAATACAGTGAAATATGATTAGGCCATAAAAAATATAATCGTGCTATTTGTGGCAACATGAGTGGAGCTAAAGTACATTAGTAAGTGAAGTAAGACAAATACCAATTATCTTATTTATAGTTAGAAACAAACAGTTGCTATCATGAAAGAAAAAAGTAGAATAGAGGCTATAAATGATAGGGGAGAATAGAAGAGGAAAGAGGAAGAATGAATAATAGGCATGAAAATATTGTTAGATAAGAAAAATACATTTTAGTGTTCTATAGCACAATAGCATGACTATAGTTCATAATAATTTACAATACATATATTATAAAAATCTAGAAAGAGGAGTTTGAAGCATTCCACTGCATGGTGATGATAGATGATTAAAATATGGAAATGTTAATTGCCTTGTTTTCTTGCTATTCATTGCATACATGTATCAAACTCTCACAGTGTATCCCATGATACATAGGAATAAAAGAAATCAAAAGGTTATTTCAAAAGTGGACTTTAAAAAGCTTCAACAAAAGGGTGATATAAGTGGAACATTCTAATTTAAATGAACCAGAGACGAATGAATACCTTGAAAATGTATTCATTATATTTCATATTATATTAATTAATTAATTTCAAAATTTAATTGCAAACATGCATGTTAATGACCTGCTTGATGTTTTATACAAATGAAAGTTGTGTATGCAAGATTGAGGGAGAGGGCAGGGAAGGAAGGAGAAGGGAGGTAAAAAGAATTAAAATGTGTTATGTACATGTACCACCTCCCCATGATGAACGTAATCATTAGGTATGGCAAAAATGTACTAATAAAATAAAAATTTTTAAAATAGAAGTATATTAATGAAAATTGTATGCAAATGAGTTGGAAATCACACCTAAAGGACTTACAATTAAATCACAAAGATAGACAACAAAAAGCATGCAAAACAGATTTAAAAGACTGGAAATGCAAAACCAGGAAAATTTATTTTGACTAGAAATCAACATATCTTTAAGATAAAAGTATATGGGGTAGCTCAGATATTTTCTTGCAGGCTCAAAAAATATCACAGCTTGAGGTCAAGAAAAAAGGACAAAGCTTCAGTTACTAAAATAATCAAGATTAGGGGAAGTGCATGAAAACAATAGCATTAACTGATTTCCACTTGAGAGTCTGATTTATTTTGCCTAAGTTGGAATCATAGCATTAGTTTTTCTTGTGCATCTTTTTTTTCTCTTAAACCTTCCATGGGTACCCAAGATTGAGAACAGGCTGACTTCGATTCTTTTGTACTGAATATTTTAAGACAAAATTTATTTCTCTAAAACAATAGAGCTACAAATGTTTTTCTTAAATACATATGGAATGAATTTATTGAAAAATTGCAAACATAGTACTTTGTATGAACATGTTAAATAAAATATTGTATGTAAGATATTAACAGATGGAAAGCATTCTTTTTTTCAGAATCTAGTCTCAATTTCTTTTCTATAGAAATTAATATGTCAAAAAGTACATTTATATAAACACTGCCTAGAATTTAACAGAATTCAAAGTAACTTTAAAAAATGACTCTTTAAGAAATAATATTTTCTATTAGCATATTTCCCTCTATTTGCATCTGAAATCATAACTATGCTGACAAGTTACTTGTATTGATGGATTCCAGCTCAGTTACATGCTCCCATTATAAAGCACAGCATTGGACCAAGTTATGAAAGAATGTTCCAATTCCAAATTTTGGATAACTAAGATTTTCCTTCAAGGTCTGATATATATGGTGAGGTAACCAAGTGAAGGCTGTAGCTGAGGTTCATTAGCAGAGATTTGCAAATTTAAGGAAAGAAACCCTTAACTTAACCTTAAACCTTAGCAGCACATTGCACATGTGAAAACTAGGTCACGGCTCTTTGAGAGAAACTTATAGGTTTTCCTGCCATTTTAACAAGTCCATAACAATTCCATTCTTAGACTAAAAAAAGAGAAAGTATAGAAAATGCTGGAAGGCAGGTCAGTACATCTTAACACATTAAAACTGTCAAAAGTGCCTGCCAAACTTAACTACCAGGTTTGTGAAGGAAAGATCTACATTAGTTTATATCCAAAAAGTTAAGGCCATTCTTAAATGTTTACAGAAGAAGGCAGACTTACCTGATTGTAAGTGTGCCAAATCTGGAGGCAGAGTGACTAGATTCAAATCTTATTCTGTCCCTTATTTCTAACATTTTGGGCAGTGCAGTTAGCTACAAAATCTCAGTGACATCCCCTAGCTGGATCCAGAACAGCATCTACTTCACCTAGCATACGTGTGTTAAAAATAAAATGTAGTGTCCACAACCGGCAGTTAATTTTATACATGTTACATACTATATATAGGTGTAATATATTATATTGATCATTTATCATATATATCATGTACCTGTATCATATACATGGTCTGACCTCATAAATCAGTAGATAATAATAGATTTATTATTAAGCTTTTTTTTAGTCAAACTTTTGAAAGATGTGCTTATGTATATATAATAACATAAAAATCTCTTATTTTAGAAGTCTACAAATGCTACAATTCATCTCAGACCCAAGAAAAAAATTACATTTTGACCCTAAAAATTCAGTAAAAAATATAATTTGCTGGAAAAAACTTTTTTTTTTGGAACAAACTTTAATGAACCTATTTTCCTTTAATATATGCCTTTAGAAATGGATACATTATGAAAGTCTTATGGACTGTTTCTTAGGCCATACTAAAAAAAAGTTATTTAATAGTAAACAGTAAACTGTTTACTATTAAACAGTTAAATGCTAGTCTTTTCCAAATAATGAAATTCAAAATAGATTTTTTTCCTTCAAATAACTATAAAATTAAAAACTTAAATAATAAATCTGCTTATATATACACAATCAAAATGAAATTTCTGGTGAGGAATTGTTGGATCAAAAATTTTTAATTTTCTAAATGTTTTAATACTAGTTAATATAAATTCTCAGGATAGAAACCAATTTTTTTGACTTGGATAACTTTAAAATATGTACTGATAATTATTACACTTTGCAGCACTATTTAATTTAAATTATGCTTTGACTATTTGCTTTTGCTTCCGCTAAACTATAGACATTGGCACATCAGTTTGATCAGCATTGCGCTTTTGTAGAATACAAAGAACATAGTTAGAACTCAAAAAATAAATGGGTGGAAGCTTTAGTGTTCTTATATCACTTTAACATTATGGTACAATTATTTTCAAAATAATTTTCACTATAGTACAATTATTTTCAAAAGATATCATTTGTAGATTAAAAGACTACAGATAACTATATTAATGATTTAGCAGTTAGTTGTTTCTCTTCTTCTGTCAGAAAATACAAGATATATTTTATTGAACATAAGTAGCTCTTGCCAGAATCCCAGGGATTCTAATATAAAGTGTTTTAAATCCAGCATAGTACCTGACCAAAAGAAAGTGTTTGACAAACATGATGAAATATGTTGATGAAAACAATTAAAAAATAAAGAAATGCTTTCATTCCTATTTCAGTCCAAATGTATTTCTAAGCTTTTTTTATGATGCAGTGTAGTTGCTGGTAATCATTTGTTAGGCAAATGCATGACACACTGGGTTCAATCCCCACCACTGGAGAAACAATTGTTTTTGTTAATCACGGAAAATGATTTTATGACCTTTACCAAATTCAGACAATCCTATGTGTCAATGTTTTTTATGTTTCTTTCATGATCTTCTCCCACAAATAGATCTCTCTCTTAATGGGGCTTTTTGCTCTTTTTTTTTTCATATCTCCCTTATCATGTAAATTGTGATGGGCACTAAAGCTTCCACTTTTTACGTAGACAAATGTGATCACCATCACAGATTTCATTCTATTGCAATGAATGAATGACATTTCAATTAGTAAAGACCTAGAAAGAATGATATACCTGATCTTAAAATTAATATGCTTTAAAATAATTAGCAAAAATTATTTCTTATAAATTTTCCCTTTTTAAAAAAATTTTACTGTTTAGTAGTTTAATATTCATGTTACTAAACTTTATGCAGAACTCCCTTGTGTAGTTTCTCCTGCTTTCCATACTGATAATATCTCATATAGCCACAGCTCATTGAAAATGACTGCTTCAGTGACCATATTTTTAAGTTTTATGTCATTTGGATTTACCATATTAGTCCTCAAAGTTTTTCTGTCTTTTAAAAGTGGGAATTAAATCAATTTATTTTCCACAAACTGAATATTGCTCCAAAAAAGGTGTTTGAAATGACGAAAAATGTTTTCTGATGCTATGTCTGTATGTCTCTGTGAACAGCTAATGAATTAATTTAAATGCAGTCATGGAGTATGCTCATTTGCTATTTCTTGTAAGGCTGAAGAAGGGTGTCCAGGAACAATTAGATTCATCAATAGCTGATTGGTGCAGCTTATATACCCATAACCTTCGAAATATTCCTAAAATGATAGTGGCGTTATAGTAGATATAATGACAGCATTTCCTAAATCTAAAAAAAAAAAAAAAATTGACTTGAGAGGCAAATTCAAATTACTTCCTGACATATATATTTTGGTAGATTGCTTGGTTCTCTTTTATAGCTTCTGTTTGATAGTTCTGTTTTATAACTTCTGTTTCTGTTTGAAGCAGAAATAGTAGCCCAGAGCTACTGATGGTCTACATGAAAGATCCATGTCATAAGAGGTAGCCTGTGATCTGATGATGAAGGTAAACTACATGATTTACATTCTCTATTAAGCAATTCACCTTAATGCCAAAGGAATCCAAATTTTATAACCATTAAATCCAGTTGTCCTTAAGAGTATGGGCAGATCAACATACTTCCATACCACAGCTAAACAAATGGTTTAAAATGTATAAACTGGGACTAAAGAGCTCCAACTTTTGATAGAACAGGTAAATACATTCTCTCATGTTTCCCAGTCTTAGGGTAATTTAATTCTTGTTCCAATTTTTTTATGTATATTACAAATTCATTGTATCTAGAGTCTTCCCTACATCTTTGTGAAATAGTGAACAAGATCTAGTTAATAAAATTTAAAATCTGAATGGAAAAATGGAAATTTCTGTTGTGAAAAATAGTATAGTCTTGGATTTATAAAGAGAACAAATATTTGAATTCTAATGAAGCCTATATATCACAAGACACTGTGCTGATATTTATCATGTATTTATACTTTCAAATATAACTGTCAAAGACTATTAATTTGTCCATAAAGTCCTTTTTATAAGAATCACGTAAAATGTAGATCATTTTTGCTAACTCTATCAAATGCCTTATCTAGCTAATTATTTCCATCCCTTTACTGCACATTAGTTCATTATATCATTTGAAATCCAGTTTCTGCCACAGAAATTATTTCAAGACCACTATTTTCCATTCTTTCTCAGTTGAATACATTTTTCTCAGAATAAAAGTCATAGAAAAAAGTCCTTGGCTGCATAAAAGTGCTTTGTTGGTGCTTTTGAACTCCCCGGTCTCACACTACAAAGAGTCCAGCGCTCTGCCCCTCACCCCTGTAGAACAGAAACGGGGTCTTTTGTGGATCTTGATATACAGGATACATTACTGAGTGCCTTTAAAAGCTTTGTGAACCTTGATGGAAATCAGAGGTGAAAATGACAGTTCAAATGTCTGGTCTGGGTTTAAAAGATCCATGGTAATATATTTTTCTTCATAACAGATGCAGATAAAATAGTGAGAGTTGTTCTACCAGTAAAACCAGGCTCAGACTTACGGTCACCACACTTTGTACTTCCCTAAGCCATAGTCTAGTGGACTTACAGAGCTGACTCACCCAGGAGAGGTGCTGCTAAGAACAAGGAACATTATTAGGCTTATCAGGATTAGATGAGATTTGGATCATCAATGCCTTTAAATTCTGACATTAATTTTGGGTTAAAGTCACCTATTTTAATAATTACTATTTAATCACAATTAGGGTACATACAACAATCTTAAAGATATTTGAATTTTCAGTGCTTAACCCAGCGAGTACATGGGTCAAGATAAGAACCTTCCAAATGTCAGTATCCTGGAAAATGAATTTGGAGCTGTATGCAATAGGATTCATTCAGCAAACCAAAGGTACAATGATCATTATGAAAGTGAAGAATTCATTGTGTGAATTAGAGGTTCAGTAATACATAGAAGAAGCTAAGAAAATGAAGGTATAGATGAGGCAGAGACAACAATAAAAAAAATCAATAATTATTCCCACTGAAGCCCATGAGTCAACATGTCAGAGCTTAGGGGAAGGTTCCAGGGGCCAAGCACATCTAGCCTTTAAAATCTAACTGCTCATTGATGAGCAATAAGCAAAATAAGTGCTGACTGAAAGATCATGTATACTTGTGTGCTTGACCTATCTGTGGCTGCCACATCTGTAGTCCCAAGGCAAGTATCAGTTCCCAGGCCTAAGGCCCCAGTGCACTGGGGCCATAGGGCCAGAAGATGAATTGTTCATAGAAAAAGGAATTAGGAGGCCAAGGTGGGATCTCTGAGCACTTCTGTATTTGATCACTACTTAGATATTATATGAACTCCTGATAATAGCACATTTTATTTCCCTCTACCTCCACATTTCATACAAGTTACTCTTTTGGCCAATTTTGACTCTAAAATGTACATGAATCATTATAAAAAACAGAACAAAACTGGTTTCCAGTTTAACTAAGTTAACAACACTGAAGTTCCCAGGGGTTTCTTCTCAATGGACTTTGAATGCACTTTAAACTTATATATTCATATAGCTAGAAGGGGAAGATCAAGATTCTTCTGTACAACTCCCAGATGAACATGTAGATCATCTCAATGACCAAAGGAAATATTGTGTGTATCTCATGAAATAGAGTTATAAACATTGATGCAATGTTATTTTGGTAGCATATCTTTGTCTAGAACACTAAAATATTCTAAAAATGTGCCACTTAATATAGGTTTGTAGTTTTAGTGAGTAGAAATTTTTTATTTTCAGTCTTTTGGGGGTCTGTGTGTGTGTGTTTTATTTGGTTTAGTTTTTGAAAGAGACTCCCTCTGTGTAGTTCAGGCTGGCCTTGAACTCACTATGTATCCCAGACTGACCTCAAACTCTCAGCAATCCTCTTGCCTTAGCCTCCTGAGTACTGGGATCAGTTTATAACCCCCTAAGTAGAACTTAAAACAACAGTTATCTCTCTGTAATTCATCTTGCTCTTTAACAATAAGTTCCAATACTACTAGAATTATGTTTTGCAAGTCTATAGTAACTTATTCAGGACAAGCTTTCATCTCTCTTTCATTAAAATGTGAGGAGCCAAATCAGTCTCATCCCAAGAATTTTGCATGCCCTTCTGATAATAATTTAAAATTGTATGGGATGGGTTTGGACCACATAGGTAGAATACCCTGTGGCTTCCATGCTATTCTCTGTTTTTGTGATCATTTTTTCGAAATTAACTTCTCTTTCTTGATGTTTTTTTTGAACTACATATAGTCCTAATACTAATGGCTTGGCTGTGATTTCCACTTGTCAGAACCACAGAGCTGCTGTATTCTCCTCCTTAACTTTGTATTTAGTCCAACCATCCTATAATGCAGTATCTCATGAGAGCCTGAAAAACTTTTTAATTGGAAGCCCCCCCGTATAATTAGCAGGAAGATCAAAACCCACAAATTTACTGGCAGTTTAGAAGCTCCCCTGAACTCTGCTCACATCTATAACCCATGCAAGGGATATCATTATCCTGGTAGGCAACACTAATGTTTTTTTCCTATTTTTGAGCTCTTTAAATAGAACATCACAGTGTGGATTCTCTTGCATATAACTTCCTTTATTTAGTAGCATGTTTGTTACTCTATTGTTGATGGGGCTTCTGTAGTTTCCATTGTTAAATAGACAGTACTGCCATAAACATTTTATATATGCATTTTAATAAGCATATGTATATATGTCCATGGGAAAAATAACAAGAAATGAAACATGAGTTTACAGGGTAATTAGATATCAATAAATATAGCTTTAAATGATAATGAAAACCTTTATTTAAAATAGCTGTGTAAATGGACACCTCTCTCAGTGATGGGAACTAGAATTCAGATTGTTTGGCTCCATACTGTTCTACACTCCAACACTTGATAGTTTTATCTTCTTCCCTTTTATTTTTATTTACTTGTTTATTTTCATGGTGGAAATGAAACCCAGGTCCTACCACTGAGCAACATCTCCAGCCCCTACTTTATTCTTTGCATTTACCTGTTCTCTTGGACATGTACGATAATTCAGTGTGGTTTTAAAATCCCGGTCCTTGATGAGATTTTGAACTTAAAAGCATTTCGCATTTTAGGTCAAGGAGTCAAAAGATCAGACTTTGAGCCTAGGATTTGTGTGAGGATGATGAATTGAGGGAGTGATCTGAGGAGAAACAAGGGAGTAGGAGAAGCTGGATGGTCAGATGAAGGAAGCAGAGTGCAGTTTCAGTTGAACTCCAGAATGCGTCTCATCCTGCAGCCCATCAATCTTAATAGAATCACATTTATCATTACTCTCCTCATGCACACTGTATTTTCTGTCTTGTTTAATGAATTTGGCCTGTGCTGAAAGTCATGAAGACGCTCTCTTGCTTTCTTTGAAAATAGGTTCTATTTCCTTTTGCAGTAAATTCCCAAATGCAACTGGAACTGATTTTTATGTGTGATACGCTACAGAAAACAAGATTCATTTTTCCATATAAACACCTAGTTTTGTTAGTATACTATACCAGAAATATTTTTTCCTCTCTGTCATTTTCATTTGCAAGTTTTCTAAAAATTAATCAATGCTCATAACTGTGTTGTCTCTGTATCATTCAGGTGCTGCAGTCACTCTATAACTAAATGAACTTCCTCCCACTCATCTATAGTTGTACATCTTAGGAGTCATCATATGATTGCATAGAAAAGGGCTTAAGAGAAGGTGCTTTATTAGACAATGTGTGATTCTTAGAACAAGAGTAAGCGATTGTGTGTTTAGCTAAGAAAATGATAACGCAATAAAAGGTGTGTTATTTGGAATCATTTATGTTTGATTACTTGTTTAACCCTAAGGACTTCCTAAAAATTTATCTCATGACCTTCTACCCTAGGAGGAGAAACAAAAAATTTACCCCTTGGTTTCCATCTCTTTCTTGGTCAAATGTGCTGCCAGGTGGCATATCTGTGAGTTCTTAGATGTCCCTAACATCTATTTCTTGAGGCTAGAGAAAGAGCTGTCATTTTATAGCTGTTTTTAACTGGTTGGAATCTGCACAAAGTTGTCATTGTAGCAGTGTTGAGTAGAAAGACAAAGAAGAAAAGTTATGATGTCATGCCCAAGAGGTTTTTATTAACTTAACCAACTACACAGAAAAACACATAAGGAGTTTTCCTGAGTGTGTTGAAAAGCAGATCCAGTTCCTCTAGTCTCTGTTTTTGTTATTTGAAGGTAATTTTGTTGTGAAAAATAAAAATAAACATATTCAAATTTAAAGCACTTCTTTCAGTTGTCTAGCATTTGCAAACGTATTTCAGGCTTCAAGAATATTGTTTCTACTTTAGATTGTAAACGTCTGCCTAAAAGTTTAGAATTCCATCATTTGTTTTTTGTACTTGTTCTAACTACCCTGATGTGATTTACATGGAATACCTGTGAATGGATCAGAGACAAGGAACAAAATGAATGAAAGCAAATGTTTGATTTAAAATGTGGCCCACTATGTGGCTATGGTAGGCTTAAAATGCACCTGATGTTTTTCAGTAATATATATGTATAACTGATATTGTGAAACAGGAAGAAAACATCTAAAGGAGTAGGGGAAGTGGGAGGGGTAGGGAAAAGGAAAGAAGGGAAAAGAATAAATATGAGAAAAGGAAAAAAATAGAAAGAAAGTCTTTGTAAATAGGGAAGGGTGAAGGGGGTTAAGGGAGGGCAGGGGAACAGGGGAAAAATAAGAACCAAGATACATCATGTAAAGGTACAAGATCCCAATGATGAGTGTAACTGTACTGTATACCTAAAATGTACCAATAAACTTAATGGAAAACAAATAGGAGACAGACATTTGTAACATACCTCAGTAAAACATATCAGATTTGAACTTTAAATCTCCTGTAGCCCTTCCTCCAGTCTAAGATGTGAGCGATCCAGAGTTTGTTTTTCTATCATAGTGACTTTCTGACCGTACATGAAACACTACTCAGTACTACCCTGAGTTACTTCTGAGAGGGCACTGCACTCACCCACACAGTCTCCTCTTTAATTGTCTCTGAAACATTTTGTTTTGTCAATGTAATAGTGAACTCGGGTGAAAGAAATCATTAATTGAGTAGTTGGTAGTATTTTTACTGATTTTTCAACCCTGAATCTGACTTTTTTGGGACTGGTTTGTATCATTTGATCTGGTCCCTCGTGGTTACAACCTTAATTTAAATAGCTTTTTCACCTTACGTTCTTGAGTGTTGGGTTTTGATAACATGATATTATTCATTTTTAATTATTGGTATATTTAAATACACAAAGAATACATTTGGAAAATAAGTTTAAATTTAGTAAAACAGATAAAGATGGAAGCCTCAGAAATGCAAGCAGTTAGAGAAAAGTTAAAGTCCCCATACTGCTAAAATTAAACACCTAGTAGCTCTCTAATCCCTTAGGACACAATAGGTTCACTAGGTTATTTGTTTGTTTTGTTGTTTTGAAACAGAGTCTTGATAGATAGCCCAGGCTGGTCTCAAACTTGTGATCCTCCTCCCTCAGCCCCCAAAGTGCTGAGATTACAGATGTGTATCACAACTCCTGCCTGGGTTCACATCTTAATAAATGCAAACCTGAAAAGCACAACCAGGATAATATAAAAATATTTATGACTGCAACAGGTAAGGGCTGGGCCATATTTACAAAGCAGTGCCTCATCTATGGAAGAATGGGGGATTTATTCAGGGAATCTCTACATATTTATATGGGAAAGCACTTCATGGGTGGACTTGTTCCTAAGCATGCTCAATTTAAAGTCATAGATCAAAAAAGATTGCACACATATTTCTGAGTATGCTCATCTCAAGAGTATAGAGCACATGACAGAAAAGCTAAGATGTTGGACTCAAATACTTTGGGGCATGTTCAGTTCAGGGTCATAAGGATGGCAAATACAAATCAGTTTAATATTATAACCATCCAAGGTTTACTCTAGTTTCCTAAAAGAGTAAGTTACAGTGCTCAATGACTGTTCTGAGAGTTTTTCTATAGTGGCATAGCTAAAACAAAAATAAATGAACCTTGAAAGTTCATTAATGCAGTAGTTCTCCCCTAAAATGTCTGCCTAAGTTAATGGGTAAACAACTTCAGCCTTTTAGATGAAGGACTCAGGCCAAAAAAATTAAAAACAAACATTTTTAAAAAATACTCCAGATTGCCTAGCTGAACAGTGATGAATGTGGCTTGGGAACCAGGTAGTAATGGTGATACCTGAGCTCTTCATTTTAAAAGCCACCAAAAAGTATGAAAGAATTCCTGTAAAGCTTTAGCTTTTCCCAGTTCTAAGTGAAGCCTCAGATACTTCAGAAGTCCTTGGTAAAAGTACAGGAAGCCTTGCAAAAATATTAGTCCAGCCATGTCTGGCTTGGTTACTGTGCCTGTAATAGAATAAAAGCATGGGGTGGAGCCAAGCCAAGTCCTCAGGTTGGAGTGATGCTGCATCTACTGGTCAATGGCCTTCCATTCTGCCCTGTGCATTCATGTCATGCATGTCTCAGGAAAATTACTTCCAAGCTGTCTGGATTCATAACACCATTTGCGAAGCAATAGTCAACTACATTACTGCTCCTAAAAGATAATGAATTGCGTAACTGATTTTCAGGCTGTGTTGACATCAGAAATTCAAGCATGGTTGGATGTAACCTTGACTTTGTTCTGAAAATACTTACTGCCTCATCCTTCTCAGAATCCCACAAAACCCCTGTGTTCTGAGATTCTCCACATCGTTTCCATCTTACTATGTCATTTGATACAAAATGATCCCTTCTCCAACTGGAAAATATGTCTATTCTTTTTTTCTGTACATACAGATATAGCTGACTTGATATATAGATATATAAATAAATATTATCTATATCTATCCACAGAGTTGTATGTGTGTGTTGAAGATGTAAATATTTTGGAATTTTTTTTGATTATTTAATAACTTTATAATGAACTATATTAAGAATAACACTATTTCCCTAATTGAGTATAATATTCTATATAGTTTCATTGATGCAATTGTATATATTTTATTCAAACATGCACTAAAATTTTTATTTCTTTTGCTTTTATAAGAAGGTACAGTAGTCTAGATTTCATTGATAAAAAGTTTTGCTTTTACATTGTAAGTGTATGTTATTGATAGAATAGAATGCTATATATACCACAGTAGATAAACATTTTATAAGTGATAGTTTGATTTCAAATTTATCACTTTTTAAAACTTAACATTGACTGGTATTAACATAAAGAATGTATTTCTTGTATTTGCTTCTCTTACTTTCCATCTTTCTGTGTCATATTTTAGTGTGTATGTCTCTATAAATAAATTTTATCTGATTTTTGAAAATGTGATTTGATAATCTTTGTTTTTTTTAAGTGATGTAGCAGATGCTGATGATGTACCAACCTTATTACCATGGTGTTTACTATTTCTGTGAATACCAACTCCTCCTTAGTAGAAAATCAGCAAAGCTTTGTCTAAGGACTTTCTCTGGCTTCTGGGAGATATTAGCCAGCACACTGCAAGTACCTGAGCTAGAGCCCTACCAGACTACAAGCTGTGGAATACAGGGGTGGTAGCTTCTTCATCTCGGAACAACTCATATATATATACATATATATATATATATATATATATATATATATATATATATGTGTGTGTGTGTGTGTGTGTGTGTGTGTGTGTATATATATATAGTTTATTGGTACATTTTAGGTATACAGTACAGTTACATTAATCATTAGGATCTTGGACCTTTACATGACATATCTTGGTTGTTGTTTTTTTCCCATTCCCCTGCCCTCCCTTCACCCCCTCCACCCTTCCCTATTTACAAAGCCAACAAGCCCTATTTACTCTCCTAGGGTATCCAGTGGGATGGAGCCTCAACTGCCCAAAGCTGCCTATCTCCTAATTCCTCTTTGGAATCAACTATCAAATGAATGCCCACGAATCACTGTCTGGGTGTCTGTCTCTGAGAAAACTCTCAAAGACTACTGAAATGTTTAAACTATGTTGATACTGATCATTAAAAGGTTTGGATTTGTGTTTTTCATCTATTTCTGTATTGCATTTGTCACACATACAGTTACTTCCTCCTCTCTATCTTTATTGTTTATTCCTCTCTTGTCTTAATTTGTCTCAGGTTTTATCTTGTTAAAACATCTTTTCCTTTTTTTTAATGCTACTTTGATATGATCTCCCCTGTATTTTTCTCTTGGCTACTGTGGCATTTTTTAGAGAATGGGACTAAGTTAACACTCAGACTTGTTTAAATTTTTAAGTGAGCTGTGAGCAGGTGGTAATATACATATCATATGCAGAACATCCATTGTATTCTATCATAGATTATTTAAGACATTATTTTTATACACAACATGAAATTATAATATACAGAATGGAAAAGGTAGAAAATTATATTTAATGACAATATAGGCCTTTGTAGAGACAGCATTGTTCTGAGAGCAGGCTCAGCTAAGTCACAAATTTCCTCAGGCCTCATTATTATTTTGAAATCAAGGGTTTTGTTTTTTTTTTTTACAAAAGTGCTTGAAAAGTTTTAAGATGATCATTCTTTTGAGGTGACATTATACTATTCCTACTTAAATAACAGAGTGCATTCAGCATAGTTCTTTCTTAAGGAAATCTGTTGAGGTCTAGGAAATTCTCTCATGCTTCTTTCTGTCCTTAGTGTGCTCAAAAGTACAGACTGCTTTGCTCTTGTGTCACTTCCTTCAAAACCTAGTCTTTCCCAATTCCAGGGACAGGAACAGTAAGCACATGTTTAGAGCAAGAAGAACCGGTTAGATCATGAAGCCCATGTTCCAGTTCTGCAGCACACACATTACTTCCTCTTGTATCCCACTACCTGGCATTCTTAGGTGATCTGCTTAGCTTTAAAGGGTAAGGGATTAGCAAGTACTTCCACAGATCAGGAGGAGGACAGCTGCTAGCAGATCAGCCCAAGTCTCTACCAGAGCTTTCAAGAAAAATTGCTTCTCCCAATAATAGCAAATATTTCTGTAACTATTTATCTTAAACATGTCCACTTTCAGAAAAAGGAAAGACATCCCTTGCTCCTGGGTAGGAAGGACCAATATAGTGAAAATGGCCATACTTCCAAAACTACTATATAGATTTAATGCAATTCCAATTGAAATTCCAACAATATACTTCACAGAACTAGAGAAAACAATCCCAAAATTCATTTGGAAACAGAAGAGACCTAGAATAGTAATAGCAATTCTAGGCAACAGAGACATGCCTGGGGGTATCACAATCCCCAACTTGAAACTATAATACAAAGCTGCTGTGGTAAAACCAGCATGTTGCTGGCAAAAGAACAAACCTGAGTATCAGTGGAATAGATTATAAGATGCAGAAACAACTCCCATCATACTCAGCCACCTCATCTTTGACAAAGGAGCCAAACACCCTCACTGGAGGAAGATAGCCTATTTAATAAATGGTGTTGGAAAAATTGGATTTCAACCTGACAAAGATTAAAACTAGACCCATACCTATCACCATGCCCTACATTCAGATCAAAGTGGATTAAAGATCTAAATATTAAAACAGAAATACTAAACTTGCTGGAAGATAAGTTAAGTAGAACTCTTGAAGAGATTGGCATAGGAAAAGTCTTTATGAAGACTTTCCTCAGTAGCATGGGAACTAGCACAAAGAATCACCAACTGGGATCTCATCTTATTAAAAAGCTTCTGCACTGAAAAAGAAACCACCAACAGAGCCAAGAGACAACCTACAATGTGGGAAAAAAAGTTTTAGCAGCTGTACCTCAGGCAAAGGACTACTAACTAGAATATATAAAGAACTGAAAAAAATCAGACGCCCCCCAAATTCAAAGACTCAAGTCAAAAATGGGCATCTGAAATGAACAGACATTTCTCAGATAAAGAAGTAAAAGCAGCAAATAAATACATGAAAAAATGTTCAACATCACTGGTTATTTGAGAGATGCAGATAAAAACAACACTGAGATTCCACCTCACCCCAAAAGAATGGCTGCTATCAAGAAATCAACCAATATCAAATGCTGGAGGGGGTGTGGGGAGAAAGGAACCCTTCTCCATTGTTGGTGGGAGTGCAGACTGGTGCAACCACTGTGGAAATCAGTATGGAGATTCCTCAAAGAACTAGGACTGGAGATCCCATTTGACCCAGCTATTCCTCTGCTGGGTATCTTCCCAAGAGAATTAAAAGAATCATACCACAGCGATATATGTGCACCCATGTTTATAGCGGCACAGTTTGTAATAGCTAAAACTTGGAAACAGTCCAAGTGCCCATCAACTGGAAACTGGATAAAGAAGATGTGTTTTTTTATAAAATGGAATACTACTCAGCCATAAAGAATGAGAAACTAGAGTCACTTATAGCTAAATGGATGCATATTGAGGCCATACTCTTAAGTGAAATAGATAAGACACACGTGTGTAAATAGTTTCTCTAGTGTGAGAAACTGAAAGTGTAATTAAGGGTTAAAATGATTAATATGAATAATTGATAATTTGATATAGGAAGAAAAGTCCAAACAGGGAGGGGTGATGGGAGGGGAAGGGGAAAGGGAAGAAGGGGAAGGAAAAATTATGAGAAAAGAAAAAAATATGGAAACAAAATCTATGTAAATAGGGAAGGGTGGAGGGGGTGAATGGCACACAGGTAATGGGGAAAAAATAAGAACCAAGATACATCATGTACAGGTACAAGCACCCAATGACAAATGTTAATGTATTGTATACCTAAAATGTACCAATAAAAGAACTTAAGAAAAAACAAAAACAAACAAACAAAAAAACCTTGTCCATTTTCTGTTGCTAATACTAATATCAGACTAGGCAAGTTTTAATGAAAAGAGATTTATTTTGGACAATGTTTCTGTGCTAAGGTCAAAAGGCTCTGCTTGATAATGAGTTTGTTGCTTGCAGCGTCCGGAGATAGTACAGGACACCAGATGACAAGAGACAGAGTGCATATGTCCACGTGTGCCTCTGTCCTTATGCAAAGATTCACTCAAGGGGATGCACCCTGATGAGTTTATCTAATTCTCATCATTTCCAAGGGCTTCACAACTAAACACCACAGTCAGATTAAATGTCCATCCTCTACTAAGTCAAAAGCAGCATACAATTTAACATGTGCACCCCTGGGAAACCACAAGCAAAGCATCGCACCTGCATAAGCCACTTAAATAAATTGCAATAATAAGTCTTCCTCAACTTGATTACATTATTTATTAGATTAATTACTTTGTGACAAACACATTGCATTTGATAAACAATTTGTAAGCCTTTTGGGCCAATATTCAACTATTTGTGGCTTTGTCCGACCTTTAAAATGTCCCACTTGTACTGAAATCATATGATTTTAATTTTTCTTACTGTGAAGGTGTATTATCTATTCATTTTCAATCACCCTTTTACCTTCACAGTATTTTCTCAGTAACTACTCTTTAATATTTCTGTTGTTTATTTTGTATATTTCTATTGTTGCACACTCAGCATTAATGAACACATACATAAATGTGAGTGTTAAATAGATTTTTAAAATGAAAAACTTTAATTTCCTTTATAGAAGACCTATAACACAGTAATACTTTATATTTGATTTAGCATTTTATTTATCAATTCTGGTTTTTCTTTTCCTCTAGTATATCTTTAAAATGGTATTTCTAATATAGAGAGCTAACATGAACATAATTATTGAAATTATCAATAATATATTTGTTAAAGTGTATATTAAATAGAGTTTGTTAAGGTTTTAATGGCCCTACTGAAAGACATGTTGAAATTTAATTCCTATTTTGAACTGTACACAGGTAGGACCATGTGAAAACTTTAGGTGATAGGGCCTTTGCTGTAGTGAATAGATTAGTCCATTTTATCATGGGTTGATGGATTATCTACAGAGTTGGTATGTTATAAAAGAAAGTTTTGCTCTGTTCCTTGTATGTACTTCACTCACCATTGAATCCCCTATGCCACCCTGGAATGACATAGTTTCCACCAGCAGGAAGGCCCTCATCAATGTTACCTCTAGAATTTGGAATTTCCATCTTCCAGAACAATGAGCTAAAATGAACTTTTATCCTTCACAAACTACCCAGTCTGTGGTACTCAAATTTATAGAAACAGTAAAGAGAGTATATTAGTAATCAAAAAATACTGTGATTCTTACACATATTCACATTTAACTTTTCTAATATATCGGATAATGCTAGAAGGCAAAGAAGAATCCCTTCCCTAGATAAAAATAATCACCCAATATATGGTTTGCTTAAACTAAAATTTGACTTCTGACTGTCAATTTGTAAACACGTGTTGTATTAAACGGTCTTCATATTTAGAAGAGTATAGGATTTGAAAGCCAAAATACTTATGTTTTAATGATAATGCATTATTAATCCACAGTGCATATTTTGTTTGCCAAGTTTTAGGTATTTTAGGCTGATCCATTAGATCATGTGTATTAATGCAAAAATACTGCTTTCCTGTAGCTACAGGATAATCTCATGGTTTGGTATGGACATATTTTAAAAAATATATGTGTTTAAAAATGGATTTATTGACCATTGTCTCCTCTATTTTGAATACTATCAAAATGTAATATATATTGTTCAGACATAAAATGAAGGGCCAGTAATATGTCAGCAAGCATATGCTAGATTTCAAATATAGGTTTATCAAATATTCACAAACATCATTGGACCAACTACATAGTCATCACTGATCATTTTTTATTTTCTCCAATTAGTGGGCACCTGAATACATGCTTTTTAGTAAATGCCTTCTTCATATACCTGTTATTAATATATTAGTTTATCTTAATAATCTATGGTGTAAAATATCAGTATTCCATATTTTATTTATCTATACATGGAAACAAACAATTTTGATATTTGTAATTGAATTAAAATTTAAAAATTAAATTGATATACTCATAAATAAATGTTATTTTCTTTTTGTCTCTGTAGTGTTCTAAAATAAAGTTCACTAGTTGGGAAATGGTCAACAGAGGTGGATCACTAAGGATATGATCTGAAAGGGTATATTCTTGTTACTAACTCTTCATTTCTCTCTGATTCCTGGCTGCCCTGGGTTGAGCAGCTTTGATCCACCATATCATTTCTGCTTTGGAAACATCCAACCATGAACTGAGTCCTCTGAAACTGTGAGCCAAATATACTCATCTTTAAGTTATATGTGTCAGGGATTTTGTTCCAGAGATGGGAAAGTGACTAATACAATTGTCCTGTTTAAAATGTGGGGTAAAATTGCAGAGATTATGAGTAACTACCCTTAAATAATTACAAGCAAGCTATTTTAGAGATTTTGGTTTTCAGAAAAGTATCCTGATTTTGCACAATATGAAGCCCATTTTTAACATACACAATTAAATTTATACTGACTATATCATTTAAAATATTGGAAAATGCTGCTCACAGACTGGATGTATAGTTACATAAATGTCATGATAATAGAGGAATATTTTAAATTTTATTTGAAAATGACTACAGATTATTTAATTAAATAGTTTTATGTTTTCTCAAGTTTCAGATAATTTTAATTATTGCCATGATCTCAAATGTAAAGAATGTGTTTAATTGTTATGGCTTCCCAAAATCTCTTCTCTTTTGAGCATAAGCCATAATCAATGTTTGTATGGGTGCAAATCCTTTTATAGAATTAATATCTTAGCCTTTTTCTGACTAAGACTAGAATTTTATTGAAAACATGAATGGGAAAGTTTGTTATGATTGTAAATCCCATTATTTGGTATGTTCTAATAATCTAATGTATTACCTTTATTTTGAAGAAACAGATACAGAATATCTGATTCTAAGTAAAGATACAATTGCTAATGATGGATTTTTTTTTTTTTGCTGAAGTCTTAGCCCATGTTCTCCAGCTGACCACAATTGTTGATGACAAGTAATCATTGGGTCATCGGTGATTTGATCTTATTTGGTCATTATCAAGTAATTTTTAATTTTTATATTATAATAGAAGACAATCACAGTAATTGCTTCACATATTATTATGAGAATTAAATGAGATAAAATAATTATGACAATTTCTGGAAGATAGTAAACACTAAGTAAACATTAGTGAAATATTGAGGATGAAGATTAAAACTATGATTCTTTTCAATAATCAGAAGGCAACCTACTAAAGCAGCTTTATTTTAAAGAAAACATGCAGCTGGGAATAGCAGCATGAACCTGTAATACCAGAAATTTTGCAAAACTGAGGCAGGAAGGTAAGTTTGGACTCAACTGAATGACTTAGTGAGACAGTCACAAAATACAAAATGAAAACGGGCCAAGAATATAGCTGAATGCAAAGGCCCCTGGGTTCAATCCTTAGTAAATCACACACAAGAAAATTGTGTCCTTATAATTTGTAATGTATATATATACATTAAGGATTTAAGCAAAAAACGTGATAGAGGTTGATTATAGAATTCGTTAATGAGCTGGCACTAAAGAAACAAAAGGTAGTGTTAAATAACAATGCTAAAATATATTCAAAGCATGGCCTCACTACATAAAGTATATGAGAGAGTTTAGGGAATAGCAGGCTATACAAGTAGAAGTTATTCATTATGCATCCCATTACCAAGTCTATTTAAAACATCCAGCTGGAAGTGAATTCTAAGAAAAGCTCTCTGTTTTAAGAAAAGAAACAATGTGTTCCATTGGAATAAAATATCAGGCACCAATTTGGAATTCAAATAGTGGTTATTCTTTGATAAACATATATCAATGCATGTATATATGTGTATTTTCATCTACACTTAAGAATTATCATTGATAATCATTAATGAAAGTCATAAGTAATATTTATCCATCTTAACTCTTACTTTAAAATATAAAGCACAATTTCACTAGATAGTTCCATTTATCATCTGCCTAAAAATATGGATGAGTTTATTTACTTCATTTACTTCAGCCATTGCCAGAGTTTAACCCAATTAATTATCAGATTTATATGCATAAACCAAGTAAAAAGAAATATGAAGGAAAAACACTAGATGGATAATTTTTATGTGACATCAATGGTGCAAGCGAGTAATTTCAGATGGGCTAGGGAAATCCTATAAAGCAAGAGAATATTAGATATTTCCTAAAGTAACCTGATTGCACTTCCTGAAAAATGTATCAGTTGCTTTTTCAGATGTTAATCGTTCAGTAAAGGAAAATAAAGTGGGTGTGTTCTCAATCATGATATTGAAATATCAAAAATCTGGAAAAAAAATCTAGAAAAAGAATAAGTAACTTCAGGATAGTTGAGGATAAGGCTATTAAATTATTAAATATAAATTTGCTAAATATAAGAGCGACTATCAAATCCATATACTGCAGACCTCCTAGAAAATAAACTTGATTTAGCAATCCCACTTCTAGGTACATACCTGACAGAAAAGAATATCACTACCTCATAAAGACATCTGCAATTCCATGTTCATTGCCACATTAATCACAAAGGCCAAAATATGGAAGCCCAAGTGTCTGTGTACAGATGAATGGATACAGAAACTATGATAGATGCATATGAAGAATTATTATCAGCCCTAAAAAGAATGGGATCATACTTTTTTCTACACTGTGAATGATCTGGGGACATTAAGGTAAATGAAATAAGGCAGAAACAGAAATAAAAATGTTGCATGACCTCACATATATAGAATCAAAAAAATCAAATGCACAGTGATAGGGAACTGAACAGTGGTTATTAAGAATGGGGAAGGTGAGGTCAAAGGTCAAAGCATACAAAGTAGCAGTCTACACATCTATGAAATTGTGTGCTTTTTAACTCACTTCATAATAGTAATCTTTTTATTATTTATGTGTATGGCATAATATTTTGCATTCCTTAAACACAACAATGAAATTTATATAAAAAGGACATTGAAAAAATATTTGCAACCCGAAAAGAGAAAGAATTTCCTTTATTTTCCCTAAGTCTAGCTGTTTTCTTTTCCTTTTTGAAAAGTTAATAAGATCTTATGGTTTGATACAATGGGGATTTCAGTAAAAGTTTGATGTGAACTGCAGTATTTAAAAATGATTACCACATGCAGAATAACATCTTGTAATATAACAGTTGTAATAGTTCTATTTCCTATCTATTAATCTAGAGACAGTAAAATTCCTGCTGACATTTTTTATAAGAGATGGGTACAAACAAGGTGCATAATCAGAGCTTCTTTGGTAAAAAACAAGATGAACATACTAACATTCTATAGGAGATCTACAGCTTTATTTTGTGTAACTTGATTAAAAAAAAAAAGAAAACAACCACAAAGTATAAAGAGGTTTTTTTATTAAAAAATTCTTAAATTCTATTATTGGTACATTTTAGGTATACAATACGTTTACATTTGTCATTGGGTGCTTGTACCTGTACGTGATGTATCTTGGTTCTTATTTTTTCCCCATTACCTGTGTGCCCTTCAACCCCTCCACCCTTCCCTATTTACATAGACTTCATTTCCATTTTTTTTCTTTTCTCATAAGTTTTCCTTTCCCTTCTTTCCTTTCCCCTTATAAAGAGATTTTTATCTCCAGACCAATATCCTTATTTTCCTGTATGCAATGAACATATTCTGCACATTTAAAATATAAGGACTTTATGTGTCATAATATCTCTCTCTGGAAGATAAATAGCATGAAATAAAAATACAGAGTAGGTGAGCATTCTTTATATTACCATCAAAATTAACTGTTCCTTTAAGCTATTATTTAGCTTGAAAAATTTTAAAGTTCTTACTAGCTCCATAAGATTGCAACATTATGAAAGAATATTTATGTTTGGTCACAAACCTCTTTAATCTTGCAAATATTCATGCATTTAATTGCTATCCATAGAAACAATATTATGCATTTAGAAAAAAGGGGGGAAATTTCATGTTTTAATGACATTTCTAAAGGCATGTAAAAATAACTCTGAACTCAAATTTATTAGATTTATGCACTTTTTAATATGAATTTACTCATTTTTCCCACTAAAGTCAGAGAACTCTAAAATTTTGTTTCAGCATGTTTTCTCATGTCACCAAATGGCCATACATACTCATAATGGACTCCTAAGGAATTCACAGTTTCATTTTCTCATTGCAATATAGTTTAAAAATAATTAGGGTTGGAAGCTTTATGGTCTTGGTTTCCATGATTAATTTACTGTCTGACTTTTGCTGCCTTTTTTTCTGTATTTATATGTACACATCTGACAATTTTCATTATCTTTTGTACTCATGGATTATAAAATTATAATAATTAAAACAACAATTATATATATATAATATATATATAGCTTTTGAACATTTCAGACAAATAACAAAAATACAAAATTTCCCAATTAACCCTAATGACAATTACCTAAGATTTACTTAAAGAATATCTCTACATGTGAAATTAATTTATACCTAGCAGAGAACTAGCTGGATCAAATGGAATTTCTGGTTTTAGTTTTTTGAGGAATCTTCATAATGACTTCTATAATGTTTGCACTAGTTTACATTTCTACCAACAATATACAAGGGTTCCTTTTATCTCCGTGGCCTTGCCAGAAATTGTCATTATCTGATTTCTTGATGATGAGCATTGTAAAAAAAACCAAGTTATTTGTAGAAAACTAAGTGCACCTTGAACTAAAGAGATGCACCCAAATTTAAGTATCACATGGTTTATCTTTTTTTAAAAACCCAAAGTATAAATAAAAATCAAAATAAAAATATAGTAGGAAGCAGAGGGACAAATCCTTCTCAAAGGGGAAGTGGGGAATCAAGAGGTGGAGGGAGTGCAAGGGAGGGAAGGAAAAAAGTAGAAAATAAACTAAGATGTGTTATGTATTTGTACCAACTCCACATAAGGAATTTAAACATTATGTACCGAAACATGTACTAATAAAAATTAAAAAGATTTAAAAAATTAATTAGAAGAGATGGGGATTTATCAACAAATGAAACTTGTTTCCAAATAGAGACAGAGTGTTAAATAAACCAACTCAGGAGTCTTCATGGTAAATCTTTGATACTATCTTTGTTATTGTATTATTAATCATCTTTATTTTTCCTTAACCTTCCAGGAAATAAAACACCTAAAACAAGTCTTGTATTCAAATATAGTACATCATGTCTTAAGCATATAAGAATATATGACTTAGCTATCATATTTCCAAACCCTCTGGGTTTTGTGATAACTAAAATGATGAGTTCTCTTAACTTCAGTTGCTTCTTGAATGGATATCAATTGCAGATTGATCATTCTTCATCTGAAAATCCCAAATCCAAATTGCTAGAAAATGAAAAACATGCAAATATTCCAAAATCTGAAAAAAAATCAAAATTCTGAAACACTTGTAGGCCCAAACATTTCAAAATAAGTGTCACTGAACCTATGGTACTGGAGCTTTTGTGACCATCTTTTTCTTGTACATCCTATGTGGACTCTAAGTTTTTCCTCAAGTGAATTTTTAAGTTGGAGGAAGCAACATGAAGTTTTGACCACATATCAAACCTCCTCAGATCTCATCACTGCTTCTTCAGCTTGGGGAAGTGTGCAATATTTCCTAACTTAGTGCAGCCTGAGAATTTAATTAGCATGATGTTTACTTTCTTGTTCCCATCATTAATGAGCATGTTTTAAACACTAGACCTCTAACTAATCCCTGTAGCGGTCCTCTAGATACTTCCTCCCTCCTAGAAAAAATGCCGTTTATTATGAGCCCTTTCATGTGATACTTCAACCAATTTTTAGTCAGTGTAAAAGTGTTCATATCTAAGCTAATTTAAACTAATTATTTGAGTACAATTTTATAAGATATGCTATCCTTTTGCTTTGCAGAAATCTAGATACACCACATCTAATACTGCTTTCATCTATTAATGTCATGGCTTGATCCACAAGGAAAAAAAAGCAATTAAATTTGCCTGGCATGATTTTTCTTTGTAAAATCATATCGCTTGTTTTCATAATTCATTTATCCTCTAGATGTTTTCCAATATTTACCTTAGGATTTGTCTCCTTATTTTACTAAGAGTTGTGATGGCTGGTGCACTCCTTTTAAGAAAACAGAGCTTTGTTTACTTATAGCTTTGCTCTTTTAGAGTCTCAGGTTACCTGTAGAAATAAAGCTCTGCTCATCACTGGGAAGCAAGCTCACCAAATAGATTGTGTAATTCTACTCTGTCTTAATTGTGACACAAAATCAATACACATATTATTTTTATTCTTCAACATTCTGATTTGTATAGTAGAAAAGCAAAATGCTTAATTTCTAAAATGACCTTATTCTGCCCATGTTAAATAAGATTTTCCTATGTGCTAATTACTTCAGCTTCCAATTCTTACCTTAGCTTGGTTTTTTGTTTTTTTTTTTTTACCTCCTTGCTTGTTGTTAAAGACGATTTTCGAAAGCAGGTCAATATCCTAGCCATTTGAAAGTCTTTGTGGGTTTCATTACATTCTCATTAATTAGTATATATATAATCCCTATTTATTTCTTTGAAAACCCCTTTGGATATTATTAACATTTCTTTTTCTTTTCATATTTTTTCTGAGGTTTCCATTTCACTCAAAGGTTTATCTCATTATATGTATTTTATAACTTGGATTCCATTGATCTTTTTTCTTGGCTGCTATAGTTTTTCTTTATTTCTATACTTCATCCCTGAAGTGGCCTTATTTATGTTCATCACTGGCATAATTAATTTACAGCATTCAGAAATATTAGGTCTCTTTTGGAATCAATTACTTTTTATTTTTCCCTTAGCAACAATTAACACATTCCAAGTCTCCAGAATTTTTCAAAATGAATCAAACACATCCCCCTTTTAAACATCCGTTGTTCCCGGAGAGGCTAAATCAAGACTGCATGACTTGAAATCAGGAGTAGAAAAAGATGAAAAAAAGACAAAAAGGCAAGAAGCTACTGAAAAATCACTGGCAATAATTAATACAGGCTGTCTTTCAAAGAAGAACTGGAACAGAGTGACATTCATGTTAAAGGTGTGTGAGAGGAGTTGGCAACTGAGAACCTCAGAGAATGAGGTCCTTGTCTCTGCTATAATTTGTCTTTTTGCTCTAGTGAGTTAAATCAGTCCTTCTCAGTTACTATGCACTCTGTATACATGAAAATTTTGCTAAAATGAAACTCTCACTCATTAGATCGGGGCTGAGGCCAGACGTTCTGCATAAGAAACCCCTTGTTGTGGCAATGCTGACTGCTCCGGTTCCCAGACCACACATCTCCAGCAGGAGAACTAAACAGTTCTCCGGAATGTCTGAGGAAGGGCCCTCCGTCCTGCCTGTCCTCCAGGAGAGAGTTCTTCCCAAACCATGCACAATTAAGGCATCCCTGTTTTGTGCTCCATTCTACAGAACCTAAAATAACAATTCATATGGACATATGATCGTATTTTAAAGTATCAACCTCAACAAAAATCTTACATTCAAAGTTTAATATTTATCCCGGAAGGAATCTCTACTCACAGAAGCTTCAAATACTGAGGCAGAATTTTCATATCATTCCAAGAACGCTGTCCTCCAAACACAGAGCCTGTCTTGTTGTATGCATAGTTCCGTACAATCAGAAGAGAAATGTATTTCATGAGAAATATTCCCAGTAGCCTTATTGGAGTTGGTTTAAATTGAGAGCAGGAAAATTTTGATAGGAGAATGTATGAGCCACTCCATCTTACTTGTGACCTTTACAAATTACATTAAATTTAAGAATAAAGTAATCTTGCATTTCATGTTAAAACTTCTATTGATATTAAATCCTGGAAGAGAAGAATCTTTAAGAAATATTAAATACATATTTATATAAACCATAGATTAATATTATTATACTTTCCTTATCAATTCAATTTAGATATAATTTACATACATAGACTATATCCCTATTGTGTTAACAATACTGGTTTGAAAAACTGAGTTAGGAATTTATTTTTTCCTTATCTAAACTCAGAAATGTTTTGCATCGTATTGCTATTATTTCTTTGTTAAATATATAATCAAATCCACTAGTTCTTTCTTTGTTGGAAGTTTCTCATGATAAATTGAACATATTTAATAGCTATAGTGCAATTTGAGCTATTGATTTCTTTTAATGTTTGTTAGCTTGTGTCTGAAGGAATTTCATTTCAACTAAATTTTCAAGTTTCAAGATATAAAGTGGTCATGATATACTTTTATCAACTTTTTAATATTTTCAGTAAGAGTAGTTATTAATCTTTTTCTCTGGCTAACATTGGTGACATTCTTTTTATTTCTTGGTCCTATTAGCAAGGATTTATTTACTTTTTAAAAATCTTTCTAAAGATTCATGCATTGGCTTTGCTAACTTTCTGTATTATTTGTCTATTTCTTTTTCATTGATATTTGCTCCAATCTTTATATTTATTTTCTTTCTTTTGATTTGGGTTTTTTATAAGCTTTTTGATATGGTATCTCAAGTCATTTATATTATATTTTTCTTCTTTTCTAAGCAAAGTCACAAAGACTTTATAAACAATATTTAGTTTCATCCCATAAAATTTGTTTTGATATTGTCTTACTATCGTTGAGGTAGAATATTTCCTCAGTGGTTTCTTGACTGGCCCATGTCCTATTTAGAACAGTGATTAATTTCTAAATATTTGTTTTTTTCTTTGATGGCCTATGGTATTGGTTATAATTTAATTCTGTCGCCATTAAAAAACATAATTTATATGAGTTCAATCATTGTAAATTTATTGATGTTTGATGAATGAGGTAGACATTTATCAATTTTATTAATACTTTTCAAGAAAGAAAATATGGACTCTTGCTACTTCCCCATTGTTGAAGGCCTAGCTATGCACAATTGAAAAGTATGTGTGTATAAATATTCTTGAATATTTTTCCTATTAATAATGATTTTTAAAAATTTCATGTTTCTTAAAATGTTTGTGGAATTAGTCCTATATTTTGAGAATTTTTCTGTTAGTCCTTTATTCTTGCTTTCCTTTGAACTGTGCTTCTATGTTTTTCCCATGCAATTTTATTTTCAGATAATGAGATTTATCAGTATCAATTCTGTGTGCACCTTGAACAATAGTTAGCAAACATTCTCAGTAGTACAGGTATAAATTATTTTACACATCATTTTTCCAGCATTTGAATTTTTAAACTATCGATCTTATATTTGGAATTGAATGTTATCTGTGGATTAATATCTTTATTTCTCCAGGTGGATACTAAGTTATTCAAATGTTATTTATTTTTAAATCCTGTTTTCTTCATAATTATTTTAGATGTTCTTATAACAGTTTATTTTTGTGCTCAAATCTATTTGTGGTGCTATTATTCTATTTTGTTCATTGACTATGCTGTTATGTCCAAATGTGACATTATTGAAAACAAAAAAGCTTATTACTATTTTTAAATACCTAGTAGAATTAATGTTAGCCCACTATTGTATTCCCACCAACCATGTTAATAACAATATTTCTATAAAAAGTCTGAATTTTTATTTTTATGGACTTAAAATAACTCACCTATTTCACCTTCCTTTAAAACAGAATATTTATTGAACTTACATAATATTTATAAATTACTTTATAGAAAAACATACCCTTAACGATTGAGAAAGCCTAAGAGCAATATTATTTCTGCTAACTAAACAACATTCCATAAAGTAGATTTTGCATATTTTGGTTAATTTCATTTTCATTTTTCATACAATTGACATTTAGGTTTTCTCCATCTTTATGTCTAAAACCAGTATTTTTTTTAGTATCAAGGATATTTTAAAGCATCTTTTTCTTTCAGTATTTTCTTAAATTACAATTTGCATCATAAAAAGTTTTAAGAATGTAAGTATACAGTTTTATAAATTTTCATGAATGCATAGAATCTTCTAATGACAATCTAAAAAAACATAAAGATGCATAGGCATCTCAAGAAGGCTCATCTTTGCCCCTTGACTTTCTAAGCCATTTCTTTTGATGGTTATTAATTTTCAAATTTTAAAGAAATCTCAATTTTATTGCCCTTTCTTGAATTCACAATCAATTCTTTTGGGACTCATGTGTGACAAGGTATTTCTGATGAAATCTTTATTTAAAATATTGTATATTTCAGTTCTAGAATTTGCACGTCATTCTTCTATAAGGATTTTATTTCACTATTTCAATTATCATAACATTTACATCTTTACCAACAGAGATTTTAACATAGTCATAACATTTAGTCAATGTTTTTTCTGCTAATTTCAACACCTTATATAGGTTGTATGGGGCTGTATAAGTTGTATAGGTTTCCTTCTGTTGATGACGGTATTTTCTGGAATATGTGTCCTATTACTTCTTCACATCTCTGTTTTTATTTTATTTACTTTATATGTGATTTCTTGTTTTACACATTATAGGTTTTCAATATGTTTTTTTTATTATTATTATTCCTTGAAGTGTTCTGGGATCTGTTTTGGTCAATATTTAATTTATTGATAAATCACTATAATTTGGTCAAGGCTTATCTTTAGGTTTTCTAACTTAGGCCCATTTCAGTATTCTTTTTATCCCTCATAGGAGAGTTCTAATCCCTAAGTAGTAGACTGATTTCTGAAATGAATCTCTGATTAGTTCACCAAGAGCTCTCCACTGTGGCTGCATTGATGAGCTGCATCTACCTACCCAAGAGGGCATGACTCCCAGTTCTTTTCTCCCAGCTCTCTTTAATTCTCTCTGTTCATGTCAGAGGTTAGGATTGAGTCAAAGTCCTAAGAACTCCGTGCAGACTTCTAGGACTATTTCTCTGGGAGTTTTTCTCCAGTGTCCTGCCCTGGAGATTCCAGCTGCCTCAGAAGTCCTAATGACAAATTTGTATCTGTTTGCTCTGCTACAAGAGACCTTGGGGAAAATTTTTATTTGTCTTATTGACATACGTGGAAGTATATATAGGTTTTGTTCCTTTTTTTCCTGTAAAAAGGATGCTGGATTTAGATTGAAAATGCCTGTATTTTACTGACTTAAGAAAATATCTATTAATTCTTGTGAGTTTTGAAAATGATGATTGAGTATTAAGTTTTTCCACATCACTTTTCAACACTTGTGAAAATAATTATGTGATTTCTTTTTCTTGCTCAGGTCTATCATTGGTGAATAAAGGTAATGATTTTCTCAAAGATTGATCCATTGTGTAAGTCATTGGAACACTTTCAATTTTGCCATGAAGTATTGTTTCTTAGCCCTGTTGTTAACATGATTCAACATTTTCACATCATTTTTCATTGAGTGTATTGTTGTATGCATGTGTGTCTTGCACTATATTAATCAATTGTAATATTTGCCTGATGAAAATTATCTGAATATTTCTATTTTTCATGTTTTAGAACAACCGTATATTTTGATCCTGTTTTCTTAAAAATCTCAAAAAAAAAAAACTTATGAAGTTACAAAAACTCTTAGTGGATAAATTCTTTAGTAATATTAACATCTTTTTGGATATTGAAGTTTATTATTTCCATTCCAAATGGGATATATCTTAGTAAATTTTATCATCAAAGACATTACTTGATAATTTTTAAAAATAGTTATATTTATACTTAGTAAATTTTCATGTTTTTAAAAATGAATTCCAGGTGCCGGGGATTTAGCTCAGTGGTTTCGCCCCCTGCTGCCCAAGCACAAGGACCCGACTTCGATCCCTAGTACCAAAAAAAAAAAAAAATAATAAAAAATCTGTAGTCACAATATTTCCAACAAATTCTATTAATCTCACTTATTACCTTTTGTATTTGGTATCATAAAAACCATTATGTGATTTTTTACATTTTTTTTCTTTATTTAAGGTACATAATTAGTTTATATATTTTAGTAATTTTTTTATAACTTCCTTTTTCTTTTTAATTATTCTGCTTTGTATTATTACTGTTTCTGCTTTCTAAATTATCACTTTATAGCATCTTTTAATTCACTTTAAATTAGATTTTCTAACCTTTATTTGTAAAATATTAATGGCTTTAGTCACCTTCTACTTACTCCCTTAAACACATTATCTTCATGATTGTATTTTTTTAAAATTTTGGTTTATATCTTTCCTGTCATCAAAATTTGTTTTTTAGAATTCTCAAAATTCCCAGAGAAAGTCATTTTTAATTTTGTTAATGTCTTACTCGATTTCTTTATGCTAAGAAGTTTGCTTGCATGATTTCTACTAGGTAGAAATCATAGATATTTTCTTTGTGACTAATATGTGAGCAGATTTTGTTAATCCCATTCTGCATTTAATCAAAATGTTTATTTTCTATCATAGAACTAGTGTTCAAAATATGTTACCCTTCATTATTGGGTATCTCCTTTTTGGTTCTGTATATTCTGATTTATTTTGATCTTTTAAACTTTTTGGATATGTGTTGGTTTGATAGAATTTCCTATGTTAGTGTACTTCTCATACCTGCTATAGTTGCATGATGTGCACTTGCTTTGTCCTTATAATGAATAATATTTTTTAATCAACAATGCTGCTTTTCATAGATTAAATGCTAGAGAACCTTTTGGTTCTTTGACTATTTTTTATTTATGATAATCTTTAGTTTCCACATTTTGCTCTCCACCATCTCCAGCCCCTACAACTTTCGTGTCTCTAGAAGTACTTTGACCCTCTCCCTTTCTGTACCCATGAGCTGTCAAATCCCCTGCACTGTCAATTCCTTTCCATTTGTAAGTAGAAAGTAATTTCGTATTTTGTCACTAGAGTCATATACTCTTTTTCTTGAAGTATTTGTATTCATTTTCCACCATGCGTAACGGGCTTCCCTGACTCTTTTGGTGTATCACCTTCCTTTAAGTCTTTCTGCCACTGTGGGTTCTGCAGATAATTGTAGTAGAATGAGGGTTCATTTTGCTGTTTAGGTGAAATCTGATGTTTGTAGGGTTTTTGTTTGTTTGTTTCTTAGTTATAAGAACAAGTTTTACATGGTTTCATTTAATGTGTTCGCTTGGTTTTGTTTTGGTTTTTCAGAGGAATGTTTTATTTTGTTTTGAAAACATATGAAGAGATTCCATTATTATCTCATGAGAACCCAGAAATTCTTGTATTAATGTATTACAGTGTAAAATACTTATGTCACAGCCTATATGTAATCCAGAGGCAATTGAGTTGGTGTCTGTTCCTTAAAATTTCTCACAAGTTAAAGAGCTATTACCAAGAAGCAATCTCATCTGTAGTTTTGACTAGAAAGAAACTGCCTCAAATCATGAATGGCTCCTCACAAAATATTTTCCCAGAGGTCCAAGTTACTCTCATTAGTTGTTGGCTGATGGCCTCCATTCTTTCTTATGATGTTGACTCTGCTTTAGGTAGCTCACAAAATGGTAGCTGACTTACCTCAGGACAGCAAACAAGAGAATAATAAACAGCACCCAAGTCAGAAGTCCTGGCCACCTTTGCATAAGTTACTGATTGAAGCAACAGTACGTTGCTTCTGTCACATACTATTTGCTAGAAGCAAGTCATTCAATCCAGCTCATATTCAAGGATGAGGGACTTAACAAAAGTTTGAATATCAGTAGGCAGATTATTAGAGCTTATGACCATGAGTATTTTATTTTCATTTAAATAATTTCTTACTCTTCTCACCAAAAGAGCTTAGAATCAGTGATACAGTGAGAACACCTCATGCCCATGTTATGCGTTTCTAAATGCCACTGACTAACAAAAGAAAATAAACCTTGTATGAGAAACATTTTATGTTAAATCTGAGGCAAGGGGAGTGCAAAGTGAGCCTGATGCACTTTTTTATATGACAAAAAAATAAGACTAAGATTTCAAAAGAATTCAGAAACCAACTTGAAAGAGATTCCATTGACTACATTTGGGATGTTTGACCAATGAAAGGCATGATGGTCCTAGTGAATTATACTATATATTGAATTTTTAAATATTTAGGGTTTGTTGCAGTGTTACACAAGCTGGAGAGAGATGAAGACGGAGAGAAGGATTTCCACTTAAGTACAATGCCATTGAATATTTAGGAGAAATTATAGAATAAGAAATCAGCATTTTGCTAAAACAAATATAATAATTGACTAAATACCCCAACTTCTGGATGGAATGTTGTTGGGGAACAAGGTATTTATGTTGTTTTAAAACTACTACTTAAAGTTTATTTAGTCATTAAGATGTATGAAGGACAGAATTTAGAGATCAGACCTACCCAAACAATAAAGTTTACATCTTTCACAAGAAACATATGACTCTGGATATGATGTAATAATAGTAAGGTCAGTGAGATGTACTTGAGTTGTGGTACATGCTATAAGAAAGCTTTTTGGAATCTTAAAAAATAACAATGAATGAAAGTCAAGAAGTATTCTTTTTTTTTTTTTTTTTTTTTGGTACTGGGGAAAGAACTTGGGTCCTTCCACTTGCAAGGCAGGCAGCGGAACCACTGAGCTAAATCCCCTCCCCAATCAACAAGTATTCTTTGACTGTTTTAAATCAGATGTGAGCAAGTTATGGCAAAACTTATTTGTAAATAAAGTCTCAGTGAAACACAATTACTTTTATTCATTTACACATCATTTTTTGCTACTTTAGCACTACATTATTAGAGCCCAGAAGCTGCAATAAAGACCACTTGGCCCAACAATTCTAAAATATTTACTATTTTTCTCTTATGAAAAATGTTTGTCATGTTCTACATTAGATGTAATGAAGAGACAATATAAGTAAACGTACCTTAAACCTGCAGCAATTCTGTATTTAAAAATAGCTATAAAGAGCATATTTGAGAACATTTAAACATCTTAATACAACATTACAAATAATATCAATTTGCCTTTAACAATTTTCTTGGATATTTATAGTTTTTGAAAAAAATTTGCTGAAGAGATTAAATGTGAAATGAGTAATGGATACAACCTTCATATGGTCTAAGAAGAGGGTGAAATATTTATATAGGTAGAAAGATGATCAATGTATCCCTAGATTTATCTGTTCATGTTTACATCTATGCAGATATATTTTACATATTGATATCAATAAACAAATAGATGGGTGTGTCTATATAAATATACATATATGTGTGTACTCAAACACACAGACATACATATACTCTTATGAACATATATGTAAGGAGATAGTCAATTGGTGTGTTTACATCAAGTGCTTATACATAGTCTTATGCTACTTTATTAGCTTTTTGTAGATATGAATCCAAAATAAAATCTTAGAGGAGGAGAAAATAAAACTTTCAGAATATAATGCAGGATTATAACACCTCAAATGAAAATATTATAGATAAAAAATAGATTAGTTTGATTAATTTGATTATATTAAAATTAAGGAATTCAGTTAATCAAAAATACGTTAAAGAAACTCATCAAAGAACACAGATTGGAGAAGAGGTTCACAACAGTTATATGTGGAAACCACTAACTAGCTCAAATATATTAGAAACTTGCAGACATGAATGGGTGAAATAGATAAGTTAAATAAAAGTAGATCATGTCTAGGCCTTTTCCGTACTGGAATATATTTTGGTTTTGGAGTAACAAAAGTGTGCTTGCAGAATTGGAATTAAATGTCAGTTCTAAGGAAGCCTTTTAGGTTTGAAGTTCTTTAACTTTTATATTACATTTATTATGTACATGTAAAATTTATACTATTAGCTTCTTCTTCCCAGCCATTTGCATTTTACAAATCTATAAATTCCTATTTGTAATATGCATCCTAATTTGATCAGGTATACTCTGATAAAATATCCCTTGATAAGAATTCACAGGATTATGACAAGTTACAAGGCTATCTAATGGGGGTCAACAAGACTTCCGGTGCCAAGGAAAGAAAGATCATGTTACAATACCCACTATTAGCAGTTTTTCTTCCTACATAGTGTAGATGGAAAGGAAATTTCTTCTGATAAAATAAATCAAACATATTCCAAAAAAACTAAAATGTGTTATACCAAGGAGGAAACACACACACACACACACGTACAAAGACTATGAGATTTTCAATACCAAACCTTCAAGAATCATAATAATCTTCCTTCTTCTTGTATTCTCAGCTTTAATTGAGTTCTTGATTGAAACACGTGATCCAGTCATGTGAAAAGCTCCGAATCAGCCCGCTGCAGACAGGCAGGTCTGTGGACGCGGTAGCAACATCACTGGTCATGCAGAACGCGCCAAATCAGCCCATGCCCCAGCAGCAATCCACTGGACAACCACCCCCACTACTCTTTCCAGCCACCTGATTCCACGCTACAAAGACACAGAGGACACTGGACCACCAGATCACTTACTGGGTAAGTTGGAGTCATCTTCACCTCCCATCAGGACCGGGACTATCTTCAGGGGAAGGGCAGCTGGAATCTGCAATACAACTCTGCAGAGTTCAATCCTACAGGGGGACAGGGAGCTCAACTAGGAACTTGCAGCTGGAAATCTGCCTTAATCTCATGGGTCTGTGACTAGCTCGCTCAGACTCATTGATATATATCTGCACACTGCCACCCACGTTGTCTATTGTGACAGCAGAGACATACCCTGAAAGAGGCCATTCATCTTCATGGTTACTTTTTATTCCCAAAATTAGTTTTATTGTTTTGGTTTTTTTCTCTTTTCTTTTCTTTTGCTCCTCTTTAATTTTTTTCCCTACTCTGTGCAAATATTTTTCTCTCCCTTTTTTTCTTTTCTTCTTTCTTTTCTCTTTCTTTTCTCTCTCTCTTACACATATTCTGTGGCTCTCCCATATTGTTCATCTTCCCTTTTTGTCCCTGTTTTGGTCCTCATTCAGAGTTCTTCTTTATTTTCCTAGTATTCCCTTTTTCTTTCTCACCTGTGTCCTCTGATCACACTGATAACCTCCCCTATCCTTCTTCCCATCTATCCCTTCCTCCCCAACCCCTTCTAACTCCCCATCCCAAAGGGTAAAGTTGTTATATTGAAGAATTTATTCACTATATGTTGGGTTGGTCCTCAATCTTGATTTAATTCTCTCAGCTAAAGGTGATAGATTAATAACTACCACAAAATGTCATTTTTGAAGATGTACTTGATGCAATGGTGTTGCTGATTGTATCACTTGGGCTAACATGTTGGTATTGAGCTAGTCAATGAACCTTCCTAGTATAACAAAAATGAGATAGCCTTAAAGTCACTAGAGAATCAAAACTTAAAGACCAGCTATATCTGGAAGACACCTCTGAAAAGCAATCATTCCATAAGTGTTCTAATTACAAGCAACAAAGATACCTACAGTAAGCAATTTCAAACTATCAACCCTGAGTTAAACCATGGACAGTACCAAAAACAAAAATGAGATGATATTTAAGCAAGGCACAAACTCAGACTTCCACCACACCAAGGGTAAATCCTGGGGAAATGAGATGGAAAAGTCCCATAACCAACCACCAGGATACCCTGAACTGATAGCATAGGAAGTAACAAAACAGATGAATGAGGCTCTAGAAAAATTCAAAGCAGAAATAATCTTCCAGATATCCACAGAGATGGCGAGCAGAGTGAAAGACATGATTAGAGGATCTAGAACAGAAACAGATAAGAAAATAGATGAGCTCAGAAACATGCTGGAAGCCATGAATACCCAGCATAAGAAAGAAATGGAAACCATGATCACCCAACATAAGAAAGAAATGGAATCCATGAAAGAGATTCAAACAGATATTCAGGAGGTTAAAATCTCCACTGAAAGTATCCACAGCAGATTAAGGGAATCTGAAGATAAAATATCAGATATAGAAGACAGGATTGCGGTTAGAGACCATGAAAATAGAGATTTCTTAAAAATAGTAAGGGACCATGAGAAATCAATTCAACAACTGCTAGACAATGCAAAGAAGAATAACATAAGACTGATAAGAGTCCATGAAAGAACAGGAGAAAG
>NW_004624811.1:1011738-1031337 GCF_000247695.1 Heterocephalus glaber | reverse complement strand
TGTCATTTAATTGAAGGAACTGTCTGATTTCTTCTTTAATTTCCTCTGTGACCCATTGGTTATTCAGAAGTGTGTTGTTCAATTTCCATGTGCTTTTGAAGTTGTTGCCATTTCTTTTGCTATTGATTTCCATTTCATCTCACTATGGTCTGATAATATACCAGGGATGACTTCAATTCCTTTGCACTTACCTAAATATGTTCTATGAGTGAGTATGTGGTCTATTTTGGAGAACAAAAAGTGTGTAGCTGAAAAGAATGTGTATTCTTATTTTCTGGGGTGAAACACTCTCTAAAAATCTGTTAAGTTCATTTGTTCAAGAGTTCGATTGAGTTCTAGTATTTCATTATTTATTTTTTGTCTAGTTGATCTATCTATTTGTGACAGTGGAATATTGAGGTCCCTCACTAGTACTGTATTAGTACATATATGATTTTTCAGGTCCGTTAATATTTGTTTTATATAGTTGAGTTCACTAGTGCTTGGTGCATAGATCTTTATGATTGTCATCTCTTCTCCTTGGATTGTTCCCTTTACAAGGATGTAGTGTCCTTCTTTGTCTCTCTTAATCAGTGTTGGTTTGAAATCCACTTGGTCTGCAAAGAGGATAGCTTTTTTTTCAGATTCTCTTCACATGGAGTATTGTTTTCCACCCTTTAACTTTCAGTCTATGAGTTTCTTTTTGAATTAACGTGATTCTTTTATGCAGCATATCATTGTATCTAGCTTCTTGACCCATTTTGCCAGCATATTTCTTTTGATTGGTGAGTTGAGACCCTTAACATTGGTGGTTATAACTGGTACATATTGAGTCATCATTGCCATGACTTTTCTTTTTGTTTGATTCTCCCCCTTTGCTTTTAATACCTTGTTGTGCTGGTGGATTCATTCTGCTTTGCTTCCTGAGTTTGTGATCCTCATTATCTGTTCCTAGGATTTTGTCTAAAATTTTTTGTAGTTCTGGCTTGGTATTCATGCAGTTCCTAAGGTTCTCTTTGTCATGAAAGTATCTTATTTCTCCATCAATTTTGAAAGGTTGTTTTTCAGGGTATATCAATCTGGGTTGGAGGCTGTTTTCCTCTAGGGCTTGAAATACTTCTCTTCAAACTCTTCTTGCCTTGAGGGTTTGCATTGAGGAGTCTACTGTGGTTCTGTTGGGCTTTCCTTTGTATGTGATTTGTTTCTTTTCTCTAACTGCTTGTAGAATTTTGTTCTTCTGTTTGGTTTCTGGAATCTTAATAATTATATGCTTATGCATAGATTTTTTTTGATCAAGGCTAGTTGGAGTCCTATATGCCTCACTTATCTGTATATCAAGTTCTTTTCCCTTGCTTGGGAAGATTTGTGCCATCAGTTCTGTGAACAGTTTTTTGTCATCTGCCCTCTCTCCTGTTTCTTCATTGACTCCAATGAGTCTTATATTTTTCTTCTTTCAATCATCTAGCAGCTGCTCGGTTGACTTCTCATGGTCCCTTACAATTTTAAAGAAATGTTTCTTTTCCTGGTCACTAATTGCAGTCTTATCTTCTATATCTGAAATTTTGTCTTCAGATTGGCTCATGCTGCTGCATAGATTTTCAATGGAGATTTTTAATCTCCTGGAAATCTGTTTGCATCTGTTTTATGGATTCTATTTGTTTCCTATGTTGTAATTCCATCATGTTCCTCAACTCCTCCATTTTTTATATATGTCCTCTCTAGATTTATTAATCATGTTTTGTACTATGGGCACAATCTCTGCTGTTATGTGAGAAATTATGTCTGATTTCATTTTTACTAGATCCTCTTTCTTTGCTTGTTCAGGGAGTCCAGCTGGTTGAGTATCACAGTGTTCTATCTTTTGTCTCTTTGGGGTTGCTGTAGATGATCTGGAAGTCTTGTTCTGAGGCTTGTTTACATGTCTTCTCATTTTGATGGTGGTTGAGGGTGTGTGTGTGCTGCTAGTGCCCATGTGGCTCACCCCCTCTGATCTGGGATCTGTGGCACGCTGACCTGGAAGCCTACTCCAGGCTGGGAGCTGTGGCATGCCTACCTGGAAGCCTCTTCTATGCTGGAAGCTGTGGAACACCTGCCCAGAATCCTCCTCCATGCTGGAAGCCACAGCACACCTACCAGAAGCCTCCTCTGGTCTGGTAGCTGTGGCATGCTGAACTGGAAGCCTCCTCTATGCTGGGAGCTATGGAATCCCTACCCAGAAGTCTTCTCCACACTGGGAGCTGTGGTATGCTGACCTCGAATCCTCCTTCATGCTCTGAGCTGTTGCATGCCTACCCAGAAGCCTCCTACTCTGCACTTGGAGCTGTGACATGTCGACCTGGAAGCCTCCTCTTCTGTGGTTGGAGCTGCAGCACACCTACCCAGAAGCCTCCTCTGGGCTGGGAGCTGTAGCATGTTGACCTGGAAGTCTCCTTTGTGCTGGGAATGGAGGTAGGTTAGCCTGGAAGCCTCTTCCTCTGCAGTGGGAGCTGCACCATGTCAACCTAGAAGCCTTCTCTGTGCTGGGAGTGGTGGTAGGTTGGCATGGAAGCCCCTACTCTGCACTGGGAGCTGTGGTATTGTTGGGAGCAATGCTACATAATTCCAGGGAAAAATCATTTGAGTAGGCCTAGTTCTCCTGCCTACAGACCAGCTAGGATATTCCAGACATAATTGCATTTTGGCCTGGGGTCACAACTGAGACCTCAGTGATCCCTGGATGTTGTAATGCTCCAGGACAAGAACACACCTGCCAGACTCCAGAGAGGAACCAAATCTTCATCTGCATAGTTCCTCATTGTTCTTAGATTTCCATCCCCACCCAGTCTTTTGTTACACCTTGTTTATCCCAATGTGAAGTACTGAAATCTACATATTCATTTGTTACATTTGTTTCTCCTGATGTACTAAATAAAAGGTGCTGCAAGCTAGGGCTTCTTGTCTTTGCTGCCAGAGCAGCACTGATCAGACCCAAAGCTCAGCTTTTTCTCAGTCTCATTTTTCTACCTTTCCTGTAATTTGCCATGTCCTGCCATGGCTCACAGGAGACTAGGACTTACTGCAGAGGTTCTGGTAATGTCCCCTTCCCCTGTTCCCTACATGGTATGTTGCCCCAGAAGCTTCCTTCTCTGCACTGGGAGCTGTGGCACGCTGACCCAGAAGCCTCCTCTGCGCTGTTAGCAGTGGTAGGTTGGCCTGGAAGCCTCCTTCTCTACATGGGGAGCTGTGGCACGTCTACCCAGAAGCCTTCTCTTTGCCCCAATCTTATCAATTAACCAGAGAATTTAGGCCTTCTACCTTAAATGTAATTTTTAATGTAGCTAAGCTCATGCATTCCCATTTGTGTGTGTGTGTGTGTGTGTGTGTGTGTGTTGGTATACATGTTCCAGCTTGCTTTATTCTTAATTCTTAACTATTACAGTTGATTTTTGTTATTATATTTTTCTTCAATTGTTTAAAATTTATAAATAATCTGCATCTTTTATTTTAGTGATTATGCTTGAAATTATAATAGACATGATTAAATTACAAAATGTGTATGTTTGGTCCAGCAATATTTTGACTAATAATTTATTTTTAGGATTAGAAAGAAAGATGCAATAAAATTTGCCTCATAATACATTTCAATAAGATTAAAAAATGGAACAAACTTTTAAATACCAGTTTCAGGTAGTTGGTTAAACACTACTTTGGAATGAAGTCATACAGAATCATTTATTTAACATAATATTTTAAGGGATAACTAATGAACTAACCATTTTTGTAAAAACAGCATTAAGAACAAAAGGAAAGGCAGTATAATTTTATCAGATGTGTTTGTGAAAACATGTATATAGATGCATACATATATACACATTCATATTATAGGACCACATGAAACATGTTCTTATTTATTATAGTGAGGTGGCAAGATTAAGAGTGACATTTTATTTTATGAGACTTTCATACACTTCTATTATAAATGTTTATAGTAACAAAAACATAAAATATAATTAGGAAATTTATAATAGAACAGTGTTAGCAAGAATTTAAGTGAAAAAATTAATTTTATCTCTGATATAATTACAGCAATCCATGAATTTCATGTGCATATCAAAAATATTTTCTATAGAATGTATACAAATTAATAGCTCTTTTTATAAAGTTTTCAATTGTGTGTAACTAATTTTACATCAAAAAACAGTTGTTTTTCCTTTATAAAATAAAAACAACACTTTGCTGACAGACTGTGATGACAGGCTGGGTCACAGAAGAGGAAATTGCATAGATCCAATACAATCCAACTTCAAATATAGAGTTTCTCACTGCACATATCCAGTTGTGTCTGTCAGATACAAACTGTTATTGCTATCATTAACCAACAAGTAAATCCCTGATAAATGAGCGTGCCAGTGGGTGCCCTTTCTGTCATCTATAGCTCAGTGCTGTCATTAATCTCAAGAAAATCTTGCAACCCTACCCATGTGCTGTGACCTTGGGCTACAAGCTCCGACATTGGACTAAGACCAGGAATTTAAAGATTCCCTCACTAACTCTGACTTCAGGCTGTGACAAGTGATGTGAATCATTTTACTTTCTGCTGGGTTACAAGATCCTTTTCTTTCATGAACACACACACACACACACACACACACACACAGAAATGGAAACATACCTAGATCATTCTTAGCAAAGAATTAACAAAATTCTTGGGAAAAAGCTGTCATATGAAACAATCTTCTTTGGTAAATTTTCTGCTTTTTATCTTTGGTGTGAGAAATGATGGCACAAAATTAGACTTCAAGACTACTACCATTCTGGGCTGGGGATTTAGCTCAGTGGTTCTGCCGCCTGCCTTGTGAATGCAAACACCCGAGTTCAATCCCTGGAACCAAAAAAAAAAAAAGACTACTACCATTCTGGTTTAAAAAGTGAAAGTTGAAATGAAGAGCTTATTCATGGATTTACAGTTGAGACATAGAATTACCAGTTTATTATCTAGAAGTACTACATCCTAAATTTTGTCCATCAATAGATTCCACACACTATTAAACTCGTGAAAAATAAGCTAAAAATTTAAACAACTGGTTCCACCACTCCCAGCCCAGAGGAAGGGGCTTCCAGGCCCCCATTCCACCTCTCAAAGCCCAGAGGAAGGGGCTTCTGGGTTGCCCTTCCACCAATCCCAGTGCAGAAGAGGTGAGCCATGCATTCACCAACAGAACCCGCCTCCATCAAAATGAGAAGACAGATAAACAAGACTCAAAACCAGACTCCCAGATCATCTACAGCAACCCCAAAGGGAAAGGAGATGGAAGACTCTCTGATTACCACGTGCACTCTCTGAATTGGCAACACAAGAGGATCTGGAAAAAATGAAATCAGAAATAATTTCTCAGATAACAGTAGAGATTGTGCCCAAAGTGCAAGACATGATTAATAAATCTAGACAGGACACAGATTAAAAAAATAGAGAAGCTGAGGAACATAATAGAATCCAACACAGGAAACAAATGGAATCTATAAAACAGATACAAACAGATTTCCAGGAGATTAAAAACTCCATTGAAAGCCTACACAGAAGAATGGGCCAATGTGAAGACAGAATTTCAGATATAGAAGATAAGATTGCAATTAGTGACCAGGAAAAGAAAAATTGCTGCAAAATTGTAAGGGACTATGAGAAATCAATCCAGCAGCTGCTAGAAGATGCAAAGAAAAATAATATAAGACTGGTTGGAGTCAACAAACAAACAAGAGAGAGTGAAGATGATATAAAAAAACTGTTCACAGAAGTAATGGCAGACAACTTTGCAATCAGGGGAAAAGAACTTGACATACAGATAAGTGAGGCATATAAGACCCCAACTAGCCTTGATCAAAATATTACACATAGGCATTTACTTCTTAAGATTTCAGAAACCCAATAAAAGAACAGAGTTCTACAAACAGAGAAAAGAAACAAATCCTATACAAAGGAAAGCTCATAAGAATCACAACAAACTTCTCAATGCAAACTCTCAAGGCAAGAAGAGCTTGGAGTGATGTATTCCAAGCCCTAAAGGAAAACAGCCTTCAACCAAGAGCAATGTGCCCTGCCTGCAAAACTATCTCTAAAAATTGATGGAGAAATAAGATATTTTCAAGACAAAGAGCACTTTAGGAGTTTCATAAATACCAAACCAGAACTCCAAAAAATTTTAGATATTATCCTAGGAAAAGAAAATAAACACCACACCCCCAGGAAGCACAGCAATATGAATCCATTGGGTGCAACAAGAAATTAAATATAAACAGGGAGAATCCAACAAAAAGAAAAAGTCATGACAATGATAAGTCAATATGTATCAGTTATAATCCAACAAAAAGAAAAAGTCATGACAAAGATAAGTCAATATGTATCAGTTATAACCATCAAAGTTAATGGTCTCAATTTCCCAATCAAAAGAAATAGACTGGCAGAATGGATCAAGAAGCAAAATCCAACAATATGCTGCATACAAGAAACACACTTAATTCAAAAAGAAACTCATAGACTGAAAGTTAAAGGGTGGAAAACAATACTCCATGTGACGGAAACCTGAAAAAAAAGCAGGAGTAGCTATCCTCTTTGCAGATCAAGTAGATTTCAAACCAACACTGATTAAGAGAGACAAAGAAGGACACTACATCCTTGTAAAGGGAACAATCCAAGAGGAAGAGATGACAATCATAAATGTTTATTCACGAAGCACTAGTGCACCCATCTATATAAAACAAATACTAACAGACATGAAAAGTCATATATGCACTAGTACTATAGTAGTGGGGGACCTCAATACCCCACTGTCACAAATAGATAGATCAACTAGATGAAAAATAAGTAATGAAATACTAGAACTCAATCAAACTCTTTAACAAATGAACTTAACAGATCTTTACAGAGTCTTCTACTCAACAAAATCAGAATACACATTCTTTTCAGCTGCACACACATCATTCTCCAAAATAGACCACATACTCTCTCATAGGACATATTTAGGTAAGTACAAAGGAATTGAAGTCATCCCCTGTATATTATCAAACCATAGTGCAACCAAAAAAAAAAAAACAAAAAAACAAAAAAAGAAACATAGTGCAATCAACTTGGAGATCAATAGCAAAAACCCAGCAAAAATTAAACAAACACATGGAAATTAAACAACACACTTCTGAATAACCAATGGGTCGCAGAGAAAATTAAAGAAGAAATCAGACAGTGCCTACAATTAAATGACAATGACAATAAAATATATCGGAATCTATGGGACGCAATGAAAGCAATCTTATGTGGGAAATTCATTGCCGTGAATACACATATTACGAAAACAGAGTGAGACCAATTAAATAACCTGATACTGAACCCCAAGCTTCTAGAAAAAAAGAGCAGGACAAACCCAAAGCTCATACAAGGAAGGAAATTATAAAGATTAGAGCAGAAATCAATGCAATGGAGACTAAGAGAACAATACAAAAAAATTAATGAAGGCAAGAGATGGTTCTTCGAAAGAATAAACAAAATTTTGACCACCCTTTAGCTAACTTTATCAGAAAAAGGAAAGAAAAGGCCCAAATCCATGCAATTAGGAATGAAAAGGGTGAAATTACAACATCCCCAACAGAAATCCAGAGAATCAACAATACCTACTTGGAGAACCTATACACCAATAAGATGGAAAACACAGAAGAAATGGACAGATTCCTAGATACATATGAATTACCAAAGTTGAAACTCTAAACAACCAAATATCACCCAATGAAATTGAAAACATAATTACAAACTTACCAACTAAGAAAAGCCCAGGCCCTGATCGCTTCACTGCCATTCTACAAGACATTTAGAGAGGAACTACCGCCACTACTGTGTAAACTCTTCAATGAAATTGAAAGAGAAGCAATATTTCTGGATTCATTCCTGGAAGCAAACATCACCTTGAACCCCAAAGCAGAGAAAGACGCAACCAAGAAAGATAACTACAGGCCAATCTCACTAATGAACATAGATGCACAAGTCCTTAATAAGATACTGGCAAATAGAATGCAGAAGATCGTCAAGAAGATCATACACCCTGATCAAGTGGGATTCATCCCAGGGATGCAGGGATGGTTCAATACATGAAAATCAATCAATGTACTACACTATATCAATAGAGCCAAGGACAAAAACCATATGATTATCTCCATAGATGCAGAAAAAGCATTTGACAAAATCCAACATGCATTTATGATAAAACCCTACAAAAATTGGAATAGATGGTCTCTACCGCAATCTGATAAAAGCTACCTATGAAAAAACCAACAGCCAATATCATACTAAATGGTCAAAAACTGAAATCCTTCACACTAAATTCAGGAACAAGACAAGGATGTCCACTATCACCATTCTTGTTCAATATAGTTTTGGAAACATTAGCCAAGGCAATTAGACAAGAGAAAGTAATAAAAGGAATAAAGATAGGTAATGAAGAAGTCAAATTGTCATTATTTGCAGATGACATGATACTCTATATAGAAGACCCCAAGAACCCCACCAAAGTCTTCTAGACTTAATAACCAAATTCAGTCAAGTAGCTGGTTACAAGGTCAACACACAAAAATCAATAGCTTTCCTCTACGCTGAGACTCACTGAGAGAGAAATAGGGCAAACAATTCCTTTCACAATAGCCTCCAAAAAATTGAAATACCTATAAATCAACCTAACAAAAGAAATCAAAGACCTCTTCTCTGAAAAACTATAACACTCTGAAAAGAGAGATTGAAGATGATATCAGAAAGTGGAAAGACATCCCTTGCTCCTGGGTAGGAAGGATCAACATAGTGAAAATGGCTATACTTCTAAAACTGCTATATAGATTCAATGCAATCCCAATTGAAATCCCAGCAGCATACTTCATGGACCTTGAGAAAAGAATCCAAAAATTCATTTGGCACAAGAAGAGATCCAGAATAGTAAAAGTAATTCTAGGTACCAGAGACATGGCAGAGGGTATCACAATCCCCAACTTGAAACATGGTACAAAGTACTATAATAAAAGCAACATGATACTGGCAAAGAAACAGACCTGAGGACCAGTGAAACAGATTAGAAGATGCAGAAACAACTCCATACACACTCAGCCACCTCATCTTTGATAAAGGAGTCAAACACCCTCACTGGAGGAAAGATAGCCTCTTTAAAAAATAGTTCCAGAAAAACTGGGTTACAACTTGCCAAAGATTAATGCTAGACCTATGTCTCTCATCATGCACTATACTAAAATCAAAATGGATTAAGGATCTAAATATTAAAATAGAAATGCTGAATTGCCTGGAAGAGAGCTGAGGTAAAACTCTTGAAGACATTGTTGTCGGAAAGGATTTTATGAACCTCAGTTGCCTGTGAACTAGCACCAACAATCAACAAGTGGGATCTTTTCTTATTAAAAAGCACACAGCAAGAGGAACCACCAACAGTGTTTAGAGACAACTCACAATGTGGGAAAAAAGTCTTCACCTGCTGTTCCTCAGCCAAAAGTCTACTATCTCGAACCTATAAAAAACAAAAAAATCAGACCTCCCAAATTTAAAGACCCAATCCAAAAATGGACATTTGAAATGAACAGACATTTCTCAGACAAAGCAGTAGAAATAGCAAATAAACATATGAAGAAGTGTTCAACATCACTGGTCATCAGAGAAATGCAAATGAAAGCAATGCTGAGATTCCACCTCACTCCAGAAAGAATGGCTGCTATCATGAAATCAACCAATAACAAATTCTGGTGGGGCTGTGGGGAAAGTGGAATGCTGCTCCACTGCTGTTGGGAGTATAGACTGGTGCAACCACTGTGGAAATCAGTTTATAGATATATCAGACAACTAGGACTGGAACTCCCATTTGACCCTGCTATTCCACTGCTGTGTATCTTCCCCAAAGAATTAAAAGAATCATATCACAGTGATATGTGTGTACCCATGTTGATACCAGCACAATTTGTAATAGATAAAACTTGGAAGCAGCCCAGATGCTCATTAACTGGAGACTGGGTAATGAAAATGTGGGTTTTTTTATAAAACGGAGTATTACTCAGCCATAAAAAACGAGAAATTAGAGACATTTATAGCTAAATGGATGCACATTGAGGCGATACTCTTAAGTGAAATAAACAGGACACACATGTCTAAATGCCAAATAGTTTCTGTAGTGTGAGAAACTGAAAGTGTAAATATGGACTAAATGGTATATTAGATAATGTGAAATAGAAAGAAAAGGGGCAAAGGGTAAGTGGAATTGGGAGGGCTAGGGCAAATTAAAGAAGGGAATGGAATTAATATGAGAAAATGAAAAAATGGAAACAAAGTCTTTGTAAATACGGAGGGATGAAGGGATTGAAGGGAGGGCAGGGGAAGGGGAAAAATAACAAGCAAGAGAGATTATGTAAATTTGCAAATTTCCAATGATGAATATCATTATATTGTATACCTAAATTGTACCAATAAACTAAAACTTAAAAACTTTTAAACAACTGGGCCAGGGATTTAGCTCAGTGGTTCCCCGCCTGCCTCAGAAGTGCAAGGTCCCAAGTTCGAACCCTGGTACCAAGAAATAAATAAATTTAAACAACTTCTGTGGGGAGTTGACTCCAAGATCTTGCTAATTTCCTGTGCTCTGTTGTTCACTCCTTTAGTGCAATTCCCTCCTGATGATGGCTGGATTTATATGTAAACTTGGCTGCAATGTAGTACCTTAGAATTTAATTAAGCATAAATCTATATATTGCTGTAAATATATTGTGTAGTTGTGGTTAACATCTGTCATCAACTGGTTTTGAATAAAAGAGTTTGCCCTGGGCAATGTAGGTGAAACTAAAATAATCAGTTGAAGGTATTGAAAAAAACAACAACAAAATGCCTGAGATTTTTTAAAAGACAAAAGGAAATTCTACCTTAAGACTAAGGCTTTACCTCCTGCTTGACTCTCCAGTTATCCAACCTGCTCTATCTGTTTCTGATTTGTCAGCCCCTTCAATTATGTGTGCTAATGCTTTAAAAGAAATCATATATATATTATTGGGTTTTTTTCTCAGGAAAATCCAAGCTGATGTATTCACTTTAAAAGTGACAGGACCTTTGCTGTGATTCTAACTGGTAGAGTTTGGGAAAGGTGATGGTGTGCAACTGTTGTGATTATGTTATACAATATTCTGTCCTAGCAAACCAAAACCTAAGTTCTTCCCTGTGGCCTTAATGAAAAGCACCTATGTTGAAGCTATCTGACAAGTAATGTTAATGGTTTCTAGGAACCGTAAGAACCTCTAGGACTAGACCATGTCTCCCGGCTGTCCACCAGCAAAGATGGGAGCTGCAATAACATAACCACCACTCTATCAATGTCCCAAATGTGTTGGGAAGTAATTCTTCCTCAGCTGAACTTCTGATGAGAATGAGCCTCACCTTCACTTTTCCTGCAGCCAAGCTTGATCCTGACAAGGTGATCAAACTCACTTGTGCCTGATCTCCTGCTCCTAAAAATCACAGGATAGTCAATGTGTTGGTTTGTGCTGCTATGTTTGTGGACTTTGATAAACATTTTAAAAATAAAAGAGTAAGTGTTCCAATACAAAATGAATATTTTTATGAATGGAATCTATTAGTGTTAATCAATTTTGATATTGCTTTTATAACAGAAAGAAGTTTGCTGTGCCATGTAATGATAAAAACGTAGTGCTTCAAATTGTTTCTCAAACATTCTAAAATAAAATATGAATATCTGTGTTATAAAAAGTGATAAAGTGAGGTACAAAAAATAGGATGAAATAGCAAGAAAGATGCAGAGAAAGTAGGATAATTAACATATATAAATCTTGTTGTCATATTATAGTAATGACTTTACATACTGCAACTCAGACCAAAATGGCATTCAGTCAACACTGATTCTGAGAATATTTTCTTAAAAATTGTTATACTTTAATGGATAAACCAAAATGGCTGTTAAAAAAGTAAAATTTCCAAACATTTAGATGTTATTTGTGAAGAAACCAAATACGCTACTTAGATCAGTGGTAGAGTGGTTGCCTAGCATGAGCAAGGCCAAGCACATTATTAGAAAATTCAGAAAATAGACAAAGGTGTAGAAATTGAAAGAAAAACTCTTATGTCCTCAGATCTTTCTTAAGGTCAGGCCAGAACAATGACTGTCCTTTCCAATCAATGATCCAGTGCCATAGGGAATAATATCACAGGGGTTATAAATCTAGAAGCCCAAAATAAGGAATTAAATATAACTAAACAATGTCTCTTTTTTTGTATACTAAACAGACATAATTTCTAATGAGCTTAGTAGTCCTTCAGCTTCTAATGTTCAATTTCGTTTATTCAGTTGAGGTCTTGCTGTGCTGCACAGGCTGGTCTTGAACTGCTGGTTTCAAAGAATCCTTCTTCCTCAGCCCCCTTAATATCTCAGACTATAAGAGTACAACATGATCACTCATTTTCAGTTTTAATTTTCCATTATGATTTAATTAATCCAGTGTTTAATATATTTAAAGTTGCAAAATGGCTAACATGGGATATTCCAGCTTTAGTGTTGTTCACCAAATTCCAACTCAACTAGATCAAAGTGGAAACCAGATGTTCCCCTAGGGGGACGTCAAAAGTTTTTCTGATTCTGTGACCACATTTTGAGCCTTTTCCGAGAAGGCATCTGGACCACCCAGAGGTTATTCTTTGCATTGCAAACATTTGCTTTAGCTTGCCAACATTACAAATTTATTCACCAAAATCTGTATTTTATGGCTGCTGAGATCCACTATAAGGTTGTGAATATCATTTGTCTCTTCAAAGGTTATTATGCAGAAGATTAAAATAATTTTTGTAAATAGCATTTTAAAACTAGAGAAGTGTATTACAATTGGAATGAAATAAAAAACCAAAATTATCTTGAATAATCAAGAAAGGCCTAGCTCAAGGAATAGAGCATAATATGGTGATATTTAAGTCTTGGGAAAGCCATATAGAACTTCAAAATCTAACAAAAACACAATAAAATAAGTTTTAAATTTGTGACTGGACCTCCTTCAAGATGGAAATTCATTATAACTTGAAACTAGAACTATCAGATCATAGGTAAGATACTATAGGCAGAACTGTGGCCATCCTGTTCTCTCTCTTACCCAAAGACTTCATCTCCATTTCAGGCTCATAAAGGCAGCCCTACATGAAATTCTTCTTGAGTGTTCTGGAATAAACTTGAAAAATAGATGATAAGTCCTGCAGTCACTCCAACCTGGGCACCGGCTGAAGTTCTGGAGTTCTCTTTAACACTGCTCCATGATTCTGCCTGAAAACCCCAAACCTGAGGAAGGGAGGTGAGGGAAAGGGGATGAAAAAAGAAATTAAGATATATAATGTACAAGTACCAACTCCACACCAGGAATGTACACATTATATACTGCAAACATATACCAATAATTTTTAATGTGAATTTTCACTAAAGTGTGAGGGACTCATCAAATTCTATCAGGAATTATCAAATTAAAGGAAGTGTGGAGTGTTGAAAATGATCTAACAATCACAAACCCCATGGTAGGGTTTTGCTATACTGGAAATTCAGATATACAGAAGCAAATATCTAACATATATTTTGATGTGGAAGATCATGGGGTTTTTTTGCTCAATGAAAAAAGGTAAATCACTATACTCTGATTCGACTATATCAATATCATTTGCTGTCAGAAGACATCTGGAGAATAAGTATTCTGGATCAGTTTGATTGCTTGTTATCACAAATATTATAGATCAGTATTTATAATCTTTTTATATAGATCAGTAATAAGCATATATTCAAATTGGAATACACACAAATCTATATATCTATTTATGTTCCTTCTGCTATGCCATGTTATTCTCATAATTTCAAAGAAAAGAGAAAGAATATGAAATATTTGTAACCACAAGTAACAGATTCTCTTTACTATTCCAAGAGTAAGTTTCACATTGGATACCTTGTTAATCCACCATAGAAATCAGTAATGTGCTTTCGAAGGCTTAACTCAGGGCAAGAAAAGCACACATTTAGCCATTCATGCTAAAAAGTGGTAGAATGACAAGCCCAGACTCAACCAAATGATAAAAATCTATGCCAGGTGAGTATTGCCAGTACCTGGTGAAATGATAAGAGAAAGTCACTGGGATTTGTGTTACTGCCTATGAATTATCTGTGTAGTTTCAAGAATACATTTCCACAAGGCAATATTAACATTTTTAAGACATAGTTCTGATACTATATTAACAAGTAGAAATTTCTAAACGTCTATTGTACGTACCACATATCTATCCAGAAAACAAAGGTAGGTAATAAATTTGTATTAATCAATGTTGCCTGAGTTAGTTTAGTGAGACTTAAAACAGTGGATCTTATGAATGGATAAAGAACATGTATGGATAAATGGATGCACCTTGAGACCTTAATGTTAAGTAAAATTAACCAGACACACAAGCTTAATTATCATATTGTTTCTCTTATATGAGAAATCCAGAGTAAACATAAAATCAAAATAAAAGGTAGATAATAGGAAATGAGGAGATAAATTTGTCTCAAATGAGAAGAGGATCAGGTGATGAAGGGCAGGAGGAGAAAGGGAAGGAAAAGGGGTTGAGAAAAGGTATTAAGATGTTTTATGTACAAGTACCAACTTACCACAAAAATGTAAACATTATGTACTACACACACATACTAATAAAATTAAAAAGTAAAAAATGAGTCTTAAATATTAAGGTGCAAATGAGTTAACCAAATGTACTTTTAAAAAGAAAACATCACTTGCTAAATGAATTATATTCATCCAGTAAAATCACTTCTGTTTTCTAATTTTATCAGTAAAGTTCATACAGAGAAATATATCCAAATTATAAATAATTCATTATATATGAAAACTATCCCCAAACACAAAAATAAATCCAACTCAAGTAATACATAGATGGATCAAGAAAAGTCCAACTAAAACAATATGTAGATACTAATTGTTTTCAACATAATAGAATGACATTGAAGAATGTAGATAGAATGTCATATAAAACAGTGACATTTAATTCTGGTTTTACTGTAGAAATTCATCACTGGAGGTCACTGTGCAAATTATCACATAGGTACTAACATGATGTAGAAAATTAAGTGTTTACTTTAGTTATATAAACTTTTGGAAGACTATTAGAGTACTCTTTAGCATGAGAGATTTTAATTTCAAATTCATATTTTTCAAAGTATTTTCATACCCATCTCATGTCAGTCATTTTCAAACAACTTTGTAAAGTTGACCCGAAGTATTGTCAGTATTTTGCAGAGTAATAAAAAATCAAGGCACAAATCATTGACGTGTCTTGAAACACGAAGTTTAGAATTTGCTTTATGTGTTAATGGATCATTTTTATTTTCAACAGATCATGAAAAAGTGCTTTCCTCCAAATTTTTGGCATTTACAGATGTCAAAATAATGCCTGAAGCAATAAAAACAAATCAGTTCAGAACATGAGTCTTTACCAATGTTCAAATTAACATAAAAAAAGGCATCAAACTCATAAATGTATCTTTTAGGAAAAAATCATATCAAATTGTCACTTTCAAAATCAACCAATAATAAATGCTTGGGGGCTGTGGGAAAAGAGGAACCCTACTCCACTGCTGGTGGGTGTGTAGACTGGTGCAAGCACTGTGGGAATCAGTATGGAGATATCTCAAAGAACTAGGACTGGAAGTTCCATTTGACCCCGCTATTCCACTGCTGGGGATCTTCCCCAAAGAATTAAAAGAATCATACCACAGTGATATATGTGCACCCATGTTCATAACGGCACAGTTTGTAATAGCTAAAACTTGGAAGCAGCCCAATTGCCCATCAACTGGAGGCTGGATAAAGAAAACTTTTGGTATAAAATGGAGTATTATTCAGCCATGAAGAATGAGAACTAGAGACATTAATAGGTAAATGGATGCACATTGAGGCAATACTCTTAAGTGAAATAAATAGGACACATGTGTAAATACTGAATAGTTTCTCTAGTGTGAGAAACTGAAAGTGTAAATAAGGAGTAAAAGATATAATAGATAATGTGAAATAGGAAGAAAAGGGGCAAAGGGGAAGGGGAAGTGGGAGGGGTAGGGGAAAAGAAAGAGGGGAATGGGATTAATATGAGAAAAAGAAAAAATGGAAACAAAGTCTTTGTAGATAGAAAGGGGTGGAAGGTTGAAGGGAGGGCAGGGAAATTGGGAAAAAATAAGAACCAAGATGGATTATGTAAAGGTGCAAATTTCCAATGATGAATGTCATTATATTGTATACCTAAAATGTACCAATAAAATCAATTTTAAAAATTGTCACTTTCAAAAACAAATATTAAAGATGCATTATTTCTCAATTAAAGCAACTAATATTTTTTTACAGAAAACCTAAGGTTAGAATATTCCTTCTCCCTAAACTGGTAAATATCCAACAAAATATTGATTTATTCTGTAATAGCAAAATAAAAATCTTAGCTTTTGTCACATGAACTTAGTTCTATAACCATTGAGTTTTGCCCCATTTAATAATTAATTATTCATTCTTAACTTCATAATCAGCCAGAGACATTGAACTAGCTATTTCTATATTTGTAGTTAATTTGTAGTTATGTTTTTACTCCTCTCTAGGACTCAGGAGACATGGGAGAATTTAAAGTTCTCTCCTGTCGATTTCAGACCTGTATCTGATAGCACACATTTTCCAGAGATCTTAACTAAAATAAATATAAAGTTAATTTCAGTTGAAAATGAGTACTGATATCTTCATTGTATCTAAATCATGGTATAGAAATCTTGATAATGTATTCAATTAAAATAGCTTAGATAATAGTAATAAGTCAAATGATGAAAAATTAATATCTGAATGAATAAGATTTTGATACGGATTAGCCTAGGCAATACACCATGAAACAGAAAGAATTATTTTACATTATGCATAAATCTCAAATCTCAAAAAGAAGTGTATAAAGTAATACTAAAATCTTCTCAATCACGTACATACTAAAAACTAACAAACAGAATAATGATTTTTGCATAATGATAAAATAGTGGACCTTACATACAGCAGAGAAAAAATAGAAGACAAACAAAAAAGTTCTATTATAATAAACAGGGAGGGGACTCTCAATGCTTAAACAATACACCCTGTTAAATTGAGTTGTTATTTATTCAATGACTCATGCATTTGTTGAGCAGCATTTATCATCCTTTTTATTTCATGTGCTCCACTTAACTGGTATGGAAACACTAAAATAAATTAGTTATGGTCCTAGATATGAGCAACTTATATTCTAGCCAGAGCAGACAAAAGCAAAACAAAATGATCTAGTCACAATTTAATAATTATGGATTTTAAGATGAAATAGAACTCTCAAGGTGGTAGGAACATGAGAGAAATATTCTTCACTGGAAAATGGGAAGAACTGGGACTAGTAAATTCATATAATAATTTTATTATGGAATGATGGGGAAGGGAATGAAGGAGGGAGAGAGGAAAGGCAGGAGGGAGAAGGAGAGGAATAAAAGTAGAAAAGATAATGTGTGTTAATGGTATTTGATCAGATACATAATAAAGCTTTGATAACATAGATGAGCATTTTGTCATTAGGATGAACATGTCTGAGAAGCAATAACCTAGTTAGGAAAGCAAGGATAATACTAAGGCTATAGCTGTGCCCTAAGAATCAGAAAAGTTAGTTTAAGACACAACTCAATGCCATATTTAGTAAGGTATCCTTAATCATGCACTAATCACATCTCTCAACTATAGATATTTTCTGTCATAAAACTTCTTTTCTAAGCCTAAAAGTGTTCAAATGTTAACTAAGTTTATCTACAAATATTTTTCTATGTATATTTATATATGTTTCTATTAGTAGTCTTCATAATAATAATGAACTCCTGTTCACCTGCAATGGAATAAACAAATTGCCACTCAACAAAATATTATGCTATTTTTCTAAGAATTTATATTGTTGCTTTTGTATTAATTTTCCCAGATAAGATTCAAACCCAGGCACTCTGGTTCCCAGCTTGAACTCTTAGCTGTCAATGTACCAAATCTCTGAAAGCATTGTCAATCATTCTCCTGATTGAGAAGAGCACTATACCAAGTCTTTCTTATGCAACCCCATCCAGCCTCTGTTTATTACTTGAAGAATTGTAAGCAGATAAAATCAATTAATTCAGTCCTGGAAGACCATATACCACACTATCAATTTTTCATAAAATTTGCATGTTTTTAATTATGGTAGTGGATGCATTTTGATAACGATGATCGCATTTATTAAGCACTTGCTTTACCAGCTAAGCTTTCTGATTATCATTCCGACAAGAGCAGCGGTTAAAAATATTTGAAAAAGTTGTAGACAAAATAAAGGACTATACAATTGCAATGAAGAATAAAACATATAACTATGTTGATAAATCCTATAAAAGCATTTTATAGAGTTCAGTACTTTTTATGGTAACACTTTAAAAACATTAAGCTTAGAATACACCAGTTATACTACAATAAACCCTTCCTACTTAAAGACATTGTAGGTAACAGAGAAAGTTTGTTTCCCTTTCAGTTGCTCTTTTGTTTTGCTTGCTTCCCTGAGTTGTCAGGGATTACACATCCTGGATAATTTTTATACTTTTTTTCCAGAGCTTTGAACTCAGGATTGAATAACACCACCCATCTCACTTAACCAATATTATTTCCTTTTGTTGTAATGTTTGTCTCTTTTTAAGCCTAGACTTACATGGCCTCTAAGGAGAAATTAGCCAATCCAAATCACAAACAAACAAAAAAACAAACAAAAAACTGTTTGCTAATTGCTAATTGGCCAACTGGAGATTTACAAAAATTCAAAATTTTCATCAATTCAAAAATTATCTCTTTGTAAACTGTTTCCTTATTTTGCTCATTTTGCATAAATTTTATGTATTTTTTACAGGAATGTGAATCTTTTATGTATATGAGCATATATTAAGTGCATAGGAAGTCAATAAAAAGACATTTCTCAACATTGTTTATATGCTTCTAAAATGCTTTTTAGGAGTAACTTTAGTTTTATTTTCAGATTATTTTAGGTGTCAAGAATGCAAACTGTATCAGATAATTCTGACATAAAATATTGAACTCTGGCCAGGATCAGATATATTTCTATATAACAATGTAAGAGGAGGATACAAATAAAAATAAGTTAACAGATTATTGAGCCATGGAGATTACTGCAATGACGATTCTTAATGTGGATTCCTGTAACTCATTTGTGATAATCAGATCAATGAACCTTAACCATGGGGATGCAACAGCTACTATTGAAGTTTTGTCGCTGTTATGATTACTTTTTAATATTGCTCATTTTGTTTAATTTTTCTAAGATTTAATCCCTGTCTTTTTTTCTTTACTTTTTTTCTATTGGGTATTTATATCTCACCCTACAAATACTGAACCAGAATTTCGGTTCATGATACTCAGCAATTAAAATTTTGAAATTTTTAGTACTTTAATAAGACAGAAAAAGACATAAATAAATTATTAAGCTAAAGCAAGTCTTAGGTACAATATATTCTGAATGAGTTTATATATCTGTGTGGCCAC
>NW_004624811.1:984716-999711 GCF_000247695.1 Heterocephalus glaber | reverse complement strand
CTTTGCAAATAGAGAAGGGTGGAGGGGGTGAAGGGAGGGCAAGGGAAGGGGAAAAAAATAAGAATCAAGATACTCATGTAAAGGTACAAGATCCCAATGATGAATGTAACTGTATTTTATACCAAAAATGTATCAATAAACTAAATGGGAAATAAAATCCATGAGTCTATTGTGGTAGCCAAACTGACTCCATCTTGAGCCTCAACACCATTTTGTACCTGTGCTTGGACAAAGTACTTGTGCTTGGACAAAGCACCCAAAACCCACATCCTCCTTGGCAGAAAGCTTGTTTCAGTTGCAAGATGTTTTGTAGCTCACCTATTGGGTGAAACTTCTTTGTAACCGCCCCCCCTCCTGGCAATAACCTGGCATTGTTCTGCTTCTGTAAGATGCTACTTGATCTCCCATGCACCTTCCCCAACTGAAAGCATGATTTAAAAGGAGTAATCAAACTGCTTCCCACTGTTGAGAGGACTTTCTGGACACTAGCTCCCCTCTGCTGCTGGCTTTAGTAAATAGACTCAAGTCTGGCACAGAGTGTGGTGCATCTCCATTGTTCTAACTCACTGGCCCATAACAGCTGGAGGCCCCAGTGAGATGGCCATAATGGATGGACTGGCCTTGTTGTGATCCCTCCCATCTGTGGCAGCAAACTACAGGGGAGGTGTCCCCTGAGATGTTCCAGGGCCCTGTGGTCTCACTGCCAACACTCAGGGACTGCAGAGATGCCAGAGACACCCTCCAAATTTTCTGGAGTCCATCTGATCTGGTCTGCAGGTAAGGATCCTTCTGGTTCTGGTGGGGAATAATAGTCCTTGACAAAGTCATTCCCCAGGACTCTCCTAAGGTTAGGATGCTGACTGAGGTGGCCCTCTGGTATGGTCTGGTCTGGCTGCAAGTCAGCTAATCTGGTAAATCCCCAGAGATGGGTGTGGAATGCTCTTCCAGCCTCTGAATTATTGCTGTTTGAATTGGTGAATGAATGGTAGTGGACAGTGTAAACTATAGACTGTTTTGTCCAACAAAGAGGGGGACTCTCCTCCTTGGAGTTAAGGGATCTGAATGAGGACGTACTATAGTTCATGGATGAATCTAAGAAAGGCCAAAAGGCCAAATGGGTGCTCTTGCAATGAGATTAATACACCCTAAAGCCTGGATGGTCCTTAAAGTGGCTGAGAGGCCCAAGGCCAGTAGACCAACCAACTGAGTGGTTCCTCCCACAGAGGAACATCCCCTTCCTTTGTCTTCACATTGTTCAAGAGCGCACCACATAAACACTAAGGCTTTTTTCTCTAAGTCTGGACACCCTCGTTGTCCCCAAATACTTGGTCCTGTCTTCTTTCTCCAAATTGCTGCTGACTCTTGCCTCCAGGACTCCCCCGACTGCTTTCCTGCCTGTATTACTCTCCCCAACACTGTCCCTTCTGTGCCTTACAAGTCATATATTGGGACAGAGCCTACTGGCTGTGACAGGGTCCAATTGTCTATCTTCTGGACCAATGTCCTCAACATTCTTTCCTTGACCTGAAGCAGAATGGCATAATGGAGGTGTTTTTTAATTTGGGGATTGGCCTGACTTAGAGTCCTGTCTTCTAGTCCATCTCTTCTGCCACCTTTCTGCCTTCCCTGTAACTTGCCCATGCCCAAGCACAGGTGAATATTTAATTCAGTCTTACTCATCTGCTTTTTATTGACCTCTATCTAGGGCAGCACCTGCCTGACTATGTCCATCAATGTTTTCCCTCTTGGATTTCTGATGCTTTAAACCAAGTTTTGAGGACATCCTCTGACTGTCAGTGTCTTTGCTGTCCTAAGGGCATCTTTTTCCCTCCCTTTGAACCCTGGACCATTGTTGACATTGCAGTTGAGGCCATCCTATGACCCTTACAGGAGGAAGCATTTTCGAGCCTGTTCACCTTTCTCCAGTGAAAACATCCATGTCAAAAGTGAGGTACCAGAAGAATTTTTAACCAGTCCCTGTTAAAGTATCTCCAGTCTCTCCAACAGGTACAGAAAACTGCTCACTCCCAGGTACGAGCTACTCAGCCCCTGCCTAGCTCTATGCCATTCCACCCATTCAAACCCAAGGATACTGACTTCATCAAGGCTTTTCAGAGTGGACTGATTCCATCCTGGAAGGGGCACTGCAGTCATTCTCCCAACACCCTTGGCTCTCAAGGTTGACAGAATCTCGAAGTGGGTTCACCATTCATTTGTCAAGTGGGCAAAACAGTAGACCGCTGATCTGGGACCTGACCCTTTAAAGCTAAGGCTAGTCCAATCATGATTGTGATGCTTGTCATTATTGTCTTTGGGGTGATGAGGCTGAACTCTGGGGAGATGCAATGAGAAGAGTTGCACTCCATTCTTCTCACCTCCTTTAGTTCAGGAGAAATTCTAGGTAATGTCACTTTTGGTACCATCCACCTCAGGCAACCTCTTAGTTTGCCCAAGGTCAATTCTTTGTAAATTAGTAAAGATTAAGTAAGCTACTACTTTCAGTTCATAAACCTGGGAAGCCATGACCTTTATGCATGTCCAGGATTCAGTCCATTTGGAAAGCAGGGTTGTGGGTCCCCAACTGATTTCTACTGCCCTAACTGGGGCTGTGTAAAGAATGCCTCCTGTAGTGGGGAACTAAATATCACTAATGATATCATAGTTTGGAAACATGGGTGCCAAGTCACAATTCTGATATGAAGCCCCAGGGTTCTAAATGGGCCACAGGATGGAATTGAAGATTCCACTTCTGGCTTTCTAGAGGACCAATTCCTGACCCAGGGGACATCAATACCTTTCAGGCCCAGTGGCTAAGCCAAGCACCGAGGCAGCCAATAGGATCCTTAATGAAAGGGAAGGACCCCTTACTTGAGCCTCACCTTGTTGTCCCTCCCTTGAAGCAGTTGCTCTTAGCTACCAATAAAACAGACCCCTCACACATACTGCCTCCCTCCTTATTCTCCATGCTGCCAGCCATCCACACTAGGTTAAACTTGACTCAACCAGACCTGGCCCAGGACTGTTGGCTCTGTCTAAAAGCAAAGCCTCCTTATTATGTGGGTGTGGGAGCTTTGGGCCCAATCAAAGCCTTAAGTACTGCCTCAGCATGCATTTCTACAAAGCCCCCCTTGACAATTGGTGAGGTTCATGGAAATGCAACCCGTCTGGTAACTTCTTATGAATAATTCCCCTTTCCATGCTGTGTGTATCCAATCCGTGACTCTGGAGACCTTGAAGTCTTATTTTGCCCCTAACTAGCTTGTACCTCAGGGCTCACTAGGTGTGTCAAAACTCCTGAGGGCAACACTAGACCTGAGATCTTGTGAATCCATGTCCAAGTTCTCCCTCAAGTTTACGTGTATGGAGGACCAAAGGGATGGGATTTCACAGCACCCCCAGGACTAGAGACAGAAGGGAGCAAGCCCCATAGTCATTCCAATTTCATTGGGATTGGGGGTAGCTGTCTCAGTGGCACTTGGAACTGCTGCATTGGCTAGAGGAGAACTTGGACTCTCAGCTTTAGCAGAACAGGAAGACACTGACTTAGGAAGCCTTCAATATGCCTTTGAGACTCTTCACTCCCAAGTAGAGTCACTACCTGAGATGGTCCTCCAGAATTGAAGGGGGCTTGATCTAGTGCTCTTGTCACAAGGAGGATAATGTTCTGCTCTAGGGGAGGTATGTTGTTTCTATGCCAACAAATCTGGTGTAATCCACAATACCCTTCAAAAGGTCAAGGAAAGTCTAGATAGACATCAGGAGAGGGAAAGTAAAAACTCATCATATCATAACCTGTTCAATTGGAGCCCTTGGGTAACTACCCTCATCACTGGACTGGCTGGACCCCTCATCTGTCTTTTCCTCTGTCTCTTGATTGGCCCCTCTATTCTTCATTGGATAAACAACTTTCTAAAACAGTGTGTAGCTTCTGTTAAACTGATGTATATGAGATCCTACTATAATCCCTTGTATAATCCCCTGCCCAATCAGGAGGCTCTAACTGAGTCAATGCTTTGACACCATGCTTAGAGGAGTTGGGAATATGATAGCCAGCCCAACTCCATCTTGAGGCTCAACACTATTTTGTACCTGTTCTTAGACAAAGTGCTTCTGCTTGGCAAAGCACCCCAAACCCACATCCTGCTTGGCAGAAAACCTGCAGTAGTTGCAGGATGTTTTGTAGCTCACCTAGTGTGTTAAACTTCCTTGTGGCCCCTGCCACTAACCTGGCATGGTTCTCCTTCTGTAAGATTCTGCTTGCTCTCCCCTGAGTCCTCCCCAACTGAAAGCATGATTTAAAAGGAGAAGTCAAATTACTTCCTGTTGCTGAGAGAACTTTCTGGGTACTAGCCCCCCTTGGCTGCCAGCTTTAGTAAATAAACTCAAGTCTGGCACAGAGTGTGGTGCATCTCCATTGTTTTAACTCACTGACCCATAACACAATAAGTATATAAAAATAGATTATTTAAATAAAATGATGACTGGGAAGGGACAGCTTTTAAGAAAAGTTTTTAAATTAATAAATCTAGAGTGAATAACAGACTTAGAAAATCACCATTTGAACATCACAGTACTAATTGCTATAATGAAAATCCATTGACGAATGCCAAAATTTGTTGACAAATTATAGGAAGGAACATATTTAACATAATTTTGTCTTAAAAGATCTTCCTGAAAATAGGATTTAAAAAGAGTAAATCTTAACCCTACAGTAGATAAATCTGCACAGGCCATCTTAGCTTGGTGATGAAGATTTACATCACTTGTAATATGATACAAGGTGATAGATTAAGAACATACATAGTATGTGTGGTTCTCTTCCCAAATATCCAATTCCTTAAGCCAATTGTGAGAAATATGACAATCCCAAACTAAGGTATGTTCTACAAAACACCTGACCACTACTGACGTATGCAATCAGTCATAAATTCAAGGTGAAAAAGACATTCATTTGTAGATTAGAAGACACTAAGGAGTACAACAAATAACATGCAAGAAAACTCTAGAGTGGCCTCAAAAGCAAAAAATGAGCATAATCAGAAAAATGGGTTATCTGAGTAAAATTTATAGTTCACTTAATAATATTCATTAATATTAATTTTTTGTTATATACAATATTAAAGCAGGCAAAGCTTATTCTTTCAGTGTCTGTATGCAAAAATGGAATGTGGATATGCACTCTTATTTATCTCTTTTCTTACATGTCCAAAGCATACTAGCCATCTTATCTTACACATTGATTTATTCACTTAAAATATATCCTAGAAAATTTTTCATTGAGGTCTTCTGTGTTTATTCTCACAATTGTACTCTACATTTGCATTCTTAGGTACTTCTAATCTTTGGCCAATGCAAATAATATCTTGTGAGTTGCTTTGTACATTACGCATAAGTTTTGTCATACAGGAGCATGTGTTTCTGTGCAATAGACTATCAGAACTAGGGTTGTTCAATCAAAAAGAAAATGCTTCTGTAATTATGGTAAATATTTCCACCTCCCCTTGCACAAAGGTAGGATCGTTATTCACTCCTACCAACAGAAAATACCAATTTCCCCACAGCTTCTCTTTGTGGCCCTTAAATTTTTCAACATGTTCTCATAATGTATTATTTTATTAATTTTCTCATAGCATTATGCTATTATCATTTCTCCTACAACAACAACAAAAAACTTTAGTTCCAAAGAGACTGTATTTTCTTCAAATAAAGTGAATCATACGACTGCTTCACGTAAGCAAACTGGGGCAATCCTAATACAAGTTGCTTAATAAACAGAGTCTACCCCATTTAGAATTAAATAATCATTCTGACTTACTTTTATTCTTATTTATTTCTGTTATTAATTTCAAAATTTGTATATTTATTTATTCCAGCTTGAATGGCTACTTAGAGTAAAATTATTAAAAGTTTAGGGCCGGGGATTTAGCTCAGTGGTTCTGCCACCTGCCTCACAAGGGCAAGCTTCAAAAAAAAAAAATTTAGAAACCAGAATTTAAAACATAAATTGAAAATAGGATTAGAAGTGCAGATAGTGGTTTCCCTTGGCAAAATTCCAGTTAGCAGAGCGAATTAGGGAGCTTCTGAGATACTGGTAACATTCTGCTCTGTGAGCTGGTTGTTGGTTTTAGTTTATATTTAGGAACTCTGCATCCTTTTCCTTATGCATATTATGCTTCATAAAATTTTTTAATAAAACTATGGCATGGATTGAGTCCCTACCAGATGATTTCATTGAACGTCAGTGTGTGTTCATGTCCTTCCCTTCATCTTTCATGAAGAAATGTGTTTCCTTCTTTCTTCCCTACAACAAAGCCTTAATAATAAATTATACTGAACATATTCAGACATGCAAGAAGTACAATTTAAAAAAAATTTTGTCAGGTATCAAATTCAATCTCAATTGGCTTTAAGATGGTATAAGAAAATGGGGTATTAATTTGATGAAGAGAAATGATGTAGTGATTTGTGGACTTCCATTCGTCTTAGTAACTGCAAACATACTCATAGTTCAGTCTTGCATAAGTCACTGAAAGCCAGTTTCTAAAATGAAAATAGGTGAGAAATTTGCTGTCCAGACTGAGAGCTTAGGTCCCTACCTTCCTAAGTGCACCATGTAGCCAATGTGCTCTCACTGGAAATATTCTCTGTGTGTTGCCCAATACAGCAGTCTGGGCCCTTCATTGGACCAGAAGTAGCAGCAACCTTCTCTTTCATTTCAGGTCTTTGAAAATACCTCCAGCTCCCTCGCTGCTTTTGTCCCCAGCTAACCTTTACTCCAAAGGCTCAGATCTTTTTTCCATGCACCACCCTCTCTCTACCTGCAAAAGACTCCACTTGCACAGGGTTTAAAAAGTAAAGACCTAAATAGCAAGAAGGACATCACAAGATATCTCTGATTAAGTGTTCATTTTATGATTTAGTAAGAATATTTTGGTATGTTATTTTTCAGGGGAAGATGGAAGACAATGATTAAAACATTGTATGTCATCGTACAGTAACTAAAGAAAACTGTCAAAGGAGTAGAAGCTCACTTACCTATGGGGAGTATGTTTTAGTAAGTACCAAAGGAGGAATTACCCTCAACTTGATGAAATATTAAACATACTTTTGAACACAATGTTAAAAGAAGTCATGCTTAATTTTTACAGATCCCTCCCCAGAAACTGAAGTTAAGTTTGAAGACTCTCTTCTTTAAAACTGTACTAAATTTTCATTTAATATTTTAGATACATTGCAATTTAATTCATTACAATAATATAAGCTATATTTGTAAAAAGTGAAATTACTGTACTCACTTAATAAAATTAAAATTCACAATTTTAGGCTGGTTTTCTACATATGTATTTTTAGGTATTAAAAATACAAGAAAAAATTCATAATTAGTTGCATAAATGCTTAAATACAAGTATTAGATTTCCTAATAAGAGAACACAGATACTCAAGATTCTTCTTTATACTTCCTCTTTCTCCCGATTTTGTTTGTTTTTCTCCAGGTTGTTTTTAATGGTTGGTGGGGTGGGGAGAAGAGGTGCAGTAGAGAGGGGTGTATGAAGGGGAGACTTCATTGTACAGAATGGTCATTAACTGTGATGCAAACGCCAATGTTTCCATGGAAACCACTGTCCACTACAGAATATACTAGAGCAATTTTTGAACCATTTGTCCATTTGATTAATTATGTCTTTGTGCTGAAGGCAGCTTGGCTTGATTGTCTCATCATGTATTAGAGAAGCTACTGCTCTAACAAATGGGCCTATTGTTTTGGACCTATTCATTTTGGTGCATCCCTGCGAGCTGATAGACATTTCAACAAAATGACTGTCCCTTAATGAGCTGCAGCCTGTCAGAATTGTTTAGGGCTTCACACGAGGCACAGACCGTGGTCATGACAGCCTCAGTTATTATGACAATGAGTGGGATGTCTATAAAAGAGTCTATTTAAATACAATGACCCTCATTTTTAATATTGCATAGTTGCTTTTTAATTATCAAACCTATGTATATTATGGTCATAAAACATTCTTCAATTTTGCCCCAACATAAACTATAGACTTTTCTGACAAACTAAATTAACATAACCACCAAATCAAAAAGAATGAAACTTTTTGCATAATTTGATACAATTATTCTTGGTTCCTATCTGAAAATATTAATGCAATTATGGGAACTGGCTAGTGGAAATAAAATCAACTTTGGGTTATAATTTGAAGATATCTGTGGTGAGTTTTTAGCAGTCTAAAGTTATGCAAGCTAATTTTACTTGAACATTCCCCCAAAAGAAAACATTTCTAGATAACAAAACAAAAATGTAAAAACCAAATTGAGGAGAGACTCATATTTAAATACAAACAAATATAACACATTTCTAGCATTCTCATACACATGAAATGAAATAATTGCCTACACTGAGTGTGGAATAGTCACCTATTGATTTGCCTTGAAGATGGGAGTGCTGTTGTCCAAAGTCAAAGCATCTTTCACAGAGCTTAGTATCCAATAACAATATGTTCTCCTGTCCACATTAAATTGTAGTAATTCTTGTTAAAAAATTTTAAAAGAGAGAGAACATATTGGTGATTTTAAGTTCATGTTTTCTCAAAGCCAGAGCAAGTTCTTCTGAACAGATGAGCACACTTTCTAAGAGAGATAAGGGTATGACAGTCATAGCCAGAGTCAACATTCCTGAAACATACCCTTTGCCAAGAGTTAATTACAAGACTTAGAAGAGCTCCCTACGTGTTTTTAAATTGTCTATTTCAGTTTTGCTTCTCTAGATGTTTGGTATAAGGGGCAGACATGAAGCACCACTGTGCATGGTATGTGTTTTAACTATGTCTCCAGACAAAAATCAGTGGTTAAGTTGTGTCTTAAAAATCACAGATGGAAATCACCACTCTGTAGCTACCAATAGCACACTTAATCAGTTAATAACTGGAGATTAAACTTAATTCAGATTAATTTGTATTAGTATAGAGTTTGTAAATCAATTGCTTTCATATTAATTTACATGTTGTCTAGACATGACATCATGTTGATTCTTTGTGTGGTTCAACTAATAATTACAGATTTTAAGGGCATCAGATTCAAACTTTTTGTTTAAATCTCTCAAAATAAGTTAAGGCTAGAGTGGTGGTCCAGTTTGCTTCAGGTCAGAAAAAAAAAAAAATTAAGCTTGGTATAAAAGTAGATATTAGAGTCAAAAACTTGAATAAAAAAATTTAATGTGTTTAACACAAAAATGCCATTTGATAAAGATAAGCAGAGATTTAATAGATGGTAAAGGAAATTGTAGAAAAAAGATAAAAATTGTAAAAAAATGACACCAAAATCCTCAAAACTCAGTCAGCAAATAAGAAGCTGAAACACTATTAAAGTGATTCTCACAGATTTCAGTGTGAGTTTCTATTTCAGAATCTAAACCTTACAAAAGGAGTAATTGCTCTATGGAACACATTTATTTAATTCTGATAATTCATTTAATTTTAATAACTTTTAGATTTCTCAAAATTTAATGCTTTTAATCTCCTGAATGCTGTAGGGAATTGTGGTAAGTACTAAAACAACAAAAGTAAATAGAGTACATTTCCTTCATTTCTTAAAAGATCACTCTCCAGGGCCCAAGAATAAACTTTCTGGCTTTATATTCAGGTTGGAAAAACAATAACTAAATTAACTCATTTATTAGTTTATAAATTTTCTTTAAAACCTGGAGACTACTAAGGAAACCTAACCCTTAAATCTTATTTTTTCCTTGTTTGGCTTATATTTAGAATTTAAAATGGGTAAAAAATGAATAGAGTTAATAATTTTTTTCCATCTTTAATTTCCTCAATTTTTTTCTAGGAAATGAGCTTTGTCATTTTCAAGACAAATACTGCAGAGATCAAGGTATTTAAAATCAATGTAGCTACATATTAAGCATTTTAAAGCCCAATGTTTATTTAGCATAATATCTATTTTCTCTGATCAGAAACAGTATTGTTTAAGCTAACACAAGAAAATCACTCTAGAAAATAAAAGGACTTGATGCTACGTCAAAGTGACTCTTAGGTCCTCTACTCTTGGATGAGTGTAGAAGGATGAAATGGTAATGCAATACAAATGCTGCTACATGTATTTTATGTTACATTTAAGGCATTAACTTATGTCCATTCTATTAACTAATTCTACTGTTTCTGAAATCTATATGAAAGGCTTTCCCTACTATTAAAATGCTTAAAATTTTAATCTTCATGAACGTATCTTAAAATGTTAATAACCATTAAGATAAAGATTATTCTCCTTATATATCTATACACCAATGATTATACCATTACCTTTGCCACCCATGGATAAATCTCAATTTGTGAGACTTTATGTAAAGTTTCATTTTTCAAATTGGAACTTCTTAAATTTTTTTTTTTTTTTTTTTTTTACAGATGATGTGTTCTTTTCTTTTAAGTTTTATTTTATTTTATTGGGTACTGGGGATCGAACTTGGGACCTTGTGCTTGCAAGGCAGGTGGTGGAACCACTGAGCCAAATCCCCAACCCCTGAAACTTCTTAAAAATTAAAAAATTATTTTAAATTTAAAATTTAAATTTAAATAAAAGTTGCAAATATAGAAGAAGGAGTATCTGTAAAGAAGTTGGATATATCCAAAATACTCCATTAATGAAGAGGATTTTTTAGATTCTAAGATGATTTCAGTTATCAAGATAGAATTTTCCAATTACTTTGAACATTATTTAACACAAACATATATTTTTATATGGCTTGGATAATTGATGTAGCATACTAATTGTTTCCTAACTTGGTTTTACACTAAATCAATAGGCATATAAATTATAGTGAGGATTTAAAATGAGATTTATAAATACATCCAAATCACACCAAGGATTTAAGTTGCTGTCTTAATGCAAATATGCAGTGAGAAAATGGACATTCTAGATTTAGCAGAATAGTTTTCTATAAAATTATCTTTCCATGTTGCAAGTAAAGATTTATTTACTTGGTGTTATGGTTCAGATCTAAAATGCCCCTCAAAAGTCTCATGTGTTCTCAGGTAGGGCTTTCGGTAGGTGACTGGATGATGGGAGCTACATATTCATCAGTGGATTAATCCATCAAAGAGTTCTTAGTTGAATGTGCTGTTAGGAAGTGGAGCCTCATAGGAGGAAGTCAGTCACCGGGTGTGCCTTGTATTTGGCCGAAGAAAACCTGAGGAGTACAGCACACCTCTGTCTCACCCTGTGCTTACCTGAGACCATGACAGCAAATTTCTTTCAAATGAAAGAGTATGAAGCAGCAAAATCTAACTTCACTAATTTCTTAAAGTTTCATTTAATAACCTCTCATTATGCTCACCAGCATCTACAGGGTATGAAGTGATAATCCATAGCAGCTGGAATTTATAACCAATTAAACATAGGGTTGGATTTCAAAGGTTGGTAATTCTGGGAGATGGCACCACTTTTCCTTAGTCTCCTTGTTGGGTAATCTTTTCATTCTTAGGAAGTTGCCTTTGAAATGTCTCTGAAGTTTCTTCAGACTCCCATCTCCTGCACTCCTGCTCCACCCCACCTCCTTGAACAACTGTCTAGTTGGCCACCCTTTTGTTGAAATAAGCCAGGGAATCTGCCTTGAAGCTTAACTCTGCACTATCCTAAATACTGTTTCCTAACAGTGAAGGGGTCTAAATACCTCCACTTAAAACTTCAAAGCAGTGTAATGCTACTCATCCTTTTTCAAATAGGGTTAAACATGGTAGGAACACAATAGGCAAAGATGATTGAAACTCTGAAATGGCACATCTTGTGCTTACACATTTGTGCCATGTTCTTATAAATCCACTGGGACAAGACCAACACTATGGTAATAAATTGTTCAATCTGAGGCAAATTTGAAATGTCTTAGAATGTCTATTTGGACAATCATATCATCTGCAAGGAGTGCCTGTTTTATTTCTTCTTTTTGGTTTTATGCCTTTTATTTCCATTCCTTGTCCTATCCTACTAGTTAGAACTTCCAGAGCTATGATATGATAATTATGAGCAACAGCACCACACATGGTTGCTTTGTTCTGATTCTTAGTTGAAAATCTTCAGTCTTTCTCCATTAAGGATGATGACAGACCTTTTTTGTTGTTGTTGTTAGATCAGTTAAAGAATTTCTCCTTTATTCCTTATTTTCTGGAACTTTTATCATGAATGAATATCGAATTTTTTCAACTTGTTTTTCCTAGATTGAATGGTATGATGATGTGATTTTTTTCTTTCTGTTAGTCTAGTGGATTACGTTGATTGATTTCCAAATATTAAGCTAAACTTCCATCACAGGAACACATCACATTTGGTTATGTGTAATATTTTTTAATGTTGTTTGTTTGCTAAAATTTTAAGGACCATTTTGTCATTATTTATTAGTTACTGGTCTTTGCTATTGTTTTTTTGTTGATGTTGCTACTTTTGGTACTTTCTTGGTTGATATCTAGCTGACAGTAACTTCATAATATGAATAAGGAATCATTGTTTTTAAGTAATGTTTTCTTGCTTCCTGGAAGAGATTGTGATATTGTTTCTTACTGATTTGGGGGACTTCATTTTTGACTCACAGATTAATTCTATAATTTAGTTCTCTAGTATTTGAATTATTTATTTTTCTGTTATTTGTTTTTAATTTTATTTCATTGTGTCTGCTCTGTATGATTTTAAATTTTTAAAGTTGATTGAGATTAGTTTTATGGCCCAAAATATGGTTTCCATTCATATATTTCTATAGCTACTTAAAAATAATTTTCTTTTCCTTTGAAAAATGTTTGCATGAAATATTTTTCCACCATTTTACTTTCAATTTGCCTGTACAGTTATATTTGAAGTGAGTTTATTATGTAAAGCATACTTCTGTGTTATGTTTCTAAATTTATTATGACAAACTCTGTCCTTAATGGATTTGGCCACTTAGACTAAATGTAATTATTAATATGTTAGGAATGACCTACTATTTTACTTTTTATTATTGTTTGATTTTCCCTTTTTTCCTATTTGTAAATAACTTGAATATTTTTATGATTAATAGATTGCTTTATGTACAGTGTTCATGAGCTTACTGTTTTGAGAGATACTTTAGAGTGCCTGTATCATACATCTCATCTCCTAGCTTGCCATAGTCTACCAATGTCAAAACTTTTACCAGTTTCAGTGAAGCATAGTAATCTTATGTCCTTTAACGTTCTTTTACATTATTCCACTCATAAAATAATTTTCTTAGATAATCTACATATATTGAGAAACACATGAGGTAGTATTTGTAATTGTATTGGTTGTTAAAATTTAGAAAAATGTATAAAATTCAAAAGAAGGAAAGTCTATTGTATTTATCAATACTTTGCTTACAATATGCTTTTTTTCTTTCCTGGTCATTCAAGATTTGTTTTTTATAATTTTCTTTCTTTACAACTTCCTTTAGCCATCATGTCCACTGGCAACAAATTATTTGTTTTTCTTCATCTGACAATTGATTTTGTTTTCATCCTTATAGGATATTTTTACTGGTACAGGGTTTTAGGTTCATTTATTTTTTGTTTAGCACTTGAAAAGTATTGTGCTGCTTCCTTCCATTCTTCTTGGTTTCTCATAAGAAAATTTATGTCATATATTGCTCTCCAAAAATGTAAGAGATCGTTTTTCTCTGCATACTTTTGAGGGTTTTTTTTTCTTTTCTTAGATTTTAGAGATTTATTATTTTTATTTTCTTGGCATATATTTCTTTGAATATACGTGTGTATAATGTCTTGAAGTGTATCTCTCTTGCCAAATCTGAAAATCTTTTCGGACATTATTATTATTATATTTTTTGGCCTCTCTTTTCTTCAAGACTTCAATGACATGAATGCTAATGTTTTGTTAATTTTATAGGTTTCTGAGGTTCCATTCTTTTTTACCCATTTTCTTATCTTCTCTATGTTGCTCAGACTGAGTCATTTCTATAATACTGTTTTCCAGTTCACTGGTTCTGTTCAACATGTTCTGCTATTGAACCTGTCCACTGGTCTTTTCATATCAGTTGTTTTATTTTTCAATTCTAAAATGTCTATCTTTTCTTTATATCTTTCCTGTTTTTCTGAGACATTTCTTTGTTGCAGCTTTCTTATCATTTATTTTAATCTGTTTGAAGTGTGTTTGTAATTGATCATTGAAGCATATTTATTTGAACAGATTTAAAATATTTGCCAGATAATTCTAACTTCTCCATTCTGTACTTGTTAGCATCAACTTATTGAGTTTTGCATTTACTTTACAATTTTCTAGTTCTTGGTATGCTGAGTGATTTTTTTATTTAAACTAGAACATTTCTCTATTCATATTTTATATGAACTGCTGGATCTTATTTAAATCTGATGTTTTAGATTCTTTTTTCTGATATTGCTCCAAAAAGGAAAGAAGAGAAGCATAAATGCTGACTTATTGCTGACACAAAGGGGTAGAAATGTGGCATGCCCTACAGAGGTGGCAAGTGGCATGCAACACACCTAATCAGCCCACGACCCACAACAATCCACTGGACACCTCCCACTCCCGATCCTCTGTACAGCCACCTGGATCCACACTACAAAGACCCAGAGGACACCAGACCACTAGACCACTATACTGAGTCTGGCCACTCCCAGCCCAGAGGTAGGGGCTTCTGAGCCGCCATCCCACTGCTCCTGGTCCAGAGGAAGGGGTTCCTAGCCACCATCCCTCCCGCTGCTCCCAGCCCACAGGAAAGGGCTTTTGGGCCACTATCCCTACCACTGCTCCCAGCCCCTGGCCCATCTCTCCCAGCACAGAGGAGGTGATCCGTGCAGGCGTCAACAGATCCCCCCTCCAGTTGAAATGAGAAAACACATAAATAAGTCTCAAAACCAGACTTCCAGATCACCTACAGCAAATCCAAAGGGAAATGAGATGGAACACTCTGATACTCAACCACCTGGACCCACTGAACTGGCAACAAAAGGGGATCTGGAAAAAA
>NW_004624811.1:961380-979606 GCF_000247695.1 Heterocephalus glaber | reverse complement strand
TGGAAAAAATGGAAATAAAGTCTTTGTAAATAGGGAAGGGTGGAGGGCGTGAAAGGAGGGCTAGGAATGGGGAAAAAATAAGAACCAAGATGCATTATGTGAAGGTACAATTCCCAACGAGAAATGCAATTGTGTTGTATACCTACAATGTACCAATAAAAGTATTTAATTAAAAGAAGAATAAAAAAAAACAAATGTATTTTCTTCACTCAACTTCTATTGACACCAATAAATAGCGAAAATTCCTCTTTATTTCTTGGCAGTGTGGGAATTCCAAGTTTTGTTAATCTCCACTGTCAGGGTAATAGGTGTGATCTGATTACAAGTAGATAATGGTAAGTACTATGATTCTCCACTATAACCTTCCTTGACACAATTTTAGTGGAGATGGTCAAGGTATACTTGTTACAATTTAGCAAGGATATAAGGATATAACCCTTACTTGGCCTTCTCTGACATCATTCCAGTGGAAATGCTGAATTGCTTCACTATAGTTTTGTAGGAGTCTAGTTTTTCTACTTAGTCTTTATGAATATAGTTAGGGTGAGAGTTGTGTATATCCTCCCATCCTACTCTATTTAGGTAGAATCCTTATTGTCTAAAATATATTTGCTCTGGTAGGCTGTCCACTTCATATTTCTTTGATTAAAGAGACTATTCTCTATGTTCATTGGTATTTCTGTGTTTTTAGTTTCCTCAGATTTAATGTTATGTATGTGACATAAAGAAAATTGAGTATACTCACCACAGTCTGTCCTTTACTTCTTAAGGTCTTTGGTCAGGGCTTTATCTTCTCTCTGTCTTTCAGAGTCTTGTGTTTGTTTTATGTCAGGGTTTCAGATGTACTTATGACAACAATAGATAAAATATGCCTATCTACCAACAAATAGAAATCTCGGAGGCATATTTTTAAAGATTGATTTTGGCAGATATTTATTGTAGATAGTGTCAAAATTATTTGTATTAGCAAAATAATCTCAAATCTCAGAGGCTTACAACAGTTTTTGTCTCCTACTAAATGATCTTCAGGTCTGCTATGTTTCTTATTATATCTGTGTCAGTCTCAAGTTTTCTGATCCAGGACTGTGAATCTGTTCCACTTGTTCTCTCATTCTGGAACCAGGGCTAAACTACCAATTCTTCTTATGTAGACTACTGTTTATGGTAAAATCAACAATAAGAAACCAACAGATATGTGCAATGATATTTAATGCTTCTTAGTACTGGTAGACTGTTTTAGTTCTTTTAAAGGGGCCAGAGCAAGTCACATGGCTAAACTCATTTCAGTTGGATGGAGATGTATTCCTTTCAGCAGAGACAGACAAATTTTGTAGCAAAGCCATAACTATATAACCACCAAAGGAGTACCTGAATAAATGTAAAATTTTTTATTGTAAAATAATCAGGAAATTCTCAAACTACATTGTTTGGAAAGAAACCCAAATTCATTTAGTAAGTATGATGAAATAAAATATATGTCAAAGTACATTTTGTGTTCAAGATGAAAAATCCATCCAAGGCAAAAAGTGGTTTGATGTTATATTGTGAAATTTTTCACACATGTTAAAAATATATAAAAATAACCAGTAATTAACTTAAAGTATCAAGTAGGCCACTCAAACTTACTTATCAGTTTAATAATTTTTATATAAATATCATGAAAGTTATTTCCAGGCCAGTCCTTTACTACCTACTAATACTTTACTTTGCATTTCTTAATCTCTATTGAAATGTGAACATATCTGTGGAGACACAGAGATCCCTAAAGATGTCTATATATCCCATTGTTTCATAAAATTTTACATTAAAACCAAACTTAAAATAATTCATAAAATGATAGGTGGAGGGGGGAAGATTTTCAGGCAGCTGGAGTGAGAAGAAAAATTAGAAAGAAAACATTCTCTACTGGGAACTATTTTAAGTTAAGAATCTGGGGCAAAATTTTACATAGCTGCTTCTTTCTAAATGAGTGAATTGATTCCCATCTCTACAAATTCAGTAGTGAGCTTATGTGAATCTCACATAAAGGATTCTAGCCTAAAGGAAGGCATACAGTGCAGAGGGATACACATGTCTGTATGGTTTACCTTTGTTTAGTTTCGTATCTTGCTATTTGATGATAATTTCATGTGCATTGTGCTAGTTACCTTTGCTGATACATAACCAGATCAAATAGATACTTTCATTAAATTAAATACTTACATTATTCAAAATTATGCTATACAGTAGTAGTAAAGAAACATACATGTACTCTGATCTTGTTATTCCCCTACAACTTCTTGCTTGAAAAATTCTAGTGATGATGAGATACAATTGCTTACAGTTGTAAGAAAGTATTTTAACCCCTTGGAAAGTTACCTAGAAGGGAACAAAATAAAACATAGACAAACAGAGAGATAGATTTTTGCCAAATGTGAAGGATACTAAGAAATGGAGGAAGTATGGCAGATAGCAAGTTAGTTAGAAATTATTATAAGGCAGTTAGACAAAGCTGAACCCTCAGCATAGAAAAGCAATTGAAGCACGTTTACTGTTTAGCATTATAAAAAGAAAAGAGATACAACTTCCCCTAGAGATGAATAACAGTGATTGATATTCAAAATAATAATCAATCTCCCTAAATAATTTCCTTTCCATAAATTTCTTGTGCATGACTTGTTTTCCCATTTGATCCCCATTTAATCAATGTTACCTGGGTAATTGTACTTGTAATCTTATTAGTTGATCATGGTTTTCTCCCACCTCATGCCCACCTTGTAATTTTTCATTGAGTCTTAGAGTTTTGTCTCACTTTGAACCTGCCTCACCTTGTGTCTGCTTAATAAAACACCTTTGAAAAGCAGGATGGACAGTTAATCCACTTTCCCATCTCCCTTCTGTCTCTCTTAGACAGAAGCTTTCTTTCTCTCAATAAATTTTTCCTACTCTTAACCTCCACTGTTCCTAGAATTCATTCTTCAACTTTAGAGAATGCGAACTCACATTTCAGATATCTAGCAGGTTGGGAGTTATATTTCCCTTTTTTTATTATTTTTGCTTATTTGGATACCATTTTTGGATTACTTGCCCTATATAATTTTTTGGATGACTTGGTACCCTATATCAGAACTTCTGAGGACAGAGCAGAAGGGGATGTAAAAAGAAATAAGATGTGTCATATACATGGACCAACTATTTACAATGAATGTATTCATGATATATTGCAAACATGAAATAATAAAATAAGACAATAAAACATTCAATTCTTAAAAAAAAAGAACATTCTTATACTGAGTTCAACTTTGTTTTTTTTTTTCTAATTTCCACCTGGTATTGTAATAATAATTGTCTTAGTTAATTTTTTTTATCACTGAAGCACAATACCTAACATGCAAAACAACTCCAAGGTAGAAAGGTTTATTCTGGTTCCCAATCTGTAGAGGTTTCAGTTCATAATCATCTGTCTCCAAGGCAAGGTAAGATGGCCGAAGGGCATTTCTAGGAGAAAGAGCTCATCATATGGCAGACAGGAAGCAGAGAGAGATCAAGGAGGAAGGAGGGAAATGCACCTTTCTAGGCCATGCCCTCAGTGACCTACCTCCACCCACCAGACTTTAACTCTTATGATGACATTTACCTATAACCTCATCAGTGGACTAACTCATTGATGAATATCATACTCCCATGATCCAGTCATCTCCCCAAAGCCCCACCTATGAATTCATATGGCTGTGTGGGAATATCTAGATATAAACAATAACAATTTTTCCTTTTCTAAGTTCTACCTAAAATAACAACACAATAACAATGACAACAAAACCTATCAGGTAATCGTGATCAGCATGTAAGGATCTCAGAGTTAACTAAATCAATGTACTGCTTAATTAATTTATTAGACATTAAGTAAATATCAGATAACTAATGTTAATCAGCATATTATGACTAGATTGAGATATATAAATATGTTAAAGGGGATAACAGGTAGGACAAATTATATGCTACTGGGGAAGGAAAATATATGGTGAGGAAACAAAAATATTTCAAAAGTGTATTTGATATAGACTTTAAATTCTAAGTAGAATTCTAGCATGTAAATTGGGGGCAGGAGAGTAAGAAGGTTGCGACTGAAAGAAACTCTTGAATGTAGTTGCAAGAAGAGAAGATAAAACTCAAAAGGTAAGTCAATTAAGGTTGTCATAATACAAAAGCACACACTGGGTGATGTTATTTATTTCTTGTATTTGTAGAGGCTAGAAGTACAAGATCAAAGTGTCATCTTGGCTGGTTTCTCTTGAGGCATCATATCCCAGCATAGAAACCTAGATTAAGAAACAACATCTAAAATTTTCATGGAGTTTTTCTTAAAACTGGTGGAATTTAGGATTACCTTCCTGTAGGGGTAGACCAAAATATTACATAGTCTATTATTAAGATGCAAAAATAATAGGTTACTTAGACATATGGGGCTTCATATGATGTAAAGAAGTAAATAAATTTTAAAAGTTATTAGAATGGGATATTAATATAGAATAAAGATAAAATCTAAATATAAACAAGCCACATTTATTTAAATTCAATTAAGCATCCCCCCATCAAAATGTTTGGTGTGACTAGGTATTTTCCAATACACAGCTAAATTGTGGTTTTACGTTGTCTGCAGGAATCTGAATCTCTGTAAAATACTTGAGGGAAATAATTTATGTGTACTAGCTACATTTTGTTTTATAATTACTAAGAAAATGTGAGTATTAATCAAAAAAGAAACCAGAATTTCTAGTTTTGCTGGCTGAATACAGTTGTGCAGTTTATTTGTTTGTTTTACTGTGTTATAAATTGTTAAAAATGTTTGCCATTTCCTTCATTTTGACTTAAAAATACATAGTTCATGGAGATTTAAAAATGAGACAATATGGGTCCGGGGATTTAGCTCAGTGGTTCCAGCACCTGCCTCGCAAGTGCCAGGTCCCAAGTTCGATCCCTGGCACCAAAAAAAAAAAAAAAATGAGACAATATGAAGTAGAAAAGCAAAAGGACAATCTTATTAATTCATAACTTAAAATAAGTTCTACTGCCAAAAAAGAAAAGTATTTTGAGATTTCTCTACCATAATTTCCTGTATCACCTAAGTTATCTGAATATATCACATAATTAAGTATTCTCTGGCCTTATTTCTGACAGCTCAGGGCTTATGCATTTTAATTCTTGTTTAATTTGGTATATTTACCTATCACAGTAATCATGATATTAAGACATTTTAAATAGTTTTTCTTATCAAATTTTATTAAAGAAAATACAAAGTTAATTTAGGGATGGTAAAATGCTCCTAAAAACAGTGCTCCTATCATTTGTAAGTTCATACTAAGTATAGAGTTGTAACAGAGGATATTTTGTCATGTATGATAATAATGCAATCCAACTTTTGTGTAAAACATAGCAATATAAGGACATTCATTATGTCAGCATCAATGCAATGATTCATTCAAACCTCAGGTAAGTGGAAAACACAGTGCGTGCTAACACTGGTTTACTGCTCTAGGTCCACTTCTAAGAATCAATATTATATTGAATTGTTAGGAAGTCTCATTTGAATGAAAATGGATAAGTTTATTCTGAAAATATATAGTTTCAGTTTCTTATAATCTTCCAAATAATAAACAAGGATATTTAGAGAGAAGGCATGTATTTAAAATCTATGGAAGATTATATTTTTACAAGTTAAGCTGTCTCTTTATGTCCTCTATTTTTATATCTTTTCATTTATTTGCATAACAAGAAAAAGCTGAGGGTAATTCTTTATCAGGTGTAACAGAACCTGTCATAAGCAAATAAGTCTACCTAGCCTGAATTATATTGGAAGAGTAATGAGACTGAGGAGAGAACAAGGATATAATTTGATTGTTTTGTTTTCTAGAGGAAAGGTGGAAGAAAATTCATGTGGAGGAGCCCAGGCTCTGAAACACAATAAGGAATTGTTCAAATGTTGACAGACTAGAAAATCTAAGAGTGAGCTGCAGAAGAGTGGACATCATTTTGCCATATCAGTCACTCTATCTAGGAGCTACCTATGATAGGTGGATTTTTTACTTTTTTCTATCATGAACTTTCAAATTAGTAGACAGAGGTTTGGAAAGGCTAGATGGTAATACTAAGGTGGTGTAGGAACAGCATTATTGATCTTTGTTTTTCAGGACATCTTTTCACACAGTATGCAATCTAATGTAATAGTTAATACATGGTTATCATATTTATTTTGAAGAAAAAGATTTCTATCTAACATGAGATATTTAATTTCTGAAGCTGTGTTCTTACTTTGTTCTATGCTTATATAACTTCTAATTGTAATTGAAATATGTACATACTTCGCTTCCTAATATACTAAAGCTTATGAAACAACTCAGTGTTTTCATTACATCAACTGAAATTCACAATAATCAAAAGAGATGGGACATTTATTACTATGATAGAACTCATTATCTTCAAAAGTTTAAATGACTTACTCAAAATAATACTGCAGTATCCACAATAGGCAACTGTCAATACTGTTTTCAGATTCAAACAGATTTTTTATCATTACATGTTGCATATATTTATTGGATAATCTAATATGTAGTAAAATATTCACATTCTGTGAAAACTTGTAGAATGTTCCCACTTACAGAATGATCCTATACTTTATTTTAATAATTATTCATAAATTTCATGTGTAATAGTACAAAATTTATGTTTAAAAATCTTTGAGGCTAACTTGCTAGTTGATGGTAGTACCTGGGCTTACCACCACAGTATTTTCTATAAATCTTCCACACTAACACTTAGCATGACATTTTAACAAGTGATTTAAATTGTTCTGAATGAAACCTTTTAGGAAATGATGGTGAAATAAAGTGCTTAGGAGATATGCACTTAAATGAAACCAAGACATATATTAACATTACAAAGTCTAGTTTATTGGTGCCTTCATGCTTCAGTTCATGAATGTTTCTCTTGGTAAACAAGTGGATTTGCAAATGAAAAAGTTCGGCAGAATTTTGTTTTCTTTTGCAAACTCTGCATTGGTTGACAAACACAACCATGGCTATCTACCCCACACAAACACAAATGCAACCATTTTCTCCAAAATCTTAAAAAAAATAAATTAAGTTTATAAAGTTAGACCTCACTGTATTACAGTAGTTGTATCACTTTTGAGTTTCACTTAAAAGGAATTGAAAAGAAACAGTATTTCGAATTGACCTGACAAATTATATCATGTGTATGTGTAATACATACTTGGTTCTCAGTTATATCAATCATAATTTTTTTAATAAGTATGCCTGCACAAGCTCAGAGCCTCGTTCATGCTAGCTAAGTACTCTACCTCTGAGCTACATCTCCAACCCTTATATTACTGTTTTTAATCAAGAATTTAAGAAAATTTTTCTAACATTTTCTAGATTTGCTGAATTCAGAAACTAATATCCTGTAAGATGTTTCCCCACTGTAACTGACATATATAATAAGAATATAGAAATTGGAAAATAAATAAGGCAAAAGGAAAGATAATATTCATTTTGAATAGAGATCATACTTTAAAAAAAGATAGTAGACTTCTGACAGTATAAAACCTAGGGAGAGGTAGGAATTGTTTCTGGAACAAAATCCAAAGAATTGCATGTTTTACAATTTGTGGTTTGAGATTCTTTTTTTCTGTAACTAAAGACAACCAAGGACAATCCTATGGTAAACACAGGTAAATCTGTTGGAGCAAACAAACAAACAACAAAACAAAAACCATGGGCCCCTTTCATAAGGAAGACAGTGAAACTAGGGAAGAGTCTCACCCTAGTGGTGGTGGAGTTATAGGACGCTCTTAGGAGGGATTAGTCTGACTGAGAAATTAGGGAGTTACTGCAACTGAGTTCTTTATCTCTAAGATTTATGAATCCATGTGGAAACTGCTGATCAGTGTGTGTGTGTGTGTGTGGGGGGGTCTTACTAAAAACACATGGGGGTAAAATAAACCAGTGGTAAAAGGATGGGAGTTAAGATGGTCTGTGATAAACAGCATGATTTTTCTCTGGCCCTGTTTATCTCCTCTTGATTCAGGGTACATTTTGCAAGTTATGCATTCTCCTTTATTCTTTCATCATCTCTCTTCCAGAAATATTTCCCCTTTCTCATCACTGACAAAAGGTCTGACTGAAGACAAGCCTTTTGAGTTCCTTGGAGCCAATGTCTTGAATTGTGAAATAAAAATGTTAGAACTGATATTCAACCAACCATTTTTACTTCCGATTTTAAAATACAGAATAGCAGAAACTAACTTTTAAACATCTGTCTTTAAGGATAAAGGAGAGTTGGATTCTCTATCAATAAAGTTTTAACCAGCACCACTTCAAGCTCTACATTGGAAAATGTATAAGTGGGATTTTTATGGAGAAAAAGTAAGAGCAATAAGTTCTCATCTTCCAAATACTCACTAAATATAGGAAAAGGCAATATAAAAAAACTAGGAGCTTCCAAGGATGGTAAATCTCACAGTAAATGTACTCTTCTTAGCCAGAAAAATGATAATAATGGAACTTGTGTCTCAAATGAATATTCTGTACCTTCATTTGATATCAAAAAACTAAAGACCAACACAATGGAATAGAAAACATGCCGACATCTTCTTCTCCAAGCTGTTTTGTTTCAGATTACCATAACAAAGCACAAAAGGCTGGATGGCTTAAATAAAAGGAGTTTATTTTCTCACAGTGCAGGAGGCTAGTAAATTCAAAGTCCAGGTTTAGGAGGCTTTGGTTTCTGCTGAGGTCCTTTTTCCTGGCTTATTGACAGCCAACCCTCACCTCACTGTATCCTCACATGCTTGACAAAAGGAAGCTCTGGTGCCCCTTTCTCTTCTTACAAGGGCATTAGTCCTCTGGGATTAGGAACAAGCCCTTATTCATCCATTTAACTCTTTTCACCTTCTCATAGATTCCCCCTCCAAATACATTCATGTTGAAGTTTGAGCATAAGTTTGGAGGGACACACTATAGTCCATACACCCCTAATAAATATTACATGTACTATATTATACCTTAAAACACTAAGAAAATAAACACTTTACTATTTTTATCTCATAAAAATATCTCCATAAAATAGAAGGAATTCCATTGTTTTCTTAGTGGAACTCCCTGCTTTTCTATCAGAAACAGTTCCCTAGTGAAAAGAGGAAGAAATTATTTCCACTGGACTGTGGACAGGTAAGATTTACCTCTTCTCTGAGTCTTCCTCACCCCTGACCTCTGCAGAGATTATCATGGTAGGATGCCTGCCGACGCTGGCTTTGAGTGCTATGACCTTCAGCACTTCCTTAAACACAGATATGAAAGGATCAGCTTCCAGCAGTTTAAAGAAGTCAAGCAAACCAGAGAGAGAGAGAGAGAGAGAGAGAGAGAGAGAATTTTCATTTGCCTTAAGAGTTGTTAGAGCAAAATTTAAATGAATGGATTTCTAGATCTCTCATTATCATGTAGCTAATTTTCAGTTAGAAATGGTTTTCTGACTTTCATCCTATGTCAATCTAAAGCCCACACTATGAGAAGATTGAATGGATAATTTTACTTCCAAAACCAGTATTTCATTTATTTTACTCAATATCTTCAGATTTTTTTCAATGAAGCATCTAATTTATTGTTTCTACATGCAGTTGCATTAAGAAAATCTCAATTTATAATATGATTTCATTAATGATTTCAGTAGTTTTTACTTCATAAATAGGAATCCTTTAAATATTGATACAGTGTCAATTTGATCTGAAAGTGAAAAAATATCAGCTTTAATTTCCATTGTACTGACAGCAGTGTATTTTACTTTTAGCTTTTTCTCCTTCTTTATAGGTGGTGTTATACACATTGTTTTAACCTCCCCCCTAATACCCTACAACCACAATTCTACTTTCTGTCTATCCGAATTTGACTATCCTAAGTACCTTATACAAGTGGAATCACACAGTACTTTGCTTTTTGTGACACTCTTATTTCACTTAGCAAAATAATCTCAAAGTTTATACAGTATGTCAGAATTCATTTCCTTTTAAAATATGAAAATATATATATATATCACATTTCATGTATCCACCTGTTATGCAGCTGTGAACATTGGTGTACAAAATATCTCTTCAAAAGTCTGCTTTTTATTTTTTTGAACATTGTATTGGTTTATTAGGGTTATCATAACAAAGAGTGTGTGGCTTGAGCAAAAGGTAATCATTTTCTTACAATTGTGAAAGGTAGAAGTCCAAAGCAAACTTGCAAGTTTGTGTTCTTCTGAGCCTTCTTTCCTTGACTTATGGATGGCTGGATCATAGAGGCATGACCTTGGTTTTATCTGGTCCTTTAGCCCTTGTACTTCCTGGTGTCAGGAACCATGGAGCTTTGCTTCACTATGAACTTCTACGATGATGTTTCTGCTTTAGAGCTTGTCGAACCTGGACTGAGTTTCCTGAAAACTTGAACCAAATTAAACCTTTCCTCCATTAAATTGCAGGTGTCAGGTGTTGTGTCCCACTGACTGATATAGAAGTCTAACTGATACAGAAAATTAGTACCAAAGAAGTGGGGTTATAGCTGTGACTATCTCTGACCATGTGGTTCAGAAGCCTTTGGAACTGACTTGCAAGGAGAGTTGGGAAAGGTTTGGGGATAGGAGCTAAAGAAGGCCTAGAACAGTGTAAGCAGAGCCTGGTGGGTGATTCTAGTAGTTCAGAAGGCAAGAATGCTGGTAGAAATGGAGCCTGGGAGTCCAAGAACAAGAGATCTCAGCACTGGTTTCTCCTGTGGTCTCTCTTCTTTCTGTGTCCTCAGAAGTCCTTTCCCTATGCTCCTGGAGGGAGATTTCTCTGGTGTTTCTTCCTCTTTTTATAAGGATACCAATTTGTGAGATTAGTCCTACTGTTATGGTCTCTTCCACTAGTTTTGTAAGAGCTCTATCTCTAAATATAATCACATTAAGTGTTCAGACTTCAACATGTAAAATTTTTAAAGGAGGAGAAAAATTAAATTCATATGGATTGAAAAATAGAGAAGAGGAAAAATATGTCCCTAGAGATTGTCACAGCATCTCATTGAAATGGTTGCCTAAGCTGCTTTAGACAAAGCTAGAAAGGCACCAACATAGTAAGTTTCCAGATTCTGATATTAAATTAATAGGGTTTATCCAGCATCCAAACTTGTAAAATCCTAGCTTTTGTAACTGAAAACACTAGTTTCATTGAATCAATGAGTTTTGTTTTGTTTTGTTTTGTTTTGTTTTGTTTTGTTTTGGACCCAGGGATCAAACTCAGGACCTTGCACTTGTGAGGCAGGCAGCGGCACCACTGAGCTAAATCCCCGGCCCTCGGTGACTTTTTAATAGCGACGCGAGTGTGCTCTACTTTCCTAAAGCATTCAACTAGTCAAGAAATTTTACATTTGAAGGCAGTGTAAATTCTGAAGAAGAGTGGGTTCCATGGCTTTGAGTGAGATTTCAGCAATAATTTCCTTTTCCTTTACTTTGAATAAGTATTCAAAAAGTATGTTCAAAACATCCTTAAAGCACACAATACTGTCTTTATTGATATTACAGTGAAAAAAACGTGAGTCAGTGTTGGAATGCCAGAACAATGATTAATTTTTTGAATAAATATTATTCTAGCCTCTTCAGAATCTCTTAAATTCAAAATGACTAAGGCAAATGATCAGTTGGAAACTATTAGAAAGGCTCATTGGTAGACGAGCAGTGACAGGTTGTCTGAATGAAATTTTAAAATTCTTATTTAAAAGAAAAATGGGTACTATTACCTTTATAAATGTGAGAAGATGACATCCTAGAAAAATTGTATAAGATAGCTGTGCTATTTGAAACCATATCATATAAATCGGAATTCTTTAAAGGTCTCCAAACATTATTTAAAAACCATAATTTTCTTCTTTATGATTAGGAGTTAATTACAATATTTACCAATTCTTCATGCTGAGTTCACTATTTGCCATTTACGTATTTGCTCATTTACTTACATATGGTAGATTTTCTTATTTATTCTATTCTTTTTACTTTACATAGCCTGAGGATAAGTAATTCTAGACAATTATTTGAAAATTATCTGTGCTTCAAGTCAGGTGGCTCACTATTTGGAATGATAGTACTTTGGAAATACAGTAAATTCCAAGTTCAGTTTTGAGGGCAAGTTAATTTCCCTTTATTTCACTGGCAATGTAAGTGAAGCTTCATCATGGATAGCTAACTTGGAAGCAAGCCATTGTATAACAAGTATCTTAGTTTAAGAATATAGTGCAGTATAATCATATTCTGAGTTAAGACCTAGAAAGAAGTCCAAAAATATCACTTTCCTATACATATGACTTTTTGGCAAATTGTCCTTACTTTCCCTTTAATCATTGAAATGAAAACAATGATAATACTTTCTTACTATTCAAAGAATATTTCAAGGAACAAATGGCTGTAAAAATGCCTGATATAGAAAATTTCAAATAGAATTTCCTTAAGAATTTTGTATAAAACATTTGTATGTATTCAAGGGACACATGGAATTGTAGTAGTAATTGTGAGTTAAGATCAATTTTGTCCTACAAAGGCTTTTTATGTACATACAAATATAGAAGTTTCAGATAGAAATTATATCTTCTTATTGGTCAGTATTTGAAAGCATGATATTCAGATAAACATTATAACCTATATTAATCAGCCAAAGTTCATTAATTCAGCATCCAAATTAAATATGTAGTATGTACTATCTGCTATTAGGTAGAAATAACATGGAAAGAGCTTGAATTACTCATTCTTTCTGTTTATTTTTAAACATACTAGATTACTGAGGCTAAGGTTTACCCGATTTAAAAAAATCAACATACTAAAAAATGGAAAGCCTGAATTTCTATCTTCCCACACTTACAATTCTTATGTCTTTGGACTGGTCATTTAACCTCTACATTACCTGGCTAGTCCTCTCAAAAATGGAGAAAAATATCATACTTCATATTCTAAAGGGATCTGTAATCTCTTATAATCTCTTCAGGAATGAAAATGATTTATATTAGTATAAAACATCTATCTAAACCTTTATGTCAAAAAAGTTTCAAATGCACTATAATTATATTTCCTTTTTTATTGTATTAAAAAGAGGCAGCATCATACAAGAAAAGACATTCTCGTGTTAAATATTCATTAAACCCATTTCCATACTGCCTATGGCATATTAGCCATAAGGAAATATGGTATTATTAACTTGAAGAAAATTAAAATAAGCAAAAAGTGCACTTTAAAATGTAAATTAGTTTATTTAATTGTACAATCTGCACTCAGCACATATGTAACTTGCAAAATGTCTCACAACTGAGTTATAAAGGAAGAGAAGATCTGTACTGGTGACATTAAATTTTGATAAAGTAAGTGATTAAATTTCCAGTAATGAAAATGGAACTATTCTGAAGATAATGGATGGGAACATTGCTCTTATTGGACATAAATTACTTTGTTTATAATAAAATTCAATAGAAGCAAGATAAAAGTGAATTGTTTACCAATATATGTTCTTACATCACTTGGGCAATTGTTTCTGGAGGATGAGAGGATGATTAGCAATCTGGAAAGTTTTCACTTGAATTGGCAAAGTTTCTAAAATTTGAATTTGAATATATGCTGTCAAGTGCAGTCACACAAGAATCAGTCGTCATATAACCTAAATCTCCTTTAGAAAAAGTCTTAAGAAAGTTACAAATTTTACACCCAATTTGCTTTTTTTTCTGAAGAATTATAAAAATTACAAGACTGAGGAGAAGCTTGCATGATCAGTATTCTGACATTCACATTGCAAGAAAAACAAGTTGTGAGGAAAAGCAATAGATTTTGTTGTTCCTAGCTGCATAAATATTTTAATCTCTAAATCTTAGATGTTCAAAAACTAGACAATCTTTTGCAACCCCTCAGCTCTTCATGTTATGAGTCTTGGTCTCATTACCTCTGAAACAAGGAAACTCTTTTTATGATCATTGAGAAAAGGAAATGAGCTAATAAATCTAATAAGACCTACCACGTAGTAATTTTTCAAAGAAGGCTAAAGATTGTTAGTCATTCCTCCATATCTTCAGGAAATTGATTTTAGGGTTCGTCCTCTTGCTCCCACAGACACCTAAATCCATGAATGCTCCTTATATATAATGATGTAATATTTCAATAAAACCTAGACACATCTTCCTGTGGACACTAGATCGTCTTTAGATTACTTATAATGCTCCATACAGTGTAAGCACTGTGTAAAATGGTTATACTGTGTTTTTGAGAAATAATGACAAGAAAAAAGTCTGCACATTTTCAGTATATAGACAAAATTATTGTTCCAATTATTTTCAACTCACTGTTGAAATTCCTGGATGAATAACCCATGGACATGGAGTGTTGATTGCACTTTTATTTTTTTTAAAGAGATAAAGAAAATTTTCTTAAAAGTCTTTTCTTTCCTAGTTTTTTCACATCATTGCAATAGTCTCTTTGTAATAATCCAGATCCCATTATATTCATTCACCGTCCCAGTGTGTGTGTGGGCATGTGTGGTATGCACACGCATGTGTGTTCTTTCATCAGGATGGTGTGGGTGGTTTTTTGCCCCTTTTGATTGCAATATAAATTTAAGAATTTATCTACAACTCAATTTTGGCTAAACTCCTAATTAAAATTCTGGGCTAGTTTTTAAATTTCTTACTAAGATTACTAAAAGAGCACCCAATACCAAGAACTAAGCAATGTTTTTCTCCACAGCTGTTATCTAGATCCAACTTTTAAATTCGATTGTAAACTCTTAGAAGATATTCTTTATGTATAAGTTAATGTAGCAACACCCTGAAAATGCCTAAATGAGGTCATGTAACTCCATAAACACACTGATTGAGTTCTGACTCTTTTAGTGAGATATTTTTATTTTTAGACATCTTTATATTATGACAAACAACCAAAATTATAACACTTAATGTGTTTCAAAGGTAGAAAATGTTTTAGAGATTAACAACCTTCATGCACATACTTATTAAGCGGAATTACTAGTTTTTTAAGTATAAAAAGTTTGGAATTGTATACCAAGAGTAATTAATGGAAAATGATATTTAAATTCGCTGAAATAATCCTGGACAATATACAAATCTTGGTCAGATTAAATACATTTCTTAACCATCTCTATTAATAATAGAATGTTATGGTGATAAACATGCAATAGAGAAGTGAAATGAAGCACAAAGTCAGAATAATCTGGCACACAGATTTACAACCACCCAACAATAACTACAGAAACTTGTATGCTTAAGCACATTCCCAGATCAGCCAACTGCATGTCTATCTTTTCTGTGCCAAAGTAATTTTTCTGTTGTGAACAATCCCAAGTGAATATCATGTTATGTCCAATATCAGTCTGTATGTTTCTTAGTTCGTGAATATCAGAATTTCTGATATATCATAAATGACTCATGTAGATGATTCTACTTCTATCCTAAGAGGGAGATCTTATTTGGAAATAGAATTAGCAAATGTAAATAAGTACATTACAGATGACATTAAAGTGAGGTCATGCTATAGTAGGGTGAACTTACAAACAATCCAATATGACTGGTGTCCTCGGAAAAGGGAAACAAGGACACAAAGACCTGCAAAGCAGGAGAATGCCCTGTAAAGAGTAGAGTGTACTTCCAGAAGTCAAGAAACTACCATGGACTAGGAGAAAATTCTGGAATAGATCCTTCACTAGTTCCTTTGAAAGAAGCATAGCCTTCAGTCCATACTTCTAGCTTCCAGAAAAGAGAGATAATGTATTTGGGGAGTTTAAATCATTCTATTTGTTGTCCTTTGTTATAGAAACCCTAGCAAATGAATATAAAACCTTAATGGAATATTGTGAATCAGTCTTATATCTACCACAATCAAGCAGAGAACTGGAAAAATATATCAAATTCCAAGACACTGGAACACTGGCAGTATAAGCCTGTGAACACTGGGTTAAAGAATATTCGCATTCAAGTAAGATTTGACTTTTCTTCAGAAAGAATATGCTGAGCAATAGGAGTGTGCATGTATGTGTGTGTAAGTGTGTGTGTGTGTGGGGGGTAGATCCTAAGGAAATGATGGGTATCTCACTGATCTGAAGAAACAAAAATCAGAATTCTGGGAGGCAGATGTGACTGAAGCTTATGGGTTCTAGAGAGAACAAAGGTATGTAGAAAATTAGCAACAGAAACTTGCACAGAATATCTAACTCTCTACCGAATATTAAGAAATGGGTGTAGGGGCCGGAGATTTAGCTCAGTGGTTTCGCCACCTGCTGCGCAAGCTCAAGGACCCGAGTTCAATCCCCGGTACCAAAAAAAGAAAGAAAGAAAGAAAGAAAGAAAGAAAGAAAACTCTTCAGATTCTAACAAATAGTAACTAAAAATGAGCTGAGTAATTTTAAAATCTCACACAATGATAGCACCCACTTCTGTTCCAAATGGCACAATGAACAATCTGATTGATAAGAGTATTCATTAAAGTCCCAAAAAAGGCCATGACGAGAACAGTACTAAATTTTCACTAGAAAAATGATTACTCTGGAAAAGCCCTAAACAAATTTAAAAGTATTCCTAGATAGAATCAAGAAGATTTAGTAGTATCTTATTGCGTATGCCATTATCAATCATAAAAATAAAACAGCATGTTGTGAATTATTCAATTAATCCAAAGGAAGGAAATTTAAAAGGTAAAAAGGAGCAAATAGAGCTAATACAAAACAAGATAGCCGACTTCATCTCAAACATTTTAGTAAACACATTAAATGTAAACTGATAACATTCCATTCAAAAAATCCAAATATGTTGTCTATTAAATAAAACTTTAAATATAAAGGTACAAATGATGATATAGATTACATTAATAGTGAAAGTATCCTTTCATTTGCCTGGTGACTCCCTGAGAGAAAGGCTCATAAGATGAGCTCTCTTTCACTCTCATCAGGATCAACTTCTTTTGTTGAAACACTTCCAGAGCACTGGAGCACTACTTATGGCTTTGTGGAGAAGAAATAATGGGCAAATAAACAACAGACAGACTCAGAGCCCAATAAAAAGACAATGAGAAGGAATATTCTTGGGGAAATCAGAATTTGGAAAAGTTACCACATATACTGGAAAATTTGTAGGGCAAAATACATGTGAGATATGCATACTTAGAAAAAATTTGGAAGACACTTGGTTTGCGCTTGTAGCTGAATTTGAAAGCTAAGACAGAGTTGACAACAACCTAGCGTGCACAATATTGAGAGTCTTCTAGGTCAAATATAACCTGTGAAGAGTGAGAAAGTATTTTCTTCTTTTTACCTCCAGGAAGTTAGAGGAATTTCTGTCCGGTTACTGAGTGAATGCTAAGACAACTAAACATAAACTACATTATTTATTATCGCAAGAAAAACAGTTTTGAACAATACGTAATTTATAAAATCACTAAACAAATAAACAACTGCAGCCATCAAGGATAAATAACAACAATTACCAGGGTTGGGAATAATCTAATCTCTAGAGTTACCAAGTTTCAATATCTAAATGTTTAACTTCCAAGAACAACAACAACAACAACAAAAATATCAAGTATGCAGAGAAATTGAAAAATATAGCTTGTTCACAGGACAAAATTAAACTAACAAAAGCTATGAATGGGAAGACTCATACATTGGACCTACTGGACAAATAATTTAAATCCATTGTCTTAAATGCATTTTTTTAAAATAAGGAAATTAGAGAATGATATATGAATAGTGAATATCAATAAAGAGAAATAAATCATTAAAAAGAAACAGAAATTCAAGAGCTCCGCCCCATAAAACCCATGGTAACTAAAATGAAAGATTCATTAGTGGGATTCATTTGTGGATTTGAGTAAGCAAAATAAGAATCAGGAGACTTGAAGTTGGAAAAATTGAAGTTACTCAATCTGAGGAATACAAAAAAGATATGAACAAGTCCTAAAGAATATGCACAATGGCATCAAATAAATACAGGAGTCAGAGAAGAAAGAGAAAAAAAGACAAAAAGAATACTTGAAGAAATAATGGTTGAACTAAACTTGCTGGAAGAAAAGTTAGGTCGAACTCTTGAAGACATTGGCATAGGAAAAGACTTTATGAACAAAACCTCAAAAGCATGGGAACTAGCAGAAAGAATCAACAACTGGGATTTCATCTTATTAAAAAGCTTCTGCACTGCAAGAGAAACCA